>CAJQZP010000904.1:3987500-4386146 GCA_907164705.1 Parnassius apollo
TCTATTACCTGTTTATTTTTTGTTTTCTTTTATTCACAGCTAGGATTTATTTAAATTTTATAAAGATACCCTCAGCTGAAACGGGCCACTGAGAAACAACGGCTGTGGTTCGCCACGCCAACTGAGTGCGATCCCTTTTCGCCACGTTCGGCAACGCAAAATGAGAAATGATTATGTAAAATATTGTGTTATGCTTACGTAGTGAAATAAATATTTTCTTTTTTTTTTAAATTATATAAAATAAACTCCACCCCCTTATACAATACAATACCCTTTATTGTACATTAAGAAAACAAATAATAAAACAAAAAACATGTGGTTGAGTTTTATGTTGCGATTTCTTTCAGACACCTAAAAACAGAAATATAAAGAAGAGAAAATTTAATCAGTCCGTGCGCATTGTAAACAATATTACAATATAAAATATAATTAATAAGCATAACGTAATTTACTTAATTGACAGACTACATATTGATCATAAAGCGACAGGAAGTGATGGAAGTGCGAAATTAGCGAGAAAGATAATGTTTCTTTACTTTTTTTAAAGGAATGTATTGTTTGAGCATGTCTTATAGTTAATGGTAAGGAGTTCCAAAGCTTAACTCAAAGAACTGAAAAAGAAACATGACATATAGAAGATGCCCATGCCTTATTGAAGATTGTTACTATTTCTAAATTATTAATGATTTCAGAGATAGTTGAGGTCTTGATTGTATTCGTGGTAGAGCCACGCTGCAAGTACCTATATTCTGGTTGTAACACAAATGTGTCGGACAGACCGGGTAAGGACCGTGCTCTCACAGAATCCCAGCGTGAAATATTAATAGTAGCACGTTGCTACTATTTTTAGAACGGAGCGTGACGAGAACTGACGACTTTTTTACTGGTAACGACGCGTTTCATCTTAGTCCTCCACGTTGACTACGCATCTGTATTATTATTTTTATTAAAATAATAATGCAGTGAACAGTCCGTTGTTGTTCGTACAGTGTCACCACCATCGGTCGAGCTGTTGCGAAGATTAGCACGGACAGTCAGACAATTTAAAAAAAAAAGATTGTTTATGTCTTAATGGCTTGCAAATAACCCCCAGAGTTAACTTGTATTAAACCGTTTGTTTCAATTTCACAGACATCCTTCATATATATATATATATATATAAACATAAAAACATAACATAAACACTCACACCTGTCACCCAGTGGGGTAGGCAGAGACTACAGACTTCCAATTGGCACGATCCTGACACACTTCTCTCGCCTCTTTCACATCCATACACCTCCGCATACATACTCGTCTGTTAAGGGTACTCCTAATTTGGCCCGTTTTCAATAAATCGCCAATTTGGTCGATAAATTTTCGCCTAGGACGTCCCTTTCCGACTCTGCCATTCACTTCTGCAACATAAGTTTTCTTTGTCACTCTTTCCTCATTCATTCTTTTCACACCCTGACCAAACTCCTGTACCCCCCCCCCCTTAAGGTTCCCCCCCACCCCAACACCCCCCTCCTCCCCCTCTCCTTTTTTCTTCCCCCAAAAAGGGGCCCCATAAAAACAAACCACAACCCCCCCAACAAAAAACCCCGCGGACAGAGGAAGCCCCCCCCACCAAAACGGTTTCCAGTCTAAACAAATGATAAACAGGAGCAAGTGGTTGCTATTTTACAGCGATATTCTGTGAGAGCGTGGTCCTTCCCCGGTCGAGCCGACCCATTCATGCTACAACTATACCAGTAATATAGCTTCATCATGGCTCTACCATGTAAATAAGTGTAATATAGATAGTAGTAATATACATTGAGGATAATGTTTTATGTGGACTGTGTGCTCGTTTATCAACCTTACTTCAAAAAAAATTAAAAAGATATTTTTGAGAGGAGAATGCAAATTTAGGCTGACCCTCATTGTAATGCCGTTCATAGTTCGTTCCCGATCCGATCTCGGTATGATAAAATATTATCAAGTAAAAAATATGTGTGTGAATTCATACTATCCGTAACAGTCAAGTTTCACTCGAATCTCATTCCGTGTATAATATATCAGACCGAGAACGGACCGAGAACGAACTGTAAACGGCAAATGAAGATCGGCTCTTATGCTGCTGAAGGGAGTGACAAAATCGGAAATGCTAATGCTATTTCACGCTGGTATTCTGTGGGAGAGTGGTCTTTTTCCAGTTCAGCCGATCCATCACAATAATATATCTGCATCATGGACCACTTTGAAATCACGATGTACAATATGTAAATAGGAACCGTCTTTTGAGTTGATTAATGTCTGGTTTCAAGAGCCATTTTACAGTAAATGACGTCCATGAAAATCCACTTTTAAAAATACTCGAAGAGGACCAGTTCAATTTTTTTTAATAGGATAAGGTGACAAACGAGCTCACAGTCCACCTCATGGTAAGTGGTTGCTGTGGCCCATAGACATCTACATCCATCCTCGATTACGAATCAAAATGCAGATGCGTAGTCACCCGTGAAGACTAAGATGGAATGCCTCTTTTTCAGTAAAAAGGGTTTCCGGATCTCTACACTCACCATACGAAACACGGCACTATTAAGCTACCATTTAACGCTGGTATTCTGTGAGAGCGTGGTTCTTCCCCGGTCGAGCCGACCCATTTCTACTAAAACTATACTACTAATATAACTGCAGCATTTCTCTGCACTCTCGATACTCCACGTATAAATTTTTTATTATTATTATTATTTATGAATCATTTAATGTAAACTTAAAGTATTTTTCATTTTAAATCGTCCTTAGTTTCTTAAGGAATAATTTATAATATAAATTACTATTACATGCATATCGTATGTAATGAAACGAATCATTACGGAAAACTTAAATATATATATAACCATCAATAATGAATTGCATAAAAATGTACAGCCACGTGCTTCAATATTACAGGGCTACTGTTAGGCCTTGGGCTAGTGCCCCTATGTGCATTTAAGATAAAAACAGAAACGTCTATCACTTTGTAATCATGACTGTTGGTCTTACTTCATCTATAAATGCATTTTAAAACTATTTAAAATTCTTACGAAATAATATCCAGGTACATTTTTAAATAGGGAACATAAAAGAGGTTTTATATTTCTAAGCCTCATTTGCGACTTAAAACTACTTACTAAATTATTCAAACTATTGTTATCCTCACTTTCCTTTATTGCAAAACAACAAAAAAAAGTTCAAAAAGTGTTTAAAATGTAATGAGTTCGATAACAACAACAATAGAACGAACCTACTCCCGTGAAAAACCCATTGCGACGGCGCTGCGCTGCGCTGCGTGATGTAACGTGGTGTAAAGTGCAGCTGGGGTTGCCAACCTTACGAGGTATATAATATGTATTATTTATTTATTTATTATATAGACAACAGAACAAATAAAAAGTCCCAGATTGTTGTCCTAAGTAAATATTAAGAAAGAATGTAGGCAACTTTTATTGCTTAGGCAGAGTTCACAACTTCATGCAATAACTACTGGGCAGCATTACGATATTACTCTAAACATGTATGTCTGTCTGTATGTGAGCACACAGTCCACCTACTAATACACCAATCTTACTAAGCTCGAGGGGCTCATTGCGTGACACAAAAGACATGAATAATCATTTTTAGTAATTTTGTCTGTATGTGTATCCAGGCTAATGTTCGCAATGGCTAAATCGATTGCAATACAACAACACAATATAACATAACAACTTCACTAGCAGAAAGGCAGGAATCTCAGGAGTGATTTATGCTATTTTAACCGGACTTTTACAAAAACCGAACAGTGTTAACATAAATGCTCTTTATTTAGGTACCTTAAACCTAAACAACACTGCATTAATAGATTACATACATTATATAATTTTGTATTATACTGGGTGATTATTTTACCATCTGGAAAAAATAGGGTGAATCTATTAAATATTTTAAAAAATAAACTAGGCATTTCCATTTTCTTAATAAATGTAACTATAATAATAATAAGGTTTATTTCAATAAATAGATATGGTTTACAATCAGCGGTCGGAGCCTTCTTTTAAGAACATAATGCCCTTATAGGGTAATCAATGGGGAGGACCTTAAATATGTGTTGAATTTGCCATTTAATACATTTGGACCACGGAAATATTATAATTTGTTTTTTTTTTTTTAATTAGGAACGGTAGGCGTAGTTCAAGGAGTGTTTTGTAGAATAAATAGAAACAAGCTTAAGCGTTGAACGCTTTGTTTGAGGGATGTAAGGAGATAACATGACTCATAACTTAGTGCTCTTTTCTAGGTTATCGAAATTTTCTGCCTGGGCGTTCGTCTGGATGCTATCTACCCATCTTCCCTTATTCTGCCGCCAATCAGCAGCGCTCATGTCACTGTGTTGTGGGCTGAAGGGGAGAGAAATCCGGTATAATTAAAGACTGCTAGGCATTCCATCTTCTCATTCACAATCATTATTTTCATCAGAGGTGTCAACATATTTGTAAACTTTATTGTTAGAAGTTAGCTGCAAGCGTCAACAGGCTGTAGGAATCAGTTACCATACGGTTTAACGTTCGTTTTTGCTTCAGTATTATAAAAATTTGCTCCCTTAAATGTATCAAAGTCATAACACCTTACATTTATGTTAATTATTCTTTACTTTTTTAATTTTAACAGTTTCTAGGCTTGGTCTGTAGCACACGAGACGCCGTCATTTTAATCTTCTTATGTTTTTTTTTCTATAGAATACAGATGACAAACGAGAACACAGTTCACCTGATGGTAGCAACGCCATGACCGATCAAGGCTACATTTTATACGAAAAATTTGGTCATTGCAAAAAAAAAAGAGAAATTCATTAAATAAATGGTCTTTAACTATCTTAAATCTAAACATACTATCCTATCCAAACATAGCCGTTACATGTCAAGGATAACATACATATTTATGTCTTTCTAAACGACTCCTTCGGATTTGGATTACTAATAGCCGTTGAGGCTCTCTTCTGCAAAACAAAAATAGTTTCAATATTAGTCGCATTACCCCACGGCAAAAGTTCCATACATCATTATGCTATGGACTCTGGTTATGTCTCTATGCTGTCTCGTCGGTCTAGTGGTTAAATGCGACTGCAGGTTATGGATTCGAATGCTAGGTCGGGCGAAAATCAGTTATTGGGGTTTTCTGTCAAGAAATTCTGAGTAGCATCCCGCAGTCCGGTGGTTGGTGGTGCTCGTCCCGGTGTCTGAGAGAGCATGTGCCTGTCCGCATCGGATCACGTCCTACACTTATATAGAAAATAATATATGCAATACAGTATGAAAATATATATTATATATACACATACAGCACTAATGAAGTTTCACTTCAGTCGTGTGATCATAGCTCACTCGTTTTTTTAAGTTGTATCCTAACTAGAGATATGGCGAAAACAGCACAAAAAACTTATGATTATTGGTACCGCTGCTTAAAAATCAAAAAACTAAACCCTCCGAGTTGCGATCAACTTCATCTGACCAGGCTAATTAAAAGGGAAAGGCAATGAGGTGAGGATGATGATGAATGGTTTATGATTTGGTATTGTTACCAATCATCATATCGCCTTTTTAGGCATTTTTGGGCTATCTAACCGCTGTTCGAGGGGGGGGGGGAGTGCGAACCCCGTCTCTGACTGCTCAGCTCGTGTCGTTTGATAGTCTGGGCGGTGAGAACCGCCCAAACTTAAAACCGTAAGTATTGTTAGTATTTAAAAGTGACGTAATATATTGTAATAAAAAATGTTGACATTATTGATGCAATCTATATACTTGTTAAAGATATTTATTATTTAATAAAAATATTTGAGATTTTGTATTGTATACCTGAAATAGACAAACACAACACAGCACATATGTACATAAAATATTTTAAGGTCTTATTTAATTTTACCTGTAGTCATCAATAAATATTTTTGATTTCATTTGATTTGACGCTAGACCTGAAAAACACACCAACTTGCGTTTATCAAAAACGTTCGTAAAAAGAAATTCAGCAGAAGACGGACCACACAGCAAATCGTTGTATCGAATAATAAACAAAATACCAATGAAACTATTAAAATCAATTCTCAATCGCTCGTCTGGTTCACAGGATACGCAGAATACCTTGAACTGGGACAAATCGCTTTGAACTCCCGCCCATTGTCCCACTCAAAAAACGAGCAACAATAGTTCATTGAAATCGAATGTTATTAAGTGCGAAATTAATAAAAAGGCTTAAAGCCCACTTCGGTAGAATGAATTTGAAAGAGGCGAGCCCGCGTCACTCGATAATAGACCTTGTTGATGGCGCGTCAATTAAATTCATCTATGCTTTGATATTACGGTACATTCCGCCGATACTCCGGCTCCCCTGCCCTCCTTCTCCCTCTTCCTCCACCATCCCCCGCCCTGCAGGTTAATAATGATTATTAATATAGTTTAGAGTCGTTAGTTGTAAATGAAGCGGCCGACAACTTGTCTAATAACGACGCGAGTAAATACTAGTGGTGTTATAATGTAGGAGCTAGTACTTGAAAATATATTAACTTAAACTTGGCGTTTTAAGATTTTTTGCTCAGTGCTCAGCTTTAAGTTACTTTATCTGGCTAAAATTTGTTAGATTTGCATGCGCTTTCAGTATTTATTATAATATATTTGTGAAATATACAAACAAATAAAACAAATATAATCACGGATTGGTAGTCCATTTGGTTGTTAATTGTTACGCTGTGGGGCTACGGGCTCAAATCCCGTACAAAAAAGGTTTTATGTTTAGCAGTTGACTCGACAGGATGATGATGGAACAAGAGTTGATACTTAATACCTCGGTAACCAACTGACTAAGCGTTTTCAAATCACGCGAAACATACTTATATATTTCTATGGCTTAAAATTTGTTGTACCGATAATGATTTTTTATATTTACATTTAAATAATACATATTTACATTTAAATAATACTATTTTTTACGGGATGGGGGATAAGTCGCTCGCGTCCGTAGGCTTTGACCACCTAATCCTAGGCCCACCCTACACGTGTCCCCCGGGTGGTGCTAAATGAGCGACAAGCCGATAGCACAGACTTGGCTCCACGCCGTGGTAGCGGCGTTAAAATATACTACCCCATATTTCGCACCATGAGGTATCAAATTAAAGAAATGGCCCCGAGTTCCCGGCGCCCCTTTAATGGGGCAGGGGTGCGAAGAATCTCCGGGAGGAAAACCGGCGACGAGGCTCGCCACCCGTCACGTTCTGTCTCCCGGAGGGGCGAAAAGTGGATTGCAGAGGCCCGTCTGGCTACGTTGAATGTACGTGGAGCAATGAATGATAAAATGGATGAAGTATGCGAGGTGATGTATGATAGAGGAATAGATTTGTTATGTGTAAATGAGACGAAACGGAAGGGGAAGGATGTCACTACACATGGCATGTATACCGCATACTGGTCTGGTGTAGACGAGCTCGAGCGGGCATGCCAGGGAGTAGGTATCATCCTATCAGAAAGAATGGTGCAATGTGTGAAAGAGTATGAATGTGTAAGCCCAAGACTGCTATGGATACGATTGAAAGTGGGCTTAAAGAAGTTGTTTGTGCTAGGGGTCTACGCCCCAGACATGTCTAAGCCCACTCATATCCGAGAGCAGTTTTGGGAAATAGTAAGGATGGTATTAATGAAATGTAAGGGAAATGAAAATGTTGTTATGCTAGGAGATTTTAATGGAAGAGTTGGGGTGAGGAGGCTTGGTTATGAAAGGATATTGGGAACGTTTGGTGATGAAAGTATAAATGAGAATGGTGAAAGCCTCCTCACTGTATGTATGGAAAAGAATCTTTTTGTGACGAACACTTTCTTTCGCCACAAGAGGATTCACATGTACACTTGGGAAAGAGGTGATGATAGAAGCATGATAGATTTCATAATTGTGGATGAAAGATTGAGGGGCGCAGTGGTGGATACAAGGGTTTACCGGGGGTCAAACGTAGGAACGGATCATTTTTTGGTTTTATGCCGAATTAATGGTCTATTCAGGCGGTGGGGCCATCGGTCATCTGTGTCTACCACTGCGTTACAGCGTATTAGAACAGAAAGATTACAAGATGAAGATGAGAAAAACAAGTTTAAATGTAGACTGAAAGAAAACGTAAGTGGTTTGGATGAATTATGTATGAATGAGTTGACTTGGAGAATGTATGGCAAAATGTTAAGAAAGGTTTAGTAGATGCAGCTACCGAAGTATGTGGTGTTAGTAAAAGAAAGAATGAAAGGAAAAATAATACGTTATGGTGGGATGATGAGATACGTACGGAAGTTGAAGCAAAGAAGAGAGCATGGCTAGATTTACTAGCAACTAAGGCAGGTAATTCTAGCGGTACGAATTATGATTTTGAAAGAAAAAAGGCAGTCTTTAGACATCTAAATAAAAGAGTAAAAGAAGTAGTTGAAAGGAAAAAGCAAGAAAGAACGGATAAGAATGATAGAAGAATATCGGATAACTTCCAGGCAAATATTAAAATGTTCTGGAAACTCGTAAGAACTGCCAAGGGATGTTCAAAACAGCCTATAATGAATGCTATAAGAGATGAGAATGGCTATATTCTGAATGATGAAGTTTTGAGTTTAAAGAGATGGTAGGAATATTTTGAAAGCATGTTTATGAGCGAGGAGACAACGTATGAACTGAATGAAATTGGAACTCCGAAAGAAGAGGAAGGAGGTAGCGAGATAAGTATAGATGAAATAATGAAAGCAATGAAAAGCATGAAAGCAGGTAAGGCTGCCGGATATGATAGAGTTTCACTCGAAATGCTAAGGGCTGGAGAGGAAGTGGTGGCAGGCCTGCTGCACACCTTGTTTAATTTACGCTGGGAACTGAAGCGGGTACCAGGAGACTGGTGCAAAGCCGTGATAGTCCCAGTATATAAGGGAAAAGGGTCGCAGCAGGACTGTAAAAACTACCGCGGTATCAGCCTTCTTAGCATCGTGGGAAAACTGTATGCCAAGGTACTAATTGCAAGGGTCATGAAAGAAACCGATGGAAATATTTGGGATGTGCAAGCGGGATTTAGAAAGGGAATGGGATGTACAGATCAAGTCTTCTCCATGCGCATGATCGCGGAGAAGTTTTTGGTCAAAAACCAAAAGGTTTTTTGTGCGTTCATGGACTTGGAGAAGGCCTATGACAGAGTGGATAGGAATGTGCTATGGCAAACACTGAACTCATTTGGGTTGAGCGCTGGCTTGATACAGGCATTGGAATCTCTTTATAGGGACTCTAGTGCTTGTGTTTGGATCAACGGGGTCTACTCGGACTGGTTTGGCATCCATAAAGGTGTCAGACAGGGCTGTGTGGCTTCCCCTTGGTTGTTCAACCTATTTATGGACAGTTGTTTGCAAAATTTGAAAGTTGAAGAATGCGGATTAAGAATGGGTGAGTTAACCATCAAATGCCTTTTGTACGCCGATGATCAAGTTATTCTTGCGTCATCGGCGGCTGAGTTGCAAATGATGGTTACATTAATGAACAGATCATTAAAAGAAAGGGGTATGAAAGTGAACGCAAGTAGGACAAAAATTATGGTTTTTGAAAGAGATGAAAGTAAAACGATATGTGAAATAAGAATAGAAGGGGAGTTGATCGAGCAAGTAGATAAGTTTGTATATTTGGGTTGCGTATTTAGCAGGGATGGGAGATATAATAAGGATATAGAACGCCGAGTGAACGCAGGAAACAGAGTAAATGGAGCCCTGCACTCTATTGTGAAGAGTCAAAATGTGTCGAAAAAGGCACGTATGGCAATTCACAATGCTGTGTTGGTCCCTACTTTAACGTATGGTAGTGAAAGTTGGGTGTGGCAGAAGAAGCACGAGAGTAGAATAAATGCAGTAGAAATGCGGTCGTTAAGGAGTATGTTAGGGCTGAATCTGAATGACAGGGTGAAAAATTGTGTGATAAGAGAAGAGTGTGGTTTGCAAGATGATGTTGTGACCAGGATTAAGAAAGGAATGCTTCGGTGGTTTGTCATGTGGAAAGAATGGATGAGGAAAGAGTGACAAAGAAAATTTATGTTACAGAATTGAATGGCAGAGTCGGAAAGGGACGTCCTAGGCGAAAATTTATCGACCAAATTGGCGATTTATTGAAAACGGGCCAAATTAGGAGTACCCTTAACCGACGAACATGCATGCGTAGGTGTATGGATGTGAAGTAGGCGAGAGAGGTGTGTCAGGATCGTGCCAAATGGAAGTCTGTAGTCTCTGCCTACCCCTCTGGGTGACAGGCGTGAGTGTTTATGTTTATGTATTTTTTACGGATTTTATCGCATATATTAACTTTTTATGTACCCGAAGTTTCGAGCACTTTACAGCACCCATGGTGATGGGGAAGACTGAGTCATAGTTAACCCTGGTTACCATAGATTATAATTATTAATTTTTGTTCCGATCTATGCAGTATGAACTTACAGTATATTGAAGTCTTGCAGTTGTATGCTTTGGTTGGGATTTAATTTTATTAATTATAGGATCCCAAGCAGATGGTAGCACCCAGCCATCTTCTCTATTTAAATTGGGATGTTTTTTTGATTTCAATAGCCTCGCGAATCATCCTTGGAAGGAATCGGTGTTCTTTAGCAAGGATTTGTGGTCTATCAAATCTGATTTAGTGACGGGGGTGATCCTGTAAGTGTTCACAGACTGCAGACTTCCCGGAGCGTTGATTCTTTACATCACCTATATGTTCTTTAACGCGGGTTTCAATTGGTCTTTTAGTTAGTAAATTGATGAGAATTTTATATATGTATGGTAAATAATAGTATTGTAGTAACAGCTTAAACATCGTAACGAACTAACTATAGGATTTCCGTGTATGGATAGTGTAGGAAGAGAATTACGTCAAAAGACATCGTATAATGAGAGGTATCCCAAAAATATGATATTTCGAAGACATAGGTTGGCCAACACGCATTGGGACAGCATGGCGGACACTTCTTTACCCTAAAACCCTCTCAGAAATGTTATGTGCCTAAAAGTATTTAGGCGGTAACTTTAACTTTTAACTTTTATAATGCGAAAGATTTTAGTCAGCCGTAGAATGTAAAGATGTATATTAGTTTGTTTACTAATTTTCATGTACCTGCTATTTAAAGATATGTAAGGAATTTATTATGTTGCTTAAAAATGGTTCGAGCTACCATTTCAAGTCGTTTTACATTTACCACGTTTTATTGACTCGCTTGTTTGCCTATTTTTAGATCAACATAATTTTTGCAATCCATTTTTCCCAATGAGCTAGAATATATTTAATTTAGAACAAGAAGTGTAGTAGAATTTAAAAGAAAAATTCTTATTTGAATTGTAATTACAAGCTAGATGTGACTTTCTCCTGTGTGAGACCTATGAATGTGGCCTTATGTAAATTTAAGATAATAATCAAAGAATATCTGTTTCATCATTTTTTCGGTTTCTCAAAAAAATCCAAGATTTTCGGATAAAATATAGCCTATATCAGTCCTGGTATTGTTCGTGACTTTTCGTGAAGTTTTATTACAATCCGTTTAGCCTTTCCGAAGATTACATCGGATGGACGGACGGACAGACACTCTCAGCTCAATAAATAGAGAAAATAGATATTGTAGACATAAACCTAAATTTTATTTATACTGGATGATTTTTTTAACGTCTGGACAAAAATAGGATGTAACTGGTGAACGAAATATAATCCTATAGAACTGATATTTTACAATTATTTTGCTTTTATATTAACATATTATGAAATTGATCTATCAATAAATACTATTAAATTGAAATAAAATTTCGGTATTTAAAAAATAAAACAAACATTTTGAACCAAATAAATAAATCAATTAAATACCATCAAAATAAAAATAATACGCACTTAATTAATAGTATTTATTGATAGATCAATTTCATAATATGTTATTGTAAAAGAAAAAACATATTAAAATATCAGCCATAGGCTTCTATTTCGTTCACCTGTTACATCCTTTTTTTCCGGACCGAAAAAAAAATCGCATTAGTATTTACAGATTACATACTTAAAATGCTAAATGATTACATAATATAAAATGGTACATAACTAGCTAAAATAAATAACTTATTATATCTATAAATAATTGCATTTATATTTGAATTTTTAACTTAGTATTTGTATTGTTGCTTCTCTATCTTCCAAGCTTTAAGTTTACGTTTGTAGCAAAATGTTATATCGTAAAAAAAATTATCCATATTTTCATTATATGGTTGACTGACTCCCTTACTACGAGTTAAGGTGGTGGCACATTATCGCGTTTCGCTGGCACTTTGTCTCTGAGACGCGTCACCCTTACTGACGTATAATTAAGAACTAGAATATAATCCTTTTAGATTTATTTTCATAAAGTTTACAATGAACTGATGTGTGATTGCTTTGTAAGAGACTCTCTTGACTCGATGACAAGAATACAATAAGGAAAATCTCGCTTCATTATCCGTCTATAATATTCCATTGCGTGACATGAGCGTGATCGTATCTAGAAGAGAATTAATAAGTAATACGATTTTTTTAAAGAATAAGGGTGAGCAACAAGCTTACATTCCACCTAATAGTAGCAGACGCTGTGACCCAAAGACTTACATCTTCTACCTATCCTTGACTAGCAAAATAATGTTAGCTGATTATGTTCTAGAGTATTCTAGCAAAATTATGTGAAAAATCTCAACTATAGTAATAGTATTTTAAGAGAAAAGGACAGAATATATCAAAGGGCGGGGCCGGAATCGGAACAAATTAATAGTAAATCCAATGTCTGTTTGTAGGTTTAGCTACAGAACCCAAACACGTTGGCCGCGATCGACCGGCGTTAGCTAATTGAAACAGGATTTCGTAGTTAATTAATGTGTGTTCTAGCAGCATTTGTTCCCTTAACTTATTTAATACGTTAAAGTTTGTAATCGTATTTGTAAATACATATTATATTTATTAACATAACATTAAAATATATATACAATATTAAAAAATTAAAACTAAAAAACTAAATTATCATACAGTCCTACTCACAGTGGTACCGCGCTAATAACGCTGGCTGCGTTTCCTCGCTGAATGGCTATACTGCGAGGAAAGAATCAGCTCTCGTAACACCAGCAGCGACGATCAGTCACGGATACAGTTCCTTAAGGAACTTCACCGTGCATGTACCTCATGATCCGTTAGTATTTACAGCAAATGGCACAAAGTGTGTAGTCATCACTCAGAGACTTCAGCTTCACAGAGTTCAGCTGCCTCTGATACCACCCCGGCTCGTAACGAGGTACCGCTGAGATGAGAGACTGCCAAAGTATCTTCGCATGTAGAATCTCACACTAGGACTTTATCTTTCACCCAAGGGAGCAAATTTGTAATGAGTTTATTAATATTTAACTTAAAAGGTTTAAGAGGAATGTAATATGAGTAACTTTTTTCAGCGACCAACTTATGCTGAAAGAAAGAAATAATATATATTCATACTATAACAAAGTAGAGCCGTGCCAAGAGTCGCATTGGTAACCTTGATTTGGTCAAGAGCAATATAATGTACTTCGGAAATAAAAATAGAAACAAAAATAAAAATAAAAATATTAAATGTGAATTATAATTAATAATTTACCACCGGTTCGGAAAATACCTCTGTTCTGGGAAGAACCAGCAAGAAGCCCAGCAGGATATATTTTATAAAAAAGAACAGGTTACCATCACGTATTATGTTCAACAATTATCTATACAAAAATATATAAATAGCTTGGTAGCGATCACCTCATTACAAGAGGTTATATAATTCATAAATTTCATAACATTATAATAACACATTTTATACAGATTGTCCCCACCCCTTCCAACATCAACCAGGCGTAGGCGGGTATTCACCCCTTCGTTGTCAATATTCCACTCATTCGAACCAAATGGTTTGCTTCGTGTTTCGTAATGCGTACAGCAAAGGAGTGGCATTATTTGCCGACGTCTGTCTTTCAGTCGGATTACATTCTACGCGTCTTCAGGGCAAGAGTGAATAAGCTTTAGAGTGCTACCACACTAATCGATCGATCGTCGATCGATGGCGTCGAGTGAAACTGAATATAGGGATTTTATCGCGTTTAATTAACTTATTTTAAATTAATTTTAATTCCCGACGTTTCAGGTGCAAAACAGCACCCATGGTCACGGGGGTGGGACTTAGATGTTTGACGTCCCAATGTTAAACGTAGCTGGGTTGACTATGACATTGGAACGTCAAACATCTCAGTCCCCCCCCCCCCCGTGACCATGAGTGCTATAACCCGAAACGTCGGGAATAATGGGTTAGTCAACGTCGATCGATAGTTTCTATTACGCTGATCGGTCAGTGGTAGAATAGATTAGTCGACGTCGATTTATTTCCTTGATTATTTAAGAACCTACCCCGCTTCTCCGACGATGAACCTGGGAAGAGGACAATGGGAAGGCCATTGTCCTCTTCTGAATAAATTTTGAAAGATACTTATTACAAGCCCATAACCGCATCGATGAATTATTAATCGATGTCGATAATTGAACAACCTTTTGTCGACCATTATCCTGCGATCAGCTGAAGCTACCACACCAATAGATCGACGATCTATGGTAACAGTTACGCTAAGCAAGTGCGATGTACCATCTATGGCTTTATCACCACTTACCACCAGGCTGGGCAGTAGTTAAGTATTGGCTTATGCAGAGTAAAATAGTAAAATAATCCGTGTAGTTTTAACTTAATGCAATCTTAATTTCATTGTTTAACAGATATTGAATATAAAATTTAATTCATAAATAAACATTATCGGTGTAATCAATATCCTGGTTACCGTGTAGTGGCGATGTAAGAATGTTCACAACCCTATACCATCCCGTGGGTGTCGTAAGAAGTGAAGGAGGGGAACAAATCAGGACATAGGCAGCAGCGTCTAATAGCGACTGAAAATAAAAAACTGCGTTTCCCAAGCGCAAAAACCATGGCAAATATTCCCCTGTGAGGTTATCCAAGCGGGAGACTTACGTTCGGAAGTGAACTTTAATTGTCTATAACGGAAACAGTCTAATAAGTAATATATAATCTATTATACTAAACCCATAGATACTTACTTTATAATGATTATATATTGTGTATACTGCCGCTTCAATTCAAATATAAATACTTGGACGTTTGTTACGACGATTGAAAACCATATCGTAACTGGCACGCAACCGAATTGTACGTACTGTAATTGTATCAGGAATATACTTGTAATAGTTTTAAGGAGTTTTATTTTAATTCCCTTGTTCTATTCTGAACAACTATATTATATAACATCCCATTACCAGTCTATAATATTCCAGGCGCGACATGAGCGTGACGCGTTGTCACCGCTGAGGACTAAGATGGATTTTTTATAGAATAAGGTTGATAAACGAGCTCAAAGTTCACCTGATGGGAAGTGGATGCTGTGGCCCATAGAAATCTACATTTATCCTCGATTAAGAATCAAAACGCATACGCGTTGTCACCCCTGGGACTAAGATGGAATGCCTCGTT
Organism: Parnassius apollo; assembly: GCA_907164705.1. Classification (NCBI taxonomy): domain Eukaryota; kingdom Metazoa; phylum Arthropoda; class Insecta; order Lepidoptera; family Papilionidae; genus Parnassius; species Parnassius apollo. The sequence continues at coordinate 4,003,051 of CAJQZP010000904.1, forward strand.
TCCAGTAAAAAAGGGTCTCCGGTTCTCTACACTGGTATTCTGTGAGAGCTGGTCTTTCCCTGGTCGAGCCGACCCATTCTTGTTACAACCATTATATAGCTGCAGCATGGCTTAACCACGTTATATTAAATTATCTACACATATAAACAAAAATGAACCGCCAGTGTTGAACGAAGCTATATCAAGCTGTTGACTTTTACGAGCTGATGAAAAAGACAAAAGGAAATTTTCGTATTCTGCATTTTAAGCAATATGAGAAAATCCGACGATGTTTAGCTGTATAAGGAAATTACATAATTTGCTATGATACTATTTAGTATGTATTATATTAAGTATGTCTTAATTATTATTACTTGGGGATATAGATACAACAATTATTAAGTGGCGATTGGCACTTGTGATATCTACCTACTTTCGGAATAGATAGTCAGTGTGAGGTTTTAATTCCATCTTTATCAACTTCTTTTCCCAAAGAAACTGTTGGATAAACTACTATCTACCCGTCTAGTGGTGCTGTAGGAATATCTACTGCCGCATATCGTCCCGTAGTCGCAAGAGGTGTCAGAGGGAAACTAATCAGCAGAATCGCAGCAGCAGCGTCTCCTAAGCCTAGCGTGACAACTATAGCAACCTTCTAGCAACTATAGCAACAAGCTATAGCAACTATAGCAAATATAGCAACTATAGCAGCAAATATAGCAACTATAGCAAATATAGCAACTATAGCACATAGCAACTATAGCAACTCTAGCAACTATAGCAACTGTAGCAACTATAGCAACTGTAGCAACTATAGCAACTATAGCAACTATAGCAACTATAGCAAGTATAGCAAATATAGCAACTACAGCAAATATAGCAACTATAGCAAATATAGCAACTATAGCAAATATAGCAACTATAGCAACTATAGCAAATATAGCAACTATAGCAACTATAGAAAATATAGCAACTATAGCAAATATAGCAACTATAGCAAATATAGCAACTATAGCAAATATAGCAACTATAGCAACTATAGCAATTATAGCAAATATAGCAACTATACCAAATAACCTCCTACGAGGCAGTCTATGGGGGAGGCCTATATTCTGCAGTGGACTTTAATAGGCTGTAATACGATTTTTTTAAAGAATAAGGGTGAGCAACAAGTTTACATTCCACCTAACGATAGTAGATGCTGTAACGTAAAGGCTTAAAAATCCGTGTAGTTTCAACTTAACGCAATATTAATTTCATTGTCTAACAGATATTTAATATAAACTTTAATTCATAAATAAACATTATCTGTGTAATCAATATCCTGGTTACCGTGTAGTGGCGGTGTAAGAACGTTCACAGCCCCGTATCATCCCGTGGATGTCGTAAGAGGTGAAAGAGGGAAATAAATCAGGACGTAGGCAGCCAGTAGTAAACGTACGTCACAACAATGGCAAATATCCCCCCTGTAAGGTTATCCAAGCGGGAGACTTACGTTCGCGGTTAAAGTTCACTACCGAACGTAAAGTTCGGTTATAACAGAAACAGTCTAATATGTAAAATATAATCTTTTATACTATAACTCATAGATAATTAGTTTATAATAATTGTATATTGTCTATATTGCCGCTTCAATTCAAATATAAATACGTGCATGTTTGTTACGACGATTTAAAGCCATACCCTAAGTGACATGAAACCAAATTGTACCTACTGTAATTGTATCAGGAATATACTTGTAACAGTTTTAAGGAGCTTTATTTTAACTCCCTTGTTCTATTCTAAACACCCTTATTATCCCACGGATGTCATAAGATGTGATAGCTGTAAGTACAACAGTGGATGGTCGGCCACATCCTCTTGTACAACTCAAAATAATGAAATAAATCCAAACTCTCCGCTTCGCATTCTAGGTATGCGATTACGAGAGATAATATCTCTCATACGAGTAAACTTATTGGGGATGTGATACAACACAAGACACAAAAGATAAAAATAAAAAATCTTATGTTACATATGGTTAATGTATAAGTACTTATATAAGGAGAGTCCTTCTAATTAAAGAAGTCTCTCAGCCGAGGTACCACCACTTTTTTAATTCGAAGCTGTCTTTGTAAAGTTTAGCATTTTCTGTCAAATTCCTTAACACTCACGCTGTCCCGAAGTCCCGTGTCTGAAAACCTTAGCTAATATATTCAATACTTCGTTCTAAAGTTAAGATCGCGTATTTCTTTTATTTCGTGAAACAGTTTCTAACATTGTTATTCTGCTGGTGGCTTAGGCGAAGTTCAGATTTTCTACACACAGTTAGCAAAAAAACAACGTAAAAGGCTATGTCAACCGACAATTGGAGCGACAGCCGTCTGACAATGACAAACCTAAATCGGACAGACGACGGTGAGCAACGTCATCAGCAGGAGAGTGATAGGCTCTATGCTCTGTGTAATTTTTTGACAATCGTTTTTTATTAACCTCTCAAACACCAAGCGGCTAAATTTGACCGCTTCGATATTCCATCAAAATTCAAGCGATCAATGTGACCGCACCCACCCACAGCACTTTAACCCATCATCATCATCATCATCATTACAGCCCTTCACAAGTCCACTGCTGAACATAGGCCGCCCACAAATAATGCCACAAAGCACGGTCCTGAGCCACCTGTATCCATCGACTTCCTGCATATCTTACCAGGTCGTCACTCCATCTAGTGGGGGGTCGCCCTACACTAGGCCTACCGGTACGAGGCTGCCACCCGAGAACTTTTCTTCCCCATCGGTTATCGGTTCTTCGAGCTATATGGCCGGCCCATTGCCACTTCAGCTTACTAGTCCGTTGGGCTATGTCGGTCACTCTGGTTTTACTGCGGATATCCTCATTTCTGAGTCTATCACGCAGAGAAACTCCGAGCATAGCCCTCTCCATAGCTCGCTGAGCGACCTTGAGCGTCCTCATACGGCCAGCAGTGAAAGACCACGTCTCAGGTCCTTAAGTCATCACTGGCAACACGCACTGGTTGTACAATCTAGTTTTTAGAGATTGAGGTATACCTGACGAGAAGATATGTCGTAATTTCCCGAACGCTGCCCAGCCGAGTTGAATCCGTCGATTGACCTCTTTAACCCATAAAAACTTATATTTAGAGACTACTTTTCTGTAAAGAAATTTGGCATTATAGAAAATTTTGAAACAAGTTCTTCATTTCTTTGGATTAGTGCTAGTTTATATTTTTACTTAAATAATTGTGAAAAAAATATTTCAAAAATATATAGAAATAATTGTAATTTTCACGCTGCCGACATCCGCTTCGTATATTTTTTTGTTATCAAAATACAATAAAATCTTTTTGTAATGATGTAAAACCTGACTTTTGTTTAGACCACAGGATAGAGAATTATAGATTTTATAATGCCAAACTTTTTCATATAAAAGTAGTCTCTAAATATAAGTTTTAATGGTTTTAAGTGCTTTGGGTAGGTGCCCACTTCGTCCCGTGTCTCCGTGGTGACCGCTCGGGATTTGTCAGGCGCATGAGACTGCATGGAAATTTTATGGGGATTGAAGGGTTAAACCAAATTGGCAAACGAAATTATGTGATGGTAAGTGGCTACTGTAATTCTCGGAGATAGAGAGAAATGTAATGTCACATCTGAAAACTAATCTGTCTGAAAATGCCTCATAGCCTGTAGTTGTATTGCCTCTCTTTACCCTTCGGACTAGAAAATAGCAGAGCACGCAATGTTGTTTGGCGATTTGATTTATCCAGAAAAACTCTTTGGTAGAAAAGGAATTTTACCACCAAGTAAATACATGCGATTATTGAATGATTTGCTCTAGTTAGAGCAAATAATTCCATACCTTTCTTTATTTTTCTTACATTTCTGGATCGCTAAGATTACTAATCACTTAGCGGTCAACCACTGCAGAGTCTACATCACCTGAGGATGCCTCGTGTAGAGGCGAAACACATGTATTATCGTCGATGGTGTGTCTGTCTTCATGTAGTGGTGTTGGGAGTAGTGGTGCTAGGATTAGTGGTGACGGAATTAGTGCACGCAATTGAGAGGAGGGGGGGGGAGGTACTCTTCAAACTAGGTAAGACATATCATTTTATTTTATTAGGCGGATGAGGGCGAAGTAATTCTTAATAACTTTAACTTTCTTGAAATATATACAGAATAATTTTTTTAAATATTTTATATTGCCACAGTTATAATTTTTATGTTTATATATTGCACATACCCGTATTGTCCTCCGAACTGAATCTGCGCATAAGCACAGGAGCACTCTCTATTCTCTTACTCTTATAGTCCAAGGTCCAGGTTAAGAACCAATGGCTTTATGTGCTATTTGAGACTTGAGAATGAAACACCATCAACTTTCTAACTAGGGGCAGCTGTTGAGAATTTCTTGAGAGAAAAATTTAATACGTGTTTTTTGGCCCGACCCAGGATTTGAACCCAGGATCCCATGATTTGCAGTCGTATTTATTTATTTTTTTATACTTTGTTTGCAAGACACAAGACATTCTCTACCAGTCTATCTCCAGGCTAAGCAGGGAAGATATTGTGGGTGCAAAGTGCAACTGAGTTAAATATATCTATGACTGTTTATGATGAAAACACCTATAAAATATGTGAAATAAAATTAAGGATATAAAAAATGGAGATCCACCAACTACTCCTGTAACGCCAGAAAATGATTCCAAAGCAAGCGTTTAAACCATGCCTTGCTCGTGGCTGCACGTACACACCTCGGTGACTCGTTCCATAATCCTACTGCATGAGAAGTAAAAGATTTGTACAAGAAGCTGGTGTGGCAGACGTGGACATGGAGATTAGACTCTTCCACTTAACGGAGACAATTATTATAAGAATCACCCTGATACTGAAATGTGCAGATAAACGAGATCGTATACTGTCATCTATCAACAGCTGTAAATAGTTTTCTAGCATTTCCGGAAAATAACACGGGTTTTATTTCATAATGTATATTAAAGAATTATCTAAACACAATACCAGCGTAAAAGCTTGATGCTGCTGTGTATCGTATGCTGAGTGTAGAGAACCAGAGACGTTTCTCATGGGAAACGAATCATTGTATCTTCCTCGAGGGTGACAATGCATCTGTATTTTTATTCTTGACTGGGGATACTTGTAGATGTAGGTGTTAAGGGCCACAGTATTCACCTACTATCGGATAGACTGCTGTTCATTTGTCACCAATATTCTGTAAAGTAAATTCAAAAGATCCTCCTACAGTACCCACGGAACCAAACATTAAAGGATACGATACTTTCTTTTTCATACACGTTACTTCCACACAAGGCTTTTCTGTATTGTGGGGGCAGTTTATACGAATATACGGATATACATAAATTTCACCAGGACAAACATCCAGACCCGGAACAATTATTTGTAGGCCATATTTGTTCCTACTTAACTCTTTAGCGCTGCAATTCAATGCTAAGCCTCTGCGCCACAGAGCCGTCCGATACTATACGATGTAAACAAATGTTTTGTTACGTAATATTTGTTAGCATGTCGTGTCACACACCGCTTGCCAGACATTTTTTCGCCTCTCTGCCAATTTGCCGCTTCAGACGCGGCGGACGCTGCTGATCTATTTTGGTCTTATGCCATGGCACAAGCGAGTGCAACGCACCATTTTTGGGTTTGCGTTGGTACCGTTTGGGTTAGTTACGGAAATAGATGGTTGTCCGCAATAAAAGTTCAAATATTAAGCTTTTTTTAACAAGAGACTTCTATTTAGTTTGTAAATTGTGGACTCCTCACTTTTCCTGGAAAGAGATTTTGTTTATAGAATAAGAGTGACAAACGAGCACACTGTCCACCTGGTGGCAAGCGAATACTGTGGCCCATAAACATCACACCCTCGATTAAGAATCAAAATGCAGATGCGTTGTGACCCTCGGGGACTAAAATGGAAAATATCTCGTTTCCGGTAAAAAGGGTCTTAAAATATTATACACAGCAGCATGAGGCTGCTATTTTACAGCGATATTCTGTGAGAGCGTGGTTCTTCCCCGGTCGAGCCGAACTATTCGTGCTACAACCTTAACATAGCTGCAGAGTTTCTCTACCACGTATGAGTTTGTCACTGAGCTAAGTTTTTTGAATATGGTGTGATAATGAGATGGCTACTTGACCGTATAAAAAGAAAAAGGGAAGGAAGCCTTAAGATTTTCTAGGCATTTTTTTATCTTAGTTGCCTAAAAGTAATCCACTAATATATCGGCAACCACGAAAATATCAGAACTCGTCGCCGCTTTGGACATTTTGTCCTAGGTACACATACTCATCAACAACTAGTTTGTAGTGTTACCAACATCTACCTATTATACTTTATAAAGTATAAATAAATAAATAAAAAATGTATTAGGTCTACGGTAGAAGTATCAGATATTTAATGACCTTTGAAAACAGCACAGCTCCTGTCAAGCGTAGCAACTATGGAAAATCCTCCTTATGGGGCAACATATGGGCTCTCTCTATAATCAGCGGTGGACTCTTATGGGCTGTAATGGATTTACCTCTTATATATTTCCATGCTAGATAAATAAAAGGTGTTTATTTGTAATTATTCACAACTAAAGTAGACATCATTTAAAATTACCTAAACATTTATGAGGTTTGTACATATTTGTTGTATCTGGGGGCACGGCAGTGCCCCCGCCAAGTCGAGCAAAAAAGCGGCACGGCCGTACCATCTTTTCTCGAAACAATTCAGGTCATTTTCGACCCCCTATAACTTCGTGGTCAATAAAACTAGAAGCCTGAATTTTCAGTAACCAAGTAAGCATTATATAGATATGGTATATTTCAAATTTCATTCAATTTGAACCAGTAGTTTAAGAATTGTAACCAGTTAAACTTTCTTAATTTTGTCTCTCACTGACTGACCGATCATCAAAACTCTAAGGCACTTCTAGCATACATAGAAGCTTCAAATTTAGAATGCAATTAGTGTTTAGAGTATAAATCAAGGAAAAACTAAAACATTTGTTAATTTCTGTCCAGTTTTCTAGATACACTAACTGCATAAATAACTTTGTAATCCCTTATAAATATATACTTCTTATATATCTATATACAAAAAGAAATGAGATGCAATTAAAAACATAACTTGTAAAAAAAAACAAGTCTCGCAACTCAGTTCTTCTACCGTAAAAAGTTGTGAGATCCATGTAATACCAAGTCGGTTAATTTATTCAGTTCCTACTTAAGGGTCCTTCTGTTTTAAGTTATTACGTAATTACCTAACATTTTATAGTGACCATATCAATTTTAAAAGTCTTTTATATTTTAAATATATAGATTGACTTGGCAATCGCATTAAGCAATCTAATTTAATATAATACGTATTACTTGTGAGATACATTGTGGTTTCATGTATTATTAAAGTAAAATATTAACTTTACATTATTAATTCAACAAATAAGTTGAAGTGCAAATACTTCAGTCACTAAGCGTGTCACTCGTTGACATTTGATTTATTATTTTAAGAATATATTTTTGTTTAATTTTGTGATGTTGCCAATAGTGACGCGAGAAATAACAGACATAAACATTTTGAGCACATTTAATTTCACAGTTATTAAAACTTAGAATATAAAGTTACAACTAAAACATATTTAGGTAACTAGTTCGGTGTATGTTATAGGAATTGTAAATAATGTACATAAAATTACAGATTTCTCCTTATGTATAGATAAGGTATTAAGAGCTTTATAAAATTAAATGTTCAGCTAAACGTACTTTTTAAACAGTGAAATATAATTTAATCAACATCAACAATAAGTATATAATAGTATAATAATTAGTGTTTAGAGTTGTAATTTTTAATTAGTGAATGGTGTATAGAGTGTATTGTGTGCAGTGTAACAGGAGTATGTTTTCTCTAATAGATTACTTAGTCGTACATTATTTTTAAAATATATTCAAATGGTTTAATGATTGCACTACGTCATCATTATCCTGGTTTGGATAGTTGTTTTTCTGTTCAATGTGACGTAATTTTTTATGACACTTCAATGCTAGAAAGTCCATTCATAATAAAACTTCTGATTTACTTTCCTATCTCGTTTTGTGACTCTAGGCTTAGTGTATATTACATCTCAATTGGGAAGTCATTTCCTTTTTCTTAGTTGTATTTATTACCATTATATTTGTCACAAAAGAAGAGGCTATACATAATTTTCAACTATGAGAACATTCGAACTTTTTTATTTTATATTTTAAAACTCTTTTAGTTGGTTGACACAGTACAAATTGTGTGTGATTGCTTAAATAATTATTCGAGCCAGTAACCTAAACAAACCAACTTCGCTAAATATAAGTTCTGACGCGTAGTTCTATCTTCAAAACAAAAAGTTGGTTACGCTAGAACTACTTTAACGGAAAACTTTTTTTTTTGGGCTTTTTGTCTTAGGAAATTTATAATTATGATTGCAAACTAGTTTTACGTGGCTTACTCCATTTTTTTGGTTTCACGTTTATTGAAATTATAAAATACGCGCATCGTTCAGTGAATGATTGATGTACTGTAAAATGTACGGCATTCGCATGGCGAGTGCGGGCATACATATGTACTTAACTAAACATTTAGTTTTTAAAATTATTATTATTTTAGTTTTAAAATTTTTAATAAATATTTATATCACAGAAGAGTTATTCTTGCTGTTTACAATGTTAATGCAAGGTATCACTCAGAGACATTTTTAAATAAATTAATCACATAATATTATATCAGAACCTATTTTAATACCTTTGAAAAAATTAGTGATGTTCATTAAGTAATCAGAACTTGTATCAAAGTACAGACTTTGTAAACTGGCGTAAAAAGCATTCTTATGAAAATAGGATACTCGTATTATAATTATAAAGCATTCTAATGAAAATAGGATATTATAATTATAAAGCATTCTTATGAAAATAGGATATTATAATTATAATTTGCTGAAAATAATATTATTAAGTTAAAAGAACTATGCGTGGAGATAATGAGCCTCATTTTTACCTGGTAGAGCCATGCTGCAGTTATATTAGTAGTATAGTTGTAGCACGAGTGGGTCGGCTCGATCGGGGAAGGACCACGCTCTCACAGAATACCAACATAAAATACTATCTTAATGGTGCTGTGTTTCGTATGATGAGTGAAGAGAGCCGGAGGCCCTTTTCACTGGATACGTATTACGCATTCATTTTAGTCCTCAGGGGTGATAAAGCATCCAAACTTTGATTTCTATACCAGGATACATGTAAAAGTCTATGGATCACAGCGTTCACTTATCATTATTTGGGCTGTGTGCTCGCTCGCCAACCTTATTGTATAAAAAATCATAAGATTTATCTGTCAATTCCCATAGTCGTCTCTTATGACACTCACGGAACGATTTATTGAAACCGTAATATAACCTATCATACGTCTTCATCTTTTTATAACGCGTTAATATTTGTTCACAGAAAGTATACATAAGTCCGAATACAATCAAGGCAAGAGTGAATAGGCTTTCGTTACGCTGAGACTGCGTGTGGGATTGTATCAAGCACTGGCTTATGATAAGTATAAAAAAGAAAATCTAAGAGGGGGATCTGAGACGTGGTCCTTCACCGCTGGCCGTATGAGGACGCTCAAGGTCGCTCAGCGAGCTATGGAGAGGGCTATGCTCGGAGTTTCACTGCGTGATAGACTCAGAAATGAGGATATCCGCAGTAAAACCAGAGTGACCGACATAGCCCAACGGATTAGCAAGCTGAAGTGGCAATGGGCCGGCCATATAGCTCGAAGAACCGATAACCGATGAGGAAGAAAGGTTCTCGAGTGGCAGCCTTGTACCGGTAGGCGTAGTGTAGGGCGACCCCCCACTAGATGGAGTGACGACCTGGTAAGACATGCAGGAAGTCGATGCAGGTGGCTCAGGACCGTGCTTTGTGGCGTTACTTGGGGGAGGCCTATATTCAGCAGTGGACTTGTGAAGGACTGTAATGATGATGATGATGATGATGAAGAGGGGGAAGTCTAATATACACATTAATTACAGCCCTTCACAAGTCCACCGCCGAACATAGGCCTCCCCCAAGTAAGGCCATAACCACGGTCCTGAGCCACCTGCATCTATCGACTTTCTGTATATCTTACCAGGCTGTCACTCCATTTGGTGAGGGATCGCCCTACACTACAACTGCCAATACGAGGCTGCCACTCGAGAACCTGTTTTCCCATCAGTTGCCGGTTCTTCGAACTATATGGCCGGCCCATTGCCACTTCGGCTTACTAATCCGTTGGGCTATGTCGGTCACTCTGATTCTACTGATATAGAAATGAAATTTCTAAGTTTATCACATAGAGAAACCCCGTGCATAGCCCTCTCCACAGCTCGCTGAACGACCTTGAGCGTCCTCATACGGCCAGCAGTGCAATAGTAATATACATTTTAAATAAATTATAATTAAATTTATTATTATGACATGGTTTGTTTAAACAGATACATTAATCCGTTGTTATTGTTAAGACTTTAAAGCTGAAAATTTGAAGAAATCACATCCCAGGCCCGAGAACTCATTGGACAAAGTATTTTTACCATTCCGTTGTAAAATAAAATATATAATATAATGCTATTCAACAGCCTATCAAAAGTTCACTGCCGAACATAGGCCTCGCCCATAGATTGCCTTATAGGAGAATTTGCCTGGTACCCACGCTTGGCAGACGGGTTAGAAATCGCAGTTTTATATATTTTAAGTTGTTATCATGAAGCCGCTTCGTGACGGCGTAGAAGAAATCATGTAAAAGAGAACTGAAACTGGAGATGGGTCACTAACCGGAGAATTTATTTTTAGTTGTTATTGTAAAGACGCTGCTGCCCATCTCCTACTTTTTTCCTCCTGCCGGCTCTTACATCACCCACGGGATGATAAATATGTGGTAGGTATTACTTATATAGTAGTATAGACTTACGCCACCACTACACGGTACGATACGTTGAATAATACTATTGCTATACTACAATCCATGTCTCTTCAACTAATGTTCATCAAAAGTCTCAACAAAATTAGTGTATGACTAATCTGTCTCTCAAAATTAGTAGAGCACAGATGTGACCCATTTGTCAGAGTGACGTATGCAAGCACATTAAAAAATAATCAACTATGACAATAATAGCAATAGTTCTCGACCGTACACAGTTTTGAATATGGATACTTTAATAGAAACACGGGTGCCAAGAGTAGGTACCTTGAGGCACCCCACTGCTCAGCTGATTGTCATTACTCTATACGGGTACGGCGAGGCGTTGAAGTCGCGTAACAAGGTGATGAATAATAGTTATTGTTATTTAGAAGAGGCAACGGCCAAATTATAAGGGAACTCGTAATATTTTTAGATGCAGATGTTATCTCATGCAAACTGAAAATTACATTTAAAACTTATTTTATTTATCTTTAAAGCAATAATATGTTTTTTGAAAATGAACTGAATGATAATTCATGGTGCATTATATTTATACAAACCAATGTTATTTAAGGCGACTTGGGCTTCTGCTTTACTTATTTTGCCAATAAGTAGCAGGGTATCCAATGTTTTATACTGGTTTGAACGGTATGAAAGGTCTTTACACATGAATTAAGATGCAGATAATGAGCCGTTACTTTTAAGGTGCCAACGTTGTCCTCAAAATTAACAATACACCTATATCCTTCTTTATTTGAAGGCAGTTGGGCGTGAAAATGGCCATTCATCATCAAGAGTCTGTTGGCTAATTTATTACAACTTTGTGATGAATTAAAAAAACTAGGGAAAATAGTGTAAATTTAAACGTATTTATCTAAAAGGCGTACGTATTGGAACTCAATTAAAAATATTAATTAAATGGAAAGAAACCATTCTCCAAAATTTTACAATAAGTAATCGGTCGTTTAATTTGGTACAATTTTAGGATTTGATAACGTTGATTGAGCTAAGCAACACGTGTTGTGTATATATACACACTATACATTATCTTTTAATAGCAATAGTATATCTCATTAATACGCTTCAGGGTTACACATGGCATGACTATTAAAAAAATTAAGGCGTTCAAAATACACGATTGACATGATATTTTATTTGAAACGTCAATATGGATTGCGTTCATATTTTAGAAATAACTTTAAAAACACTTAAGTGCTATTTCATATTAGAAATATCCAAACATGTACGAAGCATAAAGATGTTCTCTACGACAAGCGCCGCGATGCGCGATCTCTTTTCAACTTCCAAAATAGCACAGCGCGCCAACACTGACCGATGAAATTCAAGCTTCCAACTAACCATATGCAAAGTTAAAAATAAAATCCTTCATTACATTCACTATCGTACTCGACCACACTTTGAAAGGGAAAGCAAATAATTATTTAAGGACGTGTCCAATATTATGTCAGATGATGTTTGCCCACTGAATTACAAATATTTGTGACTTGTTAAGGTACTGACACCACTCCGCATTGCCAAATATTCACTTGTTGCAAGGTGAGTGGAAAGAAATCGTATCACGCTAATACCATGTCCCACGCCACGTCTGTATTCAGCATCGCTCCGGGAGTTCAGTGTATTAATAGCAGGATTTAACCATCGACTCAATCGGTGCCGCTTGATATTTACGGAAACACTGCGTTTATTCTAAACTATCGCTTATTAAAAATACTCTTGGGTCACATTCGCTTGGCAACTTGCGCCGTAGAGTATTCCGATAAAATTAGAAAATGTTTTGAGACGCGGGAGCTGTCTTTACTATTTATGGTAGTGCATACTGTGGCTAATTTTGTCTCGTGTGGGGAACTGCTTGTTCTAATTTCGTTCTAGCTTACTGCCTAGGGAAACATTCTTGGTTCGAAATGAATGCAGATTTTGACGTAACAGTGTTTTTAATTTATTGTTTGTCAAAGCTGACCCACTTTTAGTCAGGCATTAATTTGACAATTGTGTTCCTAAATTTAATGTAACGTTTGAACGAAAAAGTATAGTGTAAGAAGGAGATAGGGTAGCGGAAATTATTGTATCAATCAAAAACCATAGTCAACGACTGTATAAAAAGAAATTATGTAATTAAAATAAATAAATTAACCGTTTATTTATTAATTACATTTTGGCTTGAGATCCATAACGATCCCATGTATAATAAAAATTAAAAAAAGAAAATTAAATTTATATAAATTTTACAATAAATTACATTATAATAGATGGCGTTATATTTAGATGTTCAGTTCTGTCAGGTATCACTACGTACAACGTACAAAATGCTTGAGTTCCAAACTGGAACAGAGAGCACCACAACACACAGCACTCGCTCACGCGGCGGGGGCTGGCCCCAGGGCCGCGCAAGGGTCAACGAGATGCTTAGAAGCACTTGCGGTGGACGATGCCAGGGCCGGACTCGTCGTACTCTTCCTTGGAGATCCACATCTGTTGGAAGGTGGACAGGGAAGCAAGGATGGAACCACCGATCCATACGGAGTACTTCCTCTCGGGGGGAGCGATGATCTTGATCTTGATGGTTGAGGGAGCGAGGGCGGTGATTTCCTTCTGCATCCTGTCGGCGATACCGGGGTACATGGTGGTACCACCAGACATAACAGTGTTGGCGTACAGGTCCTTACGGATGTCAACATCGCACTTCATGATGGAGTTGTACACGGTCTCGTGGATACCGCAAGATTCCATACCCAAGAAGGAAGGCTGGAAGAGGGCTTCAGGGCAACGGAACCTCTCGTTACCGATGGTGATGACCTGACCGTCGGGAAGTTCGTACGACTTCTCGAGGGAGGTGGAGGCAGCGGCGGTGGCCATTTCCTGTTCGAAGTCCAGGGCGACATAGCAGAGCTTCTCCTTGATGTCACGTACGATTTCCCTCTCAGCGGTGGTGGTGAATGAGTAGCCCCTCTCAGTGAGGATCTTCATGAGGTAGTCGGTCAAGTCACGACCAGCCAGGTCCAGACGGAGGATGGCGTGGGGAAGGGCGTAACCTTCGTAGATGGGGACAGTGTGGGAGACACCATCACCGGAGTCAAGAACGATACCGGTGGTACGACCAGAGGCGTACAGGGAGAGTACAGCCTGGATAGCGACGTACATGGCGGGTGAGTTGAAGGTCTCAAACATGATCTGGGTCATCTTTTCCCTGTTAGCCTTGGGGTTCAGGGGGGCCTCAGTGAGCAGAACGGGGTGCTCTTCGGGGGCGACGCGCAGCTCATTGTAGAAGGTGTGGTGCCAGATCTTCTCCATGTCATCCCAGTTGGTGATGATGCCATGCTCGATGGGGTACTTCAGGGTGAGGATACCTCTCTTGCTCTGGGCCTCGTCACCTACGTAGGAGTCTTTCTGGCCCATACCGACCATCACTCCCTGGTGACGTGGGCGACCGACGATGGATGGGAACACGGCGCGGGGAGCGTCGTCACCGGCGAAGCCGGCCTTGCACATACCGGAGCCATTGTCCACTACGAGCGCAGCAACATCGTCGTCGCACATTTTTGCGGTTTGTGTTTGTGTCGGGACGCGCTGGAAGTTGACTCTACGGCAGCGAGACTGCGAGTGCGGCGGAGAGCGGCGCCGAACGCTTATATACTCGCGGCGGCCGCGAGCGCCACGCTCCATACAAGGCGCGGCACGGCCCCGCCCGCTCAGCTCGCTGCCCGCCCGCCCAACACTATTCTACACTCTTAGGGTTTTTGGACTTACTTGTAGGTTCTAGTGCAGCCTCTATCCCATACATGAAACCCCCTTTCATATCTTTTAATGCTTTAACTATTTGAACGGGCCGCTATAAACTATTTCAGGCGAAAAGTTGTTGCTTTAGCCATGGACTTGTATAGAGCGGTTAACCGGTACTTTTTGCTATGAACTAACACGTATACGTATGAAAACTGTTTAGTTACTTTATGTTCAAAAGTGGAGGAAATATAGATCAACTGTAATAACTGCTTTGTAATACTTACTGTCCAGACTACAATGTTAGGAATAGGTAAAATGAAAAATTTAATTCAAACTACAAAAATAACAAATTTAAAAACCTTACACGAAAATTAAAATTGATAAAAGTTTCTCCATTTGATAAGAATATTCTTTTTTATTAGAAATCTCTTAACATAATCGTTATTTAAGTACTTACTTATTACATACTTACTACTTACTAAGTACTTACTTATTACATACATAAAAAGAAGATAGTGCTAAGCTTAATTTATTTAAAATCTTAAAATTCATTTAAATTAAATTAGTGTAAACATTCAATAGTGTAGTGTGTATGTATTTGTGAGAGTCAACTTCATATTGACAAATAATCGTTCTTATAGGCCAACTTCTTTAAAAGAGTGAAAGTATCAATTTGATGTTATAGTTATAGTTAAATAGTAGATAATATATTAGATTAATTATTATCTTTATCTACTATACATTTTCATCTGTCATTTGTCTTCTAGATTGACTGGCAGAAAATAGCACAACTTACTAGACGTTAGGACTTCTTTTCTGTGTAAGAGTCCATCTAGGTACTTCAACTGTTCTGGTCACGTAAATTTTATGAAAGTTAGTTGGCCTTATGTACCCTCTATTTTCAGCTGTCTTTATTATAGAATAAATATATAAGTAAGCCATACTCAGCACGCTACGGTGGTGAGTGAGAAGCTGTCACCTTCTTGTTGGATAAGCAGTACGTCTGTTATTGTTTGATGTCACTGTCATTAATAATAATAACATATCCAATAATATGCTACGGTACGATTAATTCCCAGCGAAACATGTTTTTTGCTGGACATCACTTCGTAAATGCATTCTGTTTACTTTAAAACTTATTTTTTTATTTTATAGAATCGAAGTGATAAAGGGTCTTATAGCTCCCCTCATGGTAAATGACTATGCATCTAATAAGGTGTCTGAGGACTAAGATGAACTGCTCATAGCTTTTAGCCATACTGGCTATCTTGATGATTGTCAGTGGAAATATATATACATAAATAGATTTTATATTTTAAAATATTCAACCACGTCTGCGTGCGGTGAACCCTGGGGCTTTGAAGATCATACATCTAAAACACTACTATTTATTATTATTTAATCATTTTGTTTCAGAAAGGTTTTATTTATATTCAATTTTTTGTATTCCCAAATGATCTTTTACAAATCTTTCATTCTATCTCTGCATCACCCTAAGGTTTATTGGTAGTCAGTTATTACGTACACCTGTATACGTTACAATATGTATTTAAAATTAAAAAATAAACCAAGATGTATACATCCACACCATCTGGATGCTCAGCGGTTGACAACTAAGCGATTTACTAAGAGTTTTCTTCCTCGCACGACTTCTGTGTGGAATCGTTTATCACCGGCGATTTTCCTAACCGGTACGACTTAGGGACCTTCAAGAAACGAGCGTATTCCTTTTAAAACGCGACAAAGCATCTGCGATTCTCCTGGTGTTGCAGTTGTACGTGGGCGTTGCTCGACACTTTCCACCAAGCGAGCCACATGCCTTTGCCCGCACTTCTATTAAAAAAGGATACGTATAATGTTTTTTTTTTTGTAGAAATAGGGTGACAAACGAGCACATAGTCCACCTGATGATAAGTGGACGCTGTGGCCCATAGACATATTCATTTATCCTCGACTAAGAATCAAAACACAGATGCGTTGTCACCCCTGAGAACTAAGATGGAATGTCTCGTTTCCAGTAAAAAAAAGGTCTCGAGATCTCTACACTCACCATATGAAACAGTTTTAAGCTGCTATTTTACGCTGGTATTTTATGAGAGCGTAGTCCTTCCCCGGTCGAGTCGACCCATTTGTGCTACAACCATAATATAGTTGCAGGTGGCTCTACCACGTATAATAGTTAATAACACTTAAACAATTTTAAACTTTTTGATTGATAAGTTAAGTAAAAGCCTATGTTATACATTTCTCTTATAACTCTCTTCTGCAAAACAAAGATAGTTACAATGTTATGCTAGCAGAAACAGATTTTTTTTTATTCAATATAGATTATAAATAATACTTATTGAAAGTCACTTTTTTAACACTGGTTCGGAAAAAAACCTCTGTCCTGCGAAGAACCAGCAAGAAACCCAGCGGGAATTAGCTAGGATTATAATTAAAGTAAACTAATCTAGCAAGTAGATGAGTTTGTATATTTGGGCTGCGTATTTAGCAGGGATGGGAGATATGATAAGGATATAGAACGACGAGTGAATGTGGGAAATAGAGTAAATGGGGCCTTGCACTCTATTATGAAGAGTCAAAATGCATCGAAAAAGGCACGTATGGCAATTCACAATGCTGTGTTGGTCCCTACTTTAACGTAGGTAGTGAAAGTTGGGTGTGGCAGAAGAAGCACGAGAGTAGAATAAACGCAGTAGAAATGCGGTCGTTAAGGAGTATGTTAGGGTTGAATCTGAATGACAGGGTAAGAAATTGTGTAATAAGAGAAGAGTGTGGTTTGCAAGATGATGTTGTGACCAGGATTAAGAAAGGAAGGCTTCGGTGGTTTGGTCATGTGGAAAGAATTAATGAGGAGAGAGTGACAAAGAAAATTTATGGTACAGAAGTGAATGGCAGAGTCGGAAAGGGACGTCTTAGGCGAAAATTTATCGACCAAATTGGCGATTTATTGAAAACGGGCCAAATTAGGAGTACCCTTAACCGACGAGCATGTATGCGTAGATGTATGGATGTGAAGGAGGCAAGAGAGGTGTGTCAGGATCGTGCCAAATGGAAGTCTGTAGTCTCTGCCTACCCCTCTGGGTGACAGGCGTGAGTGTTTATGTTATGTTATGTTAATCTAGCTGTCTCAACACATGTATGCCCTCTAATATTTTTATAGTATATGTTGCATAATTTTAGTTTGCTACCAATTTTAGGTATATGGAAGCCCCATTTTAGTTTCGCGTCAACTGTAATTCCCATTGGAATCCATCTGTTTAACATTTGGTGTTGTGAATTTAATACATGTACGCTCGGTTGTTACCATTAATCTGTATAAATAAAGTCTCCATGGGCTGCAGCCGCCAGGAACCATCAAGTGGACTATCAGACCGCGTGTCACTTCAGCTTAAAAAATAACTTAAAACACACCATCCGTCCTATCTTTTAAATAATAACTGCTGAAAATCTTGCCTCATAGGTAGGATTTTGCCATAGTTACCACGCTCGGATGGCGTTTTGACCACCGCAGTCTTTTTATTATTTTAGAGTTGTTATTAGGAAGATGCTCCTGCCCACTTCCTGTTTTAATTTCCTTCTGTCACTTCCACGACGCCCACGGGGCGATACGGAGTAGTTGATATTCCTACACTGTCACTACACGGTAAAAATACGTCAACCAGTACCTCTTTGGAGATCACGTAAAGTATGTCACGTGTCTATTGCAGCATAACGCTGCCGTGTTTCATAACGTAAATGAATAGAACCAAACACTACGTACTGATAAGACATTTCATTTTTGTCATTACATACTTCATCTTAAACAGATTTTATACGTGGTACAGCCAAGCTATATTATGGTTTTAGCACGAATGGGTCAGTTCAACCGGGGAAGGAACACGTTCTCACAGAATACCAGCGTACAATAATACTGCTGTGTTACGTATGGTGAGTGTAGAGAACCGGAAATCCATTTTACTGGAAACGAGGCATTCCATCTTAGTACTCAGGGGTGACGACGAATCTGCATTTTGATGCTTCATCGAGGCTAAATGTAGATGTCTGTGGGCCACAGCATCCTCTTATCATCAAGTAGACCGTGTGCCCGTTAGTCACCCAAATTCTTTAAAAAAAAGATATAGGTGGTGTCAACGTCATCATACATAGACAGAGGAAACAAACCAGGAGATGAGCAGTAGCATCTTCGTCAAATAATAAATAGCTGTGGTTCACAAGCGCCCGATAAGCTTGGCAACTACGGAAAACATCCTTCCTAAGACACAATCCATGGAGGAGCTCTATGTACAGCAGTGGATTTTTGGCAGTCCGTAAGGATCAAATAAAAATTAAGAATATTGAAATGCTTAATACAAATAATAATATAAAGTTTTCCAGACCGAATTTCAGCCACGGCGGCCAGCCTCAACGGAGGCTAGCCACGGGCGCAGGACAGTATTATAGTGCCTAAGTGTATGCGCAAGCACAGGTGCACTCTCTATTCCTTTACTCTCATAATCCGATGGGACGAAAAACCGACACGACCGAAGAGAGATCAGGCGCAGGAACAACGGTTTTACGTGCTTTTCGAGGCACGGGGGTGAAACACCGCCAACTTCCTAACTTTGGGCAGTTACTGAGAATTTCTTGACGGAAAACTCAATCATTAATTTTTTGGCCCGATTTGGAATTCGAACCTAGGACCTCAAGATCAGCAGTCGCACTACTACAACCACTAGACCAACGAGGCAGTTAATACAAATAGTGAGTCAAGAGCTTTAACGGTATTAATTGATCCCACAAATTTGCTACTTATGTGACATTTTTCAGTCTAGAAGTTCATCTCTGGTATTGGTTGACTGGATTGACCATTCTCTCAACTATTTTTGCCTTTGGACAGAAAAAAGAGCGCAATGACGCCTCGATATACTCGTAAATATAAGCGGAAGGTGCAGGCGCACCTCACCTGCGTTGAATGAAGACGATTACGAATTTAACACTGTTTATTGAAGTATCTATTTCAAAATACAAGCTTTGCGGTTTGTTATGTAAGGATCCTTAAAGCGGTCAACTCAGTACAACATGAATCATCATTTTGATCATCATAATATATTCCAAACGTAAGGATTATTAAAAAAAATCTGTAAATTCTGTAAAGAAACACTTTTCTGCTACTTATGTGATATTTTTTCAGTCTAGAAGTTCATCTCTGTATTGGTTGACTGGATCGACCATTTTCTCAACTATCCTTTGGACAGCAAATGAAACAAATGAGTTAAATCCTGTAATAATAGTAACAGGCTATGAAACATTTCATGTTTCTCCTCAGGCTTGACAACGCACCTTTCTTTGTATAGGTAAGTTGCAGATAACCAGAGGATTCAGTAGTCATCTACCATCAGATGGACTATTGGTCATCCAGAAGGTCAACCTTCACCAAACGTCGTTAAGGATTGCTTGTTTTATAGCAACAGGGCCGATGTTCATGGTGGACTAGTTGTTGCTTTTTACACTAAGTAACAGTTAAATAAAAAGATCTTAGCGGTCAGCCGCCGTAGAGTCTACATCACCTGAGGATGCCTCGTGTAGAGGCGAAACACGTGTCGTATTATCGTCGATGGTGTGTCTTTCCTGGAATAGTGGTGTTGGGAGTAGTGGTGCCGGGAGTAGTGGTGCTGGGATTAGTGGTGACTGGATTGATGCACGCAATTGGGGGAGGGCGGGAGGTGCTC
Source organism: Parnassius apollo (assembly GCA_907164705.1). Classification (NCBI taxonomy): domain Eukaryota; kingdom Metazoa; phylum Arthropoda; class Insecta; order Lepidoptera; family Papilionidae; genus Parnassius; species Parnassius apollo. The sequence continues at coordinate 4,023,453 of CAJQZP010000904.1, forward strand.
TTCAATCCAGATAAGACACATCATTGTATTTAGTTAGCGAATGGTTGCAAATTAATTAATATTTTTATTATAAAAAGATAATTCGATTTTATACGACTGACGATTATATTCATTCATTAATTTATGAAATTTAATTTGTTAATGGTATGATTAATACAAATTTTGGGAATGTTATCGCGTTTAATCTACATTATGTAATATACGACATTTCGGTTTTGCAGTACCTATGGATAAGGTGGCACTACAATTTTTAAAATAATAATTGTTTAAACTAACGTGTATTAGAGGCGTAAAAAAATATTCACGTGAACGAAAAAAATTACATGTGCAAAAGAAAAAAAAAAACAACAGATGGGCAGCAATATTTTCCTGATAAGAACACAATAATCATTTAAAAAATGCGGTTGTTAACCCGAGTTAGCGTTTACATACACACAAGTCCCGATTACGGAAGACATTTTGAGAAGAAACGACCAGAAAATTACCAAGTAGATTATTTTTCATCCAACAGTTACGGTTAATTGAAAAATAATTTTAATACTTATTATTTCCTCAAGTCCGAATTTCAGTCACAGCGGCTAGTCTTAATGGAAATCTAAAGAAGAGCGGATCCCATGACTTAATAAGACACGTACAGGTCCATGGCCTGTACAGGCAGCGAACTGTTCTATGATCGAAAACACTCTTATAAATGAGTCCCGATACTTTATTTTTTATTTTTGTATATCAACTACATGCGAAAACAGAGATATTTATTTTAGTAAAACAAGTATAGAACTATACGACTACGTTAGCTCAAATTTCATAAAGGACTGAAAAAGGATTTTCCTTTCCAAACCTGCCTGATCTGTAGGTATGTTTACCAATATCAATCCATACTACCACTACTTGATAACGTTTAACAAAATGTAATAATAATCGTGTTTATCTCGTTTTTTTTTTTTTGATAAAAAAAATTTAATTGCAGGGTTTCTCTAAAGATAAAATTAATCCTGACGAAAGAATTCACAAACACACACTAAAAGCTTGGGAGGGTAAACGTGATGATTTAGGTGCTTGAGACTTATCGAAGGCATCCGCTTGTGTTAATCATGAAACAGTAGAGAATATTAAGGAATTATATATAAAACTCTGAACTGTCTGAACGAGTAAAAAAGTAGTTATTAATGAAACAGGACTTTCAAAGTAATATTGGAACAATTTCTATTTTAATATAATATAAAGGATCTTGCTTTGTACTTTAAGAACTTATGTGAAACTTTGTGTGTTTGCTAAAAGCATGTTAATAAATGATAAAGCTAAAACTTAATTGACAGTGTAAACACTGTATCTAAAGAACTACGTTAGTTACAGTACGCTCATTTATAAGAGAATTTTGGAGCATAGAACAGTACGCCACGCTGCACGGATCTGTGTTGGCAAACAAATATACAAATTCCCTCTCGATTTTTGCTTTTACCCCTGAATACTTGCTAAGCCAATACTAGAATTCCAATGCAAAAACATTAAAAACCGAAAACTAATTTGAAACACAGCTTTTCGCTTTTTTCGGCGACACTATGTAAGAAATAAAACAAGTAATAACCGGAGATCCTTTTTACTGAAAACGAGGCATTCCATCTTAGTCCTCAGGCATGACACACGCATCTACATTTTGATTCTTAATTGAGGAAAAATGTAGACGTCTATAGAACACAGCATCCATTTATCATCAGCAAGACTGTTTGTCACCCTTATGCTATGAAAAAAATACATTTTTATAACGTACATAAAACATAATGTGTGACATACATAAATATAATTAACTAAATATTTTAAACAATATACTCGTATATTCAACAAATATAGGCCAAGCCCTTTACATGATATCAGTTGATGGTTAGGAGCAATCTAAAAAAACTGCGACTGGAGACTTTTCTAGACAGATGTTTGACGTTCTGGATTACTTTTGGACAATAGTAGTACTCAGTTGTCACAAACCTGATGGTAGGTGATTACTGACGCCCCTGGGTACCTCTAATTTGACAAGTATACCAAAGATGCGTTGTCAATCCGGAGGACCGAAATTATTCATATCTTGTAGCTGTTATTACAGGATCTAATTCACTAGCTCTTTAAACCAGAACAACTGCAAAAATTTATGAGATGAAAAAGCCATGCATATTGAATAAAACTGTTATTTACGGATTTCAAATTACTTGATGTTTTCCATATTCTCGACGTTAAGAATATTTTATGAAAAAGTACAACAATCAACCAAATTGTACCAAATGGTAATTCATGTTATACTCTTAGATGCATAACAGTCTCGAGAGTTTTTTTTGCGCCCGAAGCAAATAAGGGCAACCCTCCGGTAACGGGGGAAGGAGGTGGAGAATACTCATAGCATACCATACATGGTTATGTGGAGACTTTTACCCACTAAACTCCACCTTTTGGGATTGGCTTACCGATCTGACGAGAGATTTTTAAGCTGTAAACGGATTCGACCCTCCTTGGCAGAAAGGAGGGCGCAAATGTCTCAAGAGCTGATCGCTTTCAGACCCTTACATAAAAAACAGCAAAGCTAGTATTTTGAAATAGAAACTTTAAATAAACAGTGTTATATTTGAAACCATGTTCACTCAAAGCAGGTGAGGTGCGCCGGCATCTTCCGCTTATATTTATATCGAGGGATCAATGTGTTCTATTCGTGGAACTAATTAATCCATTAAAGATCATTACACAGTTTTTATGATAACTGTTAATGATTTCTAATATTTACTCCAACACTATACACATTTGAAGAAAACTAGTTTTTTCTGATTTCATCGCATATATTATTAACTTGTTTTATATTCCCGACGTTTCAAGCACTTTACAGCACCCATGGAAACGGGAGGGGGGAGAGGGGGGGAGGACTGAGGTGTTCAACGTGCCAATGTCATAGTTAACTACAGCTACCTACAGATTAAAGTTATTAATTTTTGTTCCTATCTACGCAGTATGTACTTACAGTATCTCGAATTCTTGCAGTTGTATTTTCGGGTTGGAAGTTATTTAATTAATTATGGGATCCCAAGCAGATGGAAGCACCCAGTCATCTTCTCTATTGAAATTAGGATGTTTTTGGATTTCAATAGAATATTGGAAGGAATCAGTGTACTTCAGCAAGGGTTTGTGGTCTATCAAATCTAATGTAGTTGACGTGTTCACGGACTGCAACCTTCCCGGAGCGCCAATTCTTCACATCAGCTTTGTGTACTTTGACGCGGGTTTTTATTGATCTATTAGTTTGTCCTCCGTGAAAGAGATACATTAATTTATACATTCACAACCAAGCTTTTATATTCCTGCATCTTGCTTGTTTATTCCTTTCGTAAATCCAAGATTATACAAGTGGTACGTAGATGACACTTTCTTAATTCTACGTTTAGACAAAGTGACTGAATTTTAGACCACCTTAACACCATAAATTCTAAAAAGATAGCTGGGTGCTATCATCTGCTTGGGATCCTATAATAATTAATCAAATAATAAATAATTTATTACTTTGCAACCTTCCGCTAACTAATTACAATGATGTACATTTACATTAGTATTAATACATTAGTATTGTCGTCGATGGTGTGCCTTACCTGTGGAATATTGGTGTTGGAAGTAGTGGTGCCGGGAGTAGTGGTGTTGAGAGTAGTGGAGCTGGGACTAGTGGTGACGGAGCTAGTGCATGCAATTGAGCGAGGGCGGGAGGTGCTCTTCAATCCAGCTAAGACACATCATTGTAATTAGTTAGCGGAAGATTGCAAAGTAATAAATTATTTATTATAATGGATTTCCGCAAAGTAACGCCTGATTCTATCAATTAATTAATCAAATTAAATTCCATCCCAAGCATACAACTGCGAGACTTCAAGATGTTATGAGTTCATACTGCGTATATCGGAATAAAAATTAAAACGTTAGTTTGGACGTTAGACGTCATAATGAAACGTTGAATACCTCAGTCGCTCCTGTGACCATGGGTGCTGTAAAATACTCAAAACGTCGGAATATAAAATAAGTTAATATAACGTTATAAAATCCGTAAAAACTAGTTTTATTTAAAAGCTATTTTATTATTTTTATTATATAATATGTAATATTCTATATATCGTTCATTCATCATTTACCATTAGAGCCCTTCACAAGTCCACAGCTGAACATAGGCTGCCCCCAAGGAATGCCACAAAGCACGGTCCTGAGTCACCTGCATCTGTTGACTTCTTGCATATCTTACCAGGTTGTTACTCCATCTAGTGGGGGCCCGCCCTGTACTTCGCCTATCGGTACGAGGCTGCTACTCGAGAACCTTTTTTCCCCATCGGTTGTCGGTTCTTCGAGCTATATGGCATTGCTACTTCAGCTTACTAATCCATTAAGCTCTATCGGTCATCATATCCTTATTTTTAAGTTTATCACGCAGAGAAACTCCAAACACAGCCTTATCCCTAGCTTGCTGAGTGACCTTGAGCGTCCTCATATGGCCAGCAGTGTAAGACCACGTTTCAGATCCATAAGTCATCACGGGCAATATGCAGTTCTTGTATAATTTCGTTTTCAGGTTTTTATGTATACCTGACGACAAGATTTTTCGTAATTTCCCGAACGCAGCCTAGCCGAGTAGAATCCGTCGATTGACCTCTCGGTCGAAGTTGAACTTACCTAGTCGGATTATTAGCTCCAGGTAAACATACTCAACAACTTTGAGCTTAGTGCTCCCAACAACCATTGATGTTAATGCCGTATCATTTCCAGTCCAGTGGCTTGAAAACGTCTTCCAATGCAGCGGTTAAAACTTTCGGGGATATAACGTCACCTTGCTTTACACCTCTCCGCAGTTGGGTAGGTTTCGTACTCTGGTTCTGTACTCGGATAGCCATCGTAGCCCTGCTGTACAAACACTTCAGCACTTCGATATACCGATTACCTTGACATCGATGAAGGGACTGTGGTAGCACCACCCGAATTTCGACGGAAACAAAAGCTTTCTCATAGCTCTCATTCGCTAACCAAAGTGGCTGATTGTATACTTCAGTCTTCCGTACAATTTTACGAAGAGTATGTATGTAGTCTATGGTGATAACTGCCTTTTTGGAAACCAGCTTGATCGGGAGTCTGTAAATCGCCGAGTCTGCGTACGAAACGATTCGTAATAACTCTCGAAAACAGTACGTAGACACGGCTCTGAAGGGAAATCGCTCTTTAGTTCTTCAAGAAAGCATTGTTGCCTTTCTTGAAAAACAAGACCACCGTACTTCAGCTTCACACCTCCGGAGTTGGTTCACCATGGAGGACGGAATTAAAGAGCTTCTGAAGGACTTCTAGTACCGGTTTTCCACTCGGTTTCATAAGCTCCGCTGTTATTCCATCCTCGCGTGCGGTCTTGCCGTTTTTAAGATGCTGGAGAGCCATTTTAATCTCGCTTAGACTGTCGGAATAGTGGCGGATAAAACTTGCTCTTGGAATGTTACTCACACTTGCGTGTGGCTCCAACGATGACATGTACAGCTGTCCATAGAACCTCTCAATCTCACTGAGAATCTCAATTGTCCTGGAAAGTATGTTAACACATTCGGTCATCAGCTATGACAGTTAGCTCTTTCTGCCAGACTGATCTGTGGCAAAAACTTTGGAGCGCTGGTTCCGCTCGATTGCTTCTTCAATACGAGTTGTATTTAAGTTGCGTAAAACCCACCGCATTCATATGGAGTTTTTATCTGGTTATTTAATCCTAAATTATTGATGTTGAAATTATTTTACGTTTTGGAATTAATGCAGCATAATTGGGATACTCAACCGGGACAACGATCCCGCTCTTACAAAACACAGTGTGAGTGTGGAGAAGAGATTTTTACTATAAACGAAGCACTCCATCTTAAGCCTCAGGGCTGGCACGCAGTTGGAGTTCTGTCTCTTCAGTTGCCTGTATGCTGTCAAATTTGCTGAAGACTGCAGCTTAATTTCCCATCTAACAGCCATGAAATTAACGAGTGTGGTCAGAGAGCTTGTGTTATTCTTCGGCGGTTCTTGCAGAACTGCATGGATAGTTTCCAAGAGCTTATTATTCCTATCGTCCACTGTATTGTACTCTTCTAGGATTTAAAAACGGTTTTGTAACTTGAGTTGTAAGTTTTCAGGACTTTGGATTAGAGCACGGGGCGGACAAACCATTGGACGAGATCTCTCCAACTTAACGTTTAGTTTCAGTATGCCTATAACCATTCGGTGATTGCTGCCAGTTTTTACCCTCGCGGTCACTTAGACATCACTGAGCAGTTGCCATGTGGTCGCCATAAGTCAATCTCAATTTTTTCGAACCGCCGGGGTTCAACCATGTCTACTTTCTGTTGGGCCGCTTCTGGAAGAAAGAGTTCATCATAAAGAGTCCCTTTTTCTCCACGAAGTCAGCCAGCTGCCGACCACTTGGGTTCCGTTGCGATATTCCAAATTTCCTTGTTATTAAATGTGCTGAGGTTAGTGCGTAAACCTGTTAACGTTCAACGAATTCCGTTTGGTGATTTTGAGTATAAGGTACGCAATCCTTTTCGACACACTAACAATCTTTACATCGTTGTTAACGAAAGACTTGATGACGATAAATCCGACATCTCCGTGCCAACAGATGGCGACCTCTCAGTGATAGAACAAGTTGCCGGATTCGAGGAATACCGTGTGTTCCCCCTCTCTTCGGACTTCAAAAAATCCAATGACTCAGCGCAACTGCTTATATCTTCCAGCTCCAGGATCTTCTCGTCAGTCCTCAGGGTGCATGTGTTTTATGTTGCCAGGTCGAGTCGTTGTAGGTGGTAACTGAGCCTCCTAACCATGGTCGCCATTGTAGCCGCGGGGCCGCCTGAGACTGGGATTCCTAACTCTAATAATGGGGAGATTTTTGCCAGAGTTGCCACGCATGGCGAGCGGGTTAGCAACCGCAGTTTTTATTGTACTATTTCTGTTATCGTTTCCCTTTGACGCCTCTTACGACCCAAGATATGGGGTAATGTAATGGATGTGATTTCCCGGTCAAGTTAACTCATTCGTTCTGCGGTCCTTATACGATGCAGTAAGGCTCTCCACGTTATTCTTTTACCACCTAAAGATTTTTCCTACGTAGGTTTTCAAAGTTTACTAGCAGTAAAAAGGGCTTCCTTTTCTCTACACTCACTATACAAAATACAGCAGGATTATGCTGCTATTTTATGCTGGTATTCTGTGAGAGCGCGGTTCCTCCCCGTACAAGCCGACCTACTCGTGATATAACCATAATACAACTGAAGCGTGGCTCTAAAATGTATACATTTTGTAATATTGTAATATAATCTCTTTAGAAATCGCAACATAAGTTAAAAATGAAATGTGACAATAATGTTGTGTCATAATGTCATATATAAGGACCATGTTCTTACACAATGAGTGATGAAAACTTTGAGACCCTTGTACTGATAACGAAACATTTCAATTTAGTCCTCATGGGTGGCAAATTTGGATTTGGATGCTTAATCAAGGGTAGTTGTGGGTGTCTACGGGATACAGCTTCTATCATCCATTTATTGTCAGGTGGACTGTGTGCTTGTTTGTCACGGAGCGCTATGTATATTTCAAGTGAAGCGAAAACCAAGCTAAAACTATGCTGAAACTATTGTGAGAAGACGCATTATATGTGAGCGCATAACAACGTGGTTTACGTACATATACATAATATAGCTTTATACATAGAAGGTCACAGAATACTAGCGTGAATGCAGCTAAATGCTGATATGTTTTGTATGGTGAGCTCAGAGAACTGGGGACCGTTTCTACTGGAAGCGAAGCATTCCATCTTAATCTTCGTGGGCAATGCATCTTTATTTTGATACTTGAGTATAATAGTAGTAAGTAGAATAGTATTCACTCACCATTAGGTGGACTAGGTACTCGTTTCCTTCTTTTTAGGATGAGAACACGAATCCAAACAAAAAGAATGGGGAATTCAGCAAATAATAGATACAATACTTGAAAAAATTTACATGCAGTCTATATTCTGCGAAGTTTTTTTATCAGCTGATTACGAAGGAATAGTTAAAGCTGTTAAAGTTATTATGTACCCTGTGACTATGATATTTAGCTTGTACTGGCAGTGTGGGAATATCCACTACCCCATGTTATCCCGTGGGTGTCGCAAAAGAGGCAATAGGGTGAAATAAATCAGGAGATGAGCAGTAGCGTCTTTCTGATAACACTGGTAACTATAAAAAATATGCCCCTATGAGGCAATCTATGGAGGTCTATGGAGGTCTGTATTTAGCAGTGGATGTTAATAGGCTATAACACAACGGAACGATTAAAGCTGTGATGATTTTTGTAATATTTGACATACTTAAATGCATATCTAGTAAGCATATTTAAATTGTACGTATTTGAACGCGCGTACTATGAAAGCGATGTGAATCAGTGGGTGGGTTGAGTTGTCTATTTATGTAGACTGGTGCGTCTGTCTGTCTGTCACACTATACGTTGAGTACATGCGAGTGTGTTGTGTGTAATGCATTCGTCACCTCTTAATGTTTATATTTGTTAAAAAAATCAATCTTCCAAAAAACAAATGCTTTTAAAAATTCCTGCTCTCGCCCCGGACTCCTCCCATGTTAAGAATCTACTTAATTCACTTTTAAAAACAAATATAAATAAAGTTAAACTTATACGTCTCACTGATAGGTCTCCTAACTCCGTGGCTTTCTCTCATATTTGCCTCACGTGGTAAAGTCATGCTGCAGCTATACCACGGTTGTGCACGAATGGGTCGGCTCGATCGGGGTAGGACCACGTTCTCTCGAATACCAATGTGAAATAGCAACTTAATGCTGCTGTGTTTCGTATGATTGTTGTAGAAAACTGGGGACCCATTTTAGTGCATACGAGGCATACTACGAGTATCTAACCTAATCCTCAGGGGGGACAAGTCGTCTGCATTTCTTAATTGAGGATAAATGCAGATTACTTTGGACCATAGCATCCACTTATATTCAGTCGGACTACGTGCTCGTTTGTTATGCTTATTCTATACAAGACAAAACGTATAAAAGCGTCCTGTTCGGATCGTATAATGTTACTACATGACCATGGATCAATTGGTGATTAATAATAAATTGCATACAACATCAATGGCGTCAATGTACGCGTAACCAATTTAGGTTTATGTCTTATATTTTAAGTGTAATGACTCGCCGCTCGTAAAATAGAAGACCGATGGTTGATTGCGACCGCCAACCAAACATAGAACTGTTTCAAAAATAGTATCGTCTTCTTTTTATAGAAGTAAGGGCGACAAACTGACAAACAAATACACTACACGTGATATTATGTGAATGATTCGTTCTGTATGAACGAGGAACTCTGTTTATGAATTGTTATATATTATGAGCTTTTACCGCCGACTAAACGTTTATTTCGGATATCATGATCCATACAGGTTAGTAACAATTTTTAGAGCTTATAACTAGTGTTAGTAATTGACTATTTGTATAACATAACACATATAACATAAAACAAAGACAAACAGAAAAACCACACAAACAAAATGGCACCCGGCCCTGTCAGCAAGATGACTACTTGACTGCGTGCAGCCGTATCCATCGAGCAAGCATCGGCGAGTGCCAACGGTCTGCCAAAGCATACAAGATACTGTTGGGGCTGTCGCGAATGCGCCTAAGATGTGAAGCACAACGTTTACGCATTATGGCGGTGAAACCATCTACGTGAGTCTCCACAAACATAGCAGAAGCGCTACAGAAACGCGGCAGCCCCATCAATACCCGGAACGCGTTATTGTATTGTACGCGAAGATCACTGTATGTCCCCTGCGTAAAGTTAACCCACAGACTGCACGTATAAATGACTGACAGTAAGTCTTGAAAAGCGTAATCTTTGCTTCGTCAGTACATTTAGCAAATCTGCGAGCCAACATATTACAGCGGACAGACAGCGACCTCCGCTCCCTCTCAATATCCTGGTTGTCTTTCAGGTCATCTGTGATCCAGTGGCCCAGGTACTTAAAGGACTCAACTTTTTTCAAAGGGGTTCCACAGAGCGTAAAAAGTGGCACATTAGTGTATCGCTTGTGGTCCGGATTGAACATCATGAATTCGCTCTTAACAGCATTATATTTGAGCCCCTGGGCCACAGCATAAGATTCGCATATAGTTAACATTTTCTTTAAGCCTGCACTTGATGGACTCAGCAGCACCATATCAATCTAATCTGTATTCTTCTGAGAGCGAGCCAGCCCATCTGACATTGTGCTTTTGGTTGCTATACCAGTGCTGAAAGAGCAATATAACTTCTTCGGGCAGGCTAGTCTCAGATCGCATATTATCCCACATGCGTTGGTAAGCTACTAAGTTAAACGCCTTTGATAGGTCCAGGTAGCAAACAAACACAGGTGTCTTCCTTGCTGTGTAATACTGGACAGTCTGCTTGAGACACAAGATAGCACTCTCGGTGGAAAGTCCTGGTCTAAAACTGACTTGAGCGTCATTGAGCGTGATGTGCTTATCCAGGAACCCGTTAAGCAAACTGTCCAGTACCTTAGCAATCACAGAAGCAAGGGCGATGGGCCTATAGTTGGACACATCATAGGCGTCACCAGTCCTGTTTTTTGGAATAGGAATAACAATAGTTCGCATCAATTTGTCAGGGAGATATGAATGCCCAATACACAAATTAAACAACAAAGACAAAAACCCTTGGCAATTGAACTCCAGCATGCTGCAGGTGTTCAATGCTGAGGTGGTCATGCCCAGGCGATTTGCCCCTCACCATGCACTTAATGACTTTAGCTACATCTTTGGCGGTAAAAAAATACACTACGCTTCAGACTACCTGTCTCAGCATCAAACACCAGCGGCTCTGCCGGTCCCAGTGGCGATTCCACTCTAAAGTATTCTCTGAACACATTAGCAATATTACTAGGATCACAAGCTCCCAAAACACTCACGGGAAGGCTCAACTTATGATTCATTTTATTGGTGGCTTTCTAAAACTGACTGTGACTGAAGTTTTTTCTTTTGTGGTGTTTAGCTATTATGTACATTTTTATTTATGTCTGATTATTTTGACACCATTTTAATTTAGCTTTAAAAATGCGTCTCGATTCACACATTTCATTATATGCGTGACCAGAGCCGGGTCTGCCATGTAGTGACCAACTTTGAAAACAACGTCGAGTCCTCCCATGTGCCTCGCGAACGTGTTTGTTCCAACCAGGTAAATATTTACTTTTTCGCCTCGTTCTAACACTATAACTACAGATAGCGGCCTCCGAAAGTATACACACAATATGTTTATACAATCTGTCAAGCGCTATTTTGTGTTGATGGTTACTACACATACTATCGCAACAATCTGAAAATTCTGCTGGAAAATCTATTAATTTTAACCTGGAGTTACATTCATTGTAATATTTATCAATTTGTTCATTATCACGCTCTCCCCATATGATTTTATTAATACAATTATTCGACTGAGCTAATTTTGGTGTTATAATATTGAAATTACACTTCACCAATACAGGAAAGTGATCGAACCAGTACGTGTCGTAAAGAACACATGCAGAAAATACAGTAGGCCTCGCCGCGGTCGTGATCACAACATGGTCTAGCCACCTTAAACTACCATGCGCTTCGCTCACAAAAGTATACTCGTAGGTATCCGATGGCAACAAGTCTCTGTCTACACAGGTCCATAACCGTTCAGAGCAACATGACAACAGTTCTGTGTCAGAAGCCTCCCCAGGGCGCGCGCTGTGTCCCCTAACATAAACAAAAGTATAGGTATCCGATGGCAACAAGTCTCTGTCTACACAGGTCCATAACCGTTCAGAGCAACATGACAACAGTTCTGTGTCAGAAGCCTCCCCAGGGCGCGCGCTGTGTCCCCTAACATAACCACAGTTTCCCCGTTATGACTTTCAATAATAGCCGCCATCTCACTAAGACACTCTATGAATTCCACTAGATTTTCTTTTTTATCTATTAAAACCATCGATTCGGATATTTATTGCCAACAACTAATGAGAAGAGTGTGGTTTGCAAGATGATGTTGTGACCAGGATTAAGAAAGGAATGCTTCGGTGGTTTGGGCATGTGGAAAGAATGAATGACGAAAGAGTGACAAAGAAAATTTATCTTGCAGAAGTGAATGGCAGAGTCGGTGTTGAGGCGCCTGTCAAATTATATTAGCAGTTCTAATGCCAATATTAGTTCGTAAGCCGTGTAGTGTTTTTATAAAAAAAAAATATATATATATTATATATATATAGCCGTTACGTTTTTAAAACAAAATACAGTTGTATCTCTCATCGTTTGTAAAAAATTAGTAAATAAAAAGGTCGATTGAGCAAATTACTGCATTTTATTATTAAAAGGAGATCATATTCCTATTCATGGTCCTAAATCGAATCCGGATTTGAAAAAACGTAATTGGACAAGATATTATTTAGTGGAATACGCTTGAGAAGTCTTAAATATTCATTGTAGAAATACCACCGAGGGAGTGAAGATATTCAACCAAGAAATCTGGAGTCTTAGCCCCTTAGATATTGGACTATTATTTAATTTATTTAACCCAGCACTCATTATCAGGTAGTATTTTGTGTAAATCGACTGCTAATTTATCAGGTTAGTACCAACCAAATTACTTACAAAATAATTACGTATAACTTAAAGTATTTAATCAGCTAAAATTCATTTAATATTGTTTTATATAGTTTCTAATAACCGTCAAATCATAATTAAATTAAATTATAAAGCTTAGTTAAATTATATTGACGATATTATTTTTTTTTCTTTATTGAAATTCCTGGGTTTAAACTATCAAAATAAGTAAGGGAATTCGTTTTCATTTCTTTATAACTGTAAACAAAATTGTATAATACTACTTAATCATATTTTATAAAATATAAACTTCTTGTTTGTATAATTTATCAGGCATTTGCACTAGTCTCCCAATCCCAGCCAACATGCCAGAAGATAAGGAGCAAATTAGGAAACGAGCTAGCTACAAGGGACAAATAACTGCTTTTTCAAATTATTTAAATTCACTGAAGGTATTTGTAGGATTACGTATTGGTAGGATTGAGTCAATGTATGAACGATATGATGAGGTACAATTATCCATCGAGTGTAATACTGATAACATAGACGCCCAGATATCAGAACGAACTGATTTTGAATCCCTTTATTTTAAATCGCTTTCTCTTGCAAAAAGAATCTTAGCAGATTGCATTAAGTGAGATGACGCAAACAGTGACGGTGGCTCTCATTCCGGCAATCATAAATTTGTTAAACTGCCCACTATTCAACTACCTAAATTTAATGGTTCTTATGATAATTGGTTAGAGTTTCATGACACGTTCATGAGCCTTTTTTTTACATGTGGAAATGCCTACGCATACCCGCCTCGCGGGGCCAAGGACGGGTTATGTCGGACTCGCACTGACTAAAACCCCATGGTGTTCCACCTTTGACGCTTATTGGCAGGGCCACGGGAACACTTTCGCACACATCCGCAGCCCCACCAGCGCCTGCCGCCCTATGGCAGCACCTCCTCGGGAGCGGAATACTCCTCCCCCGTTCTCCTTCACAGGTAAGGCGCACCAGAACACATGGCGCGCCTTCCTTCTCGGCCTCTAATCACATCTGCGCAACGGACGCCCCCGCGTCCAATGCAAGAAGGCCATGGGGCCAGGAAAAACAAGCACTTAGAAGTACTAGCCTTCCCGACCCCAGCGGCGGATCTGGTCTATGGCTCCGCCGCCAACCAAGATTCGGCTGCGGAGGGTAGGGAGAGCGGCGCCTCGCAATACCGACAATCCTCTCTCCCCGCAGCTCCACCACCACCGCATCAACGGTGCGGCCCCGTTTGAGTCGCGGAGGATAGGGCGAGTGGCACATCGCCATACCAACACTCCTCTTCCTCCGCGACTCCACCTCGGCTGCGGCGGTAGGTGGGAAGGACACACCTCTCACCGCAGTCCACCAACACACATCCGAAGTGGGCTTCCCAAGCCCACTCGGAGTGGCCACCTCGGGCCGGCCCTCCGCCTCGGACCAGCCATATGGGTTCCTCTTTGTTTCGCCGTGGGTGACCAAGCCACGGCTTCTAAGCCCCCCCCGCCACGACAAGGCGGGAACCCGTTCGGGGGGGACGTTCATGAGCCTCATACATTCAAATGACGAGATAGATGACATAAATAAGTTTCACTATCTGAGAGCGTCGTTGCAAGGGCCCGCTGCTGTGGTAATACAGTCAATCAAATTCTCGGCAGCTAATTACACCATCGCATGGACTATATTATGTGATAGATATGATAATAAAAGACTACTAATTCAAAATCATGTGACAGCCTTATTCAATATAGCATCAATTAATAAAGAATTGTCTGTCAACTTAAAACGTCTCATTGATCAAATAAACAAAAATTTACGTGCATTACAATCCCTCGGTGAGCCAACTAAACATTGGGACACACTTCTCATTCATATTATTACTCAAAAATTAGATACTAAGACATATCGTGAATGGGAAGAGTCTGAAGGTCGTTTGGTGAAAGATACACCTATTATACACCTATTATCGATATATTTTTGATGTTTTTAAAAAATCGAGCCGATTTAATCGAAACACTAGAAATGCTTCTATAAAATATGCTCCAAAAGTTAAGGCAATGCTTTCAGTTCGGGATACCGGTAATAAAATCGGTTCGGCGTTTTCCGCCAAACTGTGCCCTAAATGTAAGGGTGACCATAAGTTAAGCAGTTGTCCTCAGTTTCTTGGATTAAGTAACGATGCGCGTCTACAGTTACTGCCAGACTATAAAGTATGTTTCAATTGTCTTAATTCAGGACATTATGCAAATCACTGCAAAAAGCCAGGATGCAAAATATGCCACCGAAAGCATAACACTCTCGTGCACGTCGCAGATTACCGGTCAAAACCAATTACAGATATTAATACATCTAACACGAGTAGTGGTAATAATAAGCCTGTTATGCAAGGTCATTTCGAACAAACAAACACTTCGACGGGCTTACAGTCGTCATCCAATTCTAACGCACATTTGTCATTGTCCGCAAAGGTAGGCACTGCATCGTGTAGTGAACGAGGCGACGTATTGTTATCGACGGCATTAATTAAAGTTATAGGTAAGAATGGTTGTCCATATATTGCTCGTGCTATTCTTGATAGTGGCAGTAACGCTTGTTTAATAACTGAAGAGTTATAAAGGCTAGGTTTGCCCGCTCTAAATGTAAATCAGTCGGTAGTCGGTATTAATAATGCTTCGGCACACATCAAGAAGATTTGTAAGGTATCGATAAAATCATTGAATGGTAACTTCTCTAGTAATCTTCATTGTTTTGTCCTACCATCAATAACCGAAAATGTACCTACTAGATATGTTAATTTGTCAAACTTAAAAAAATTTTTTTAATATTAGAGAACTAGCAGATCCTAATTTTCACTCACCTGCTCCCGTTGACATGCTTATAGGTGCTGACGTCTTTTGGGACTTAATAGGAACGCAGAGATTAAAATTAAGGGACGGTTAGCCGATTCTTTGTGAAAGTAGCTTAGGATGGTTAGTATCAGGTCCGATTGATTATAGATATGTAAAGAAGGGGGTCAACTCTATTAAATATAATTTTACAAGAATCTTTCAAGATGAGGCTAGTAAAGATTTAGATGAAGATATACAAAAACAGTTGTACGCTTCTGGCACCTCGAAGAGTTAAGCTCATTATTCAAACGAAGAAAAATTA
This sequence comes from Parnassius apollo, assembly GCA_907164705.1. Classification (NCBI taxonomy): domain Eukaryota; kingdom Metazoa; phylum Arthropoda; class Insecta; order Lepidoptera; family Papilionidae; genus Parnassius; species Parnassius apollo. Next base: position 4,039,265 of record CAJQZP010000904.1, read on the forward strand.
TGCGAAGAACACTTTTTAAAAAACACCACGCGACTGGCAAATGGTCGATTTTGCATGAGGATACCCTTAAAACATAATCCTGACGTATTAGGTGATTCTTGGCCACGAGCTAAGAAGTGTTTACTATCGCTAGAGCGCAGGTTAGCAGGTCAGTCTCAGCTCTATGAAATGTATAAAGAATTTATGTCATAGTATGAAAGTCTGGGTCATATGGAGAAATGTGAGAATGATAATTTAACGAATGCATTTTATACCACATCACGGTGTGCTGCGGGAAAGTGGTACTACTACTAAATTAATAGTCGTTTTTAATGCTAGCAGTCCGACTTCTTCTAATGTTTCATTGAATAATATACAGATGGTAGGTCCCGTGGTACAGGATGACCTTTTGTCCATTCTTTTACGCTTTCGGCTACACAAATACGTTCTCACAGCTGATGTTGAGAAAATGTACCGGCAAATAGTCATTCATCCCGATGATCGCTATTTGCAACAAATTGTCTGGCGTGATAACCCTTCAGAACAGCTTCAAGCTTATCAACTTAACACCGTGACTTACGGCACTTCTAGTGCTCCCTTTTTGGCAACTAGGTGCCTCCAACAAGTAGGCTTAGAGTGTACCGATGACAAGGTTGCTCAAGTGATCATTCACGATTTTTACGTTGATGACTTGCTAACGGGAGGGGATGATATTAACGAGGTTACAGATTTGCGCCGTAAAGTGACTTCCACACTTGCATCAGCTCATATGGTTTTGCGAAAGTGGAAGTCGAATGAATCTCAACTGGTTAGTGAAAATGATATTTCTTCGCTTGATTTAAATATTGGTGGCTTTGAACCGACTAAAACTTTAGGCCTTGGTTGGCAATCACATAATGACCAACTTTGTTTGCCTATAGGAGGGCTATTCGCAGGTAAAACAAAGCGTGATATGTTATCTGTGATTTCACAGATTTTTGATCCACTAGGACTTCTATCTCCCTGTGTAATTAAGATGAAGATGCTTCTTCAACAGTTGTGGCTGCTCAAGCTGTCGTGGGATGAACAGTTGACGCCAGAAATCAGCAAGATGTGGGCTGAGATAATAGTCGATTTACCTAAATTAAATACTCTACGTATTTCACGTCGTATTATTTGTGACTCGCCCAGTTTGTTAGAATTTCATATTTTCTCAGACGTTTCTGAGCGTGCATATGGCGCCTGTTTATATGTTCGTAGCGTTAATGATCAGGGTGAGGATTCAATTATTGATGGCGAAAAGTCGTGTCGCGCCGCTTAAACCTATAACAATCCCAAGACTGGAACTTTGTGGTGCACTTGTTGGAGCTCGCCTTTACCAAAAGGTTGTAGCATCGCTGAGACAACAAGCTAAGCGCACTTTCTTTTGGACAGATTCGTCCATCGTGTTAGGATGGTTAAAGGTGTTACCTAGCAAGCTACAACCCTTTGTTAGAAATAGGGTTGCTGAAATATTGGAGAATACTGGTAATTACGAGTGGAGGCATTTCCCAACAGAGTGTAATCCAGCCGATCATATTTCTCGCGGTGTGAGTTGTAAGGATATTTCATCCATGAGTAAGTGGTGGTCAAGACCTGAATTTTTAAAGAAAAAGGTCTCTCACTGGCCTGCAAATTTCTTAAGTATTAATCACGAGTTGCCTGAGATTAAATCGTCAAATGTTATCCTCCACGGAATACTTCTTTCTAACAACAATGAAGATTTAGGCGGTAATAAATTAATTGAATTTAAACGCTTTTCTAAATATACTAGATCAAATCGGGCCGTTGCTTATGTGCTGCGTTTTATTAATAATTGTAAAAAGCAATCCGTTCACGGTCCTCTTAGCAATCAAGAGTTACAAACCGCACTCAATGTTATTACAAGCATATCTCAGAGTGAATCATTTGAGGAGTACACCATGTTAATTAAAAATAGAAGCTTACCCACTAAAAGTCCGTTACATAAATTTAATGTATTTCTCGATGATAATAAAATAATGCGTGTTGGAGGGCGTCTTGAAAATTCCGATTACTATTATGAGAAAAAACATCCCATACTTATACAGTCCACTCATTATTTTACCAAATTGCTCTTCAATTACGAGCACATAAGGTTAATGCACGCAGGACCACAGCTAATGATGGCCACTATAAGAGAGATGTACTGGCCGATTAGAGGTCGGAATTTGGCCAGATCTTGTTATCGACAATGTGTAAGGCCATACCGTCATTATCTATTCTTCTTCAGCGTGGTACTATTGTATTAAACTCCTTTGTTCCTATCTACACTAACCTGACTCATCAATAAAACACATTACACAATTTTGTTAAAATTTTTATTTATAAAAAACAAAATCTTATTACTACTATAATTATCTATAAAATAGGAGCGAAACATCTCATACACTAAAATATCGTTGTACAATGTGTTCCATGTAAATATACTCGTAAACCTATGCATTGAACATCCCTGAAACTTATATAGCAAATACATTAAGCAATATTCGCCACAAACTGAAGTCCACTCATTCTGAATCCTATCAATATTCCAGTTCCATCTTCCTTTCAATTCCTTTTTAAAAACTCTAGATGATATCATACAGCTGCTCGTCTGTATGAATCAAAATATTGACCGACTTCATTCGTATCGATATATAAAGCTACCCAATGTGACCCCGGTTTATCATCTGTACCCAAATTGCATATTATCTAGTCAGGTCATAAATTCTATCACACGTTTATAAAATAAATGAAACAAGTTTTTTCATTATGTAACCATTTATATACCAAAATGAACTTAACAAAACATAGATTCTTATGACACTATAGTTTATTCAAAATGACCTCCGTGATTTTGAATACAGGCTTTCAATCTGCGCGGCCAGTCGTCGTCTATCGCAGCACGAACGAGGTCCATGTCAATATCGGCGGCTGCCTTAATCAAGGATGTTTTGAGTGACTCCAAATTGGGATGAGGCTTTGAGCACGCCTTTTCCTCCAAGTGTTGCCATATCTTGTAATCTAACGGATTCAAATCTGGACTGGTAGAGGGCCAGTCTTCGTGCCGGATGAAGTCGATTTCACGCACAGCCAGCCAGTCTTGTGTGCTCTTCGCTCTATGAGCTGACGCCTAATCTTGTTGGAATACCCAGTGCCTGTTATTGAACATGGTATGAAGATTACACAAGGTTCGTCAGGACTGTATTTTGATAAACAACTGCATTCGTTTTACACCTTTCTCACAAAAATGTACCTCTGTTAAGCCCCAAAAAGAAACTCCCAACCATACCCTGAGCGAGGATGGAAAATGACCTCGTTGGACACGCGGAATACGGTTGCTCGCTTCTTCACTACTGTGTGCGTACACCTTATCATTTTGTTTGTTGTAGCTCTCTTCTACGGTAAAAAAATTTTCATCCGAAAAAAGAATTTCCCGATAATTTTTTCCCGCGTACCGCTTCAACAAAGCGCGGCATCTCTTCAGTATCAGGTCCATTAGACGAGCACTCAAACGATGTCCTGTTTTTCTTCGATATGCCCGAAGCCCTAAGTCTTCATTTAACACCCTTTTCACCGTGGTTCTGCTTAACCCCATCTGAAGGGCCATCAGTTTCTGCTTACGTTTGGGATTTATTTAAATTCGCGTCTTCACAGCTTTTATCACTGCTGGAGTCCTAACAGACCGAGGGTGACCACTTCTTGACCTGTCATCTACACTAGAGTCTTCATTGTATCGTTTGATGGTACGATAAACGAATCTTTTGGTTATATTCAAAATTTTCAGTATGTCAAAAATTTCAATTGGCGCGTAACCGCAACGATGCAACGCAAAAACTGCAACATGGTCTTCTTTAAGCGTCCACTCCATATTTAAAAATGAGTAAAATTCTAAAAAGTATACAGTTTTATTTTCATGAACAATTCGAATTCAATAAACTATTTTGTGGCCAGCATTCTAAAAGAAAAGTTTTTACTGTGTGACAATACTTATGACCAGACTAGGTATATACGTTGGTACGTGGGTGTACATGGGCAGTCTTTTAGCAGCATAAACATTATTTTCTAGACTGGGGTGAAACTTTTTCTGATGTTGTTGTACATCTAGTGTATCCATGATATTACTGCTATTAGTAGATTATTACAGTACAATCTACTCAATGACTAACATAGGAATGATCAATTATAGTGATTTCTAAATATTAAATTGCATTATTTTGTGTTATACAAAACGTATTTGAGTCATCAATACACTGAACAAGACGCGACACGACGTAATGTTGAGATAAGCAACAAAATGTGAGATAAGCTTGTTGACGCATAAAGTTATTATCAATTCCACTGTAGAAATTCTTTAGATTAGAATTATTACTTTAATGGTACTATATAAGACCAAGCAACTGCAGTCATGGAGTTAGTGTATGGTCGTTTGACCGCAGTGGATCTATCAATACTACATTTGTGTTACTTCAACGCATCAAAGGCCATAGATGTTAGTGTTTAATCTATTGACAAACATACTTTTCTTTCTGTTATTTTCTTACGTGTGTATAATTTAGTGTTAACAAATTATATTTAAATAGTGTGTGTATATGATTAAGCCGTGGTAGCTCAGATGGTTAGCGCAAGCTAATTCACACGCACCCCCGGCACCAATTAATTATAAATAACACTCTCTGATCAAATTTAGTGTAACAAATTATATTTAAATATTGTGTGTGTGTATATGATTAAGCCGTGGTAGCTCAGATGTTAGCGCAAGCTGTAAATTTCACAGTACGCGGGTTCGATCCCCGCCGGCACCAATTAAATTGTTAATTGCAATTTTAAGTGCTAATTTACCACGTGCTCGGCGGTGAAGGAAAACATCGTGAGGAAACCTGCATGTCTGAGAAAATTTCGAAGGCATGTGAAGTTCGCCAACACGCATTGAGACCGCGCCGCGGACATTTCCTAGCCATAAATACAAAGACAATAGCAGAAAGTGAAAAAGTTAAAAAATACTTTTTAACAATGACATTCATTAGTTGATCATTAGTGAATGTGATTTTGTTTACTTAAATTACAGGAAGAAAAGAGCAAAAGGCAGAAATGGGATGATGGGAAGTAATGAAGTATTGTTATGTGAAGTTTGTTGGAACAAACATATTTTTAGTCACGTGTAAATACTTTTAACATTTTGGTTCAAAATGACACAAAATCTAAAAACTATTAGATACATCATCGACATTGACGGATTTTAGATTACATATCCTCATAAACATTTTCAATGTAGAGAAATGACTATTTTAGATGTAAAACTATCTAATAAAAATGATGCGTTATTCGATCATTATTTGTTTCGGCCAAGTTATCCTTTCAATTATTTGTCGCTAAAAGACAAAAAAACTGTTCGTTATTGTGAAACATACGTGCACGGCATTCCATATTTTGATGTGACCGAATAATTAAAATGTGGCTACAAACAAGAGAACATAATTCCCATATTAAGTTGGTATATTAGAAATTTGTGCAAAGACGAAGTGATCGCATACAAAGGCGGTTCAACAGAAAAACAATTTTTAAAAACGTTGACGACGAATGATAGAATTTTTAATATTGAAAAATACAAATGTCCAAAATACAAGGATTTTTACAAGTGGTTATTGCTTGAAATTTTATTTTCAAGCAATAACCACTTGTAAAAAACCCACACTTCGTCACAAGAACAATGTAAAATTTTGTAATTATTTTTTGCAAATACATGATTATTACACACATAACGTTTGTTTAAATTCATGACATTTACCAAATCATTGTATTTTGGACATTTGTATTCTTCAATATTAACAGACCCCACAACTAACACGTTTAAAAACAAAAGAAACACTCCGAAAAATTAAATCTCGACGTGAATTCGCTAATACCATCATGTACCAAACCACCGAGGTTGTATGGGTTACCAAAGATACACAAACCAAACGCTCCACTACGTCCTATAGTGAGCCATATCGATTCACCAACTTATAAGCTAGCACAACACTTGGCAAAAGTATTGTCACCAACTGAGAGGACATACCAGAGCACACACAAAGGATTCATACCATTTTGTTAGTGAGATAAAAGACCTACATCTCGCTGACAATGAAACTATGGTCAGTTTTGATGTTCAGTCACTATTCACATGCCTACCTATTGAAGACTGCATATCAATTGTAACTAGGAAGCTAGAATATAATAACATGCCTGCTGAATATGCAGTATTACTCAAACACTGCCTCACATCTGGCTATCTATTGTGGAAGGAAGAGTTCTACAACCAAGTAGATGGTGTGGCGATGGGCTCACCTGTATCTCCCATAGTCGCTGACATATTCATGGAGGACTTCGAGGAGAAAGCCCTTCTTACTGCTCCTGTAAATCCAAGATTCTACAAGCGGTACGTAGACGACACTTTCAGAATTTTACCATCTGACAAAGTAACTGCATTTTTAAACCACCTTAAATCTATAAACTCTAAAATACAATTCACAATGGAGTTAGAGGCAAATAATTCTTTAGCTTTCTTAGATGTTTTAGTCATTCGAAATCCTAATAGCACAATTGGTCACACTGTGTATAGAAAAAAGACCCATACCAACCGATATTTAAATGGTGAATCTCACCATCATCCTTCACAGTTAGCTACCGTGGGTAAATCTTTGTTTCAGAGAGCACGAGGGATCTGTGACAGAAAACATCTGGCCGCCGAACTTCAGCACGTCAAGCAAGTATTGCAAGACAATAAGCTTCGGGTCCCGCGCCTACGTCACAGTGACCGAGTGAAGCCGGCCACAGTCGAGCGTGTACCTGCTGTACTACCATATGTCAGAGGAGTCGCAGACAAGGTTGGCTACATCTTGAAGCGAGCTTCTATTAAAACATACTACAAGCCGCCGAAGAAGATTAGTCAATTTTTACCATCCGTCAAGTGTAATATCCCTCTACAAGATGCAGGAGTGTACAAGTTAGATTGTGAATGTGGTCTCTCTTACATAGGTCAAACAAAAAGATCCATAAAAACCCGCGTGAAAGAACATATAGCTGACGTGAAGCACTGACGCTCCGGGAAGTCTGCAGTCTGCGAACGTGTTCAAGATCGTCCCCACCATTACATTCGTTTTGATAAACCACAAATTCTCGCAAAAGAACACCGATTTCTACCAAGGATGATACGCGAGGCTATTGAAATTAAAAAACATCCAAATTTCAATAGACAAGATGGATGGGTGCTGCCACCTGCTTGGGATCCTATAATTAACAAAATTAAACCCAAACCTAAGCATACCACTGCAAGACTTCATGATACTATAAGCTCGTTTTGCGTAAATCGGACCAAAAATTAATATTCAAAAACTGATGGTAGCCAGGCTATGACATTGGGATGTCAAACATCTCAGTCCCCCCCCGTGACCATGGTTGCTGTAAAGCACCCGAAACGTCGGGAATTAAAAATAAGTAAAAGTAGTGAAATAAACGCGATAAAATCCGTAAATTTAGTTTTATTCAATGTGTAGTGTTCGCGTAAATTTAAGAAATCATTATAATTTGTTAACACTAAATCATACACACGTAAGAAAATAACAGAAAGAAAAGTAAGTTTGTCAATAGAATAAACACATAAAATTGCGATTAACAATTTAATTGGTGCCGGCGGGGATCGAACCCGAGTCGCGTACTGTGAAATTTACAGCTTGCGCTAACCATATGAGCTACCACGGCTTAATCATATACACACACACACACACAATATTTAAATACAATTTGTTAACACTAAATCATACACACGTAAGAAAATAACAGAAAGAAAAGTAAGTTTGTCAATAGAATAAACACTTAAAATTGCAATTAACAATTTAATTGGTGCCGGCGGGGATCGAACCCACGTCACGTACTGTGAAATTTACAGCTTGCGCTAACCATCTGAGCTACCACCGCTTAATCATATACACACACAATATTTAAATATAATTTGTTAACACTAAATTATACACACGTAAGAAAATAACAGAAAGAAAAGTAAGTTTGGTAATAGAATATACACTTACATCTATGGCCTTTGATGCGTTGAAGTAACACAAATGTAGTATTGATAGATCCACTGCGGTCAAACGACCATACACTAACTCCATGACTGCAGTTGCTTGGTCTTATATAGTACCAGTAAGTAATAATTCTAATCTAAAGAATTTCTACAGTGGAATTGATAATAACTTTATGCGTCAACAAGCTTATCTCACATTTTGTTGCTTATCTCAACATTACGTCGTGTCTCGTCTTGTTCAGTTTATTGATGACTCAAATACGTTTTGTATAACACAAAATAATGCAATTTAATATTTAGAAATCACTATAATTGATCATTCCTATGTTAGTCATTGAGTAGATTGTACTGTAATAATCTACTAATAGCAGTAATATCATGATACACTAGATGTACAACAACATCAGAAAAAGTTTCACCCCAGTCTAGAAAATAATGTTTATGCTGCTAAAAGACTGCCCATGTACACCCACGTACCAACGTATATACCTAGTCTGGTCATAAGTATTGTCACACAGTAAAAACTTTTCTTTTAGAATGCTGGCCACAAAATAGTTTATTGAATTCGAATTGTTCATGAAAATAAAACTGTATACTTTTTAGAATTTTACTCATTTTTAAATATGGAGTGGACGCTTAAAGAAGACCATGTTGCAGTTTTTGCGTTGCATCGTTGCGGTTACGCGCCAATTGAAATTTTTGACATACTGAAAATTTTGAATATAACCAAAAGATTCATTTATCGTACCATCAAACGATACAATGACGACTCTAGTGTAGATGACAGGTCAAGAAGTGGTCACCCTCGGTCTGTTAGGACTCCAGCAATGATAAAAACTGTGAAGACGCGAATTTAAATAAAACCCAAACGTAAGCAGAAACTGTTGGCCCTTCGGATGGGGTTAAGCAGAACCACGGTGAAAAAAGGTGTTAAATGAAGACTTAGGGCTTCGGGCATATCGAAGAAAAACAGGACATCGTTTGAATACTCGTCTAATGGACCTGAGACTGAAGAGATGCCGCGCTTTGTTGAAGCGGTACGCGGGAAAAAAAATTATCGGGAAATTCTTTTTTCGGATGAATTTTTTTTTACCGTAGAAGAGAGCTACAACAAACAAAATGATAAGGTCTACGCACACAGTAGTGAAGAAGCGAGCAACCGTATTCCGCGTGTCCAAAGAGGTCATTTTCCATCCTCGCTCAGGGTATGGTTGGGAGTTTCTTATTGGGGCTTAACAAAGGTACATTTTTGTGAGAAAGTTGTAAAACGAATGCAGTTGTTTATCAAAATACAGTCCTGACGAACCTTGTGTAATCTGTTTCTCATACCATGTTCAATAACAGGCTCTGGGTATTCCAACAAGATTCGGCCTCAGCTCATAGTGCGAAGAGCACACAAGACTGGCTGGCGGTGCGTGAAATCGACTTCACCCGGCACGAAGACTGGCCCTCCTCCAGTCCAGATTTGAATCCGTTAGATTACAAGATATGGCAACACTTGGAGGAAAAGGCGTGCTCAAAGCCTCATCCCAATTTGGAGTCACTCAAAACATCCTTGATTAAGGCAGCCGTCGATATTGACATGGACCTCGTTCGTGCTGCGATAGACGACGACTGGCCGCGCAGATTGAAAGCCTGTATTCAAAATCACGGAGGTCATTTTGAATAAACTATAGTGTCATAAGAATCTATGTTTTGTTAAGTTCATTTTGGTATATAAATGGTTACATAATGAAAAAACTTGTTTCATTTATTTTATAAACGTGTGATAGAATTTATGACCTGACTAGAAATATGCAATTTGGGTACAGATGATAAACCGGGGTCACATTGGGTAGCTTTATATATCGATACGAATAACGTCGGTCAATATTTTGATTCTACAGACGAGCAGCTGTATGATATCATCTAGAGTTTTTAAAAAGGAATTGTAAAAGATGGAACTGGAATATTGATAGGATTCAGAATGAGTGGACTTCAGTTTGTGGCGAATATTGCTTAATGTATTTGCTATATAAGTTTCATGGATGTTCAATGCATAGGTTTACGAGTATATTTACAGGGAACACATTGTACAACGATATTTTAGTGGATGAGATGTTTCGCTCCTATTTTATAGATAATTATAGTAGTAATAAGATTTTGTTTTTTATAAATAAAAATTTTAACAAAATTGGGTAATGTGTTTTATTGATGAGTCAGATTAGTGTAGATAGGAACAAAGGAGTTTAATACAATAGCACCACGCTGAGGAAGAATAGATAATGACGGTATTGAACGAACAATAGATAAGTAGATAAGAACAATGGAGCGCTAATGACGGTGGAGGCCTTCACCGGATATCAATTAGATAAGAGTTTATTGATCTGCACATCTCCGGAACCGTGCATCCTACGCAAAAATGGACCGCAGATTCGTGATCAGAGCATGCCAAAACCTTCTTTTTTTTAAGATCGTGAGTCGACGAACGTCGTACTTCTACCACTTCTGACTCAGTGCGCCAGAACTGGTACAACGTAACTACTCCCGACTCAGCGTTATTACAATTACAGAGTTACCGCAGCGCTGATATTCTGTCGGAGCCACATGTCTGACGTTAGAAATTTACATTCATAAGAGCCTAAACCAAACAAAATACTTTGGCTTTACCTTCAGACCCAGCAGATAAGTTCAACACTAAAACAAAAAAAGTTATAGGATAGGGACCATAAATTTCTAGCGTTAGGTTAATACCATATCTATATGTTTAAATGATATTTATTATTGTAAAAAGTTAAGTATGGCAAATTAATAGGAGTCTAAAAAGTTGAGATGACAAGTGTTATGGTAAGAACTTGATCGTCAACGGGTTGTTGCAACTGTTTTATCGCTTAAATAATGGTTTGAAGTAGATTTTCATAAGTAAAAGCGATGCGATTTTATGTATTAAGTGTATGCGGGTGTGAAATATTAGAAAATACATCGAAGAAAGTGCTACGATGTGGATATAAACCTCAAGTTATTTTGATCACTTAGGTGCCTTATGAACTTGGGTGACTGTCGTCATCGGCTGTCCGCTGGATTGAGCTGTTGTCAAAACATCTCAAAAACTTCGCAATGTCATGCATCAGCATATTGTGAATAAAAAATCTATAAAATCGAATATCCCGAATGAAATAAAGACATGGCTTAAAGGAGAAGCCAAAAATGTTAATTATTATTATTGATGTGACATACATCACGTCACATTAATTACATGCGATAAATATAAAAGGCGTCATATCTATGACATTGAAGAGATCGCAATTTTAAGCGTACTTTTTGTAGCAAGATGTGGTCCGTGGATTGTGAGCACAATCGCCTCGACAAAGTTGCAGGATATTTCTGAAACGAGGGACAGATACGATAAAAATAGTCTAAAGATCAATGGCGACACGCTGTTAACCCGGGGGCCAGGAAAACAGTTCGGAGTGAAGCGATAGTGGAAATGGCTATAAGTTGTTATAAAGTATTTCTTTAAGATTTCTCATAGAATAGCAGGTTGAAATAGCGGCTTAATACTGCAGCGTTTCGTATGGTGAGTGTAGAGAACCGGATACCCTTTTTTTCTGGATACCAGGCCTTTCATCTTAGTCCTTCGCATCTGTGTAATGATTTTTAATCAAGGATGAATGTATATATCTATGGATCACTATATCCATTTACCATCAGATGGACTGTGTGCTCGTTTTGTCACACGTATTCTATAAAAAATATTTATAAAACAATACAAATCACAGCTAAAATTTTATTTTACTGAGTTGACTGTTGATATTAATTTATATAAAATAAAACAATTTCAAAAATAAATAATCCTTGGTGTTATGTAAAAGTTTAAGTAATTCCTTTAAAATGAGATTTTTCTGAATGACAGTGAAAAGGCGATACAAAACTCCGCACGGAATTTGTTTTTGTCATTTTAACGTTATTTTGCTTCATTAATTTTCAATCAACACAAGTCACATCACTGTTGCTGGTAATTTGATCCAAACTCAAATTGCTCGAGTACTGTAAAATTATAAACACATAGACTGGTGCCTTAACAACTCCTGAAAATAATAAACTTCGGAACGTTTTTGACCAAGGCGTCGATATCAAACAGTTAGAAGTGGAAAGGGGAACGGTATTTTCAACTGATGTCGTATTAAAGTCATTTAACCTTATAAAATCCTTAAAGGTTTATTTTATTTCATTCGAAGTATTCGCGTAAATGGTGAAGGGTTAATATCATCTGTGGGTGGTTTGAATATTTATATTTTTACGTTTTGCCTGTAGGGTAGAGGCTGTTGACGCCTAAATTATTAGTGACAGTGGCATGGAGGTTAGAGAGAAGGAGAACGATCGCTACGTGCTAAAGCATAGCCCGCCTGTCCCTGAACTATCGTCGGTAATTAATATCTGCGAAGTTAGCTGCTATTTATGAGTACAAGTAGATGAAGTTAGTTGAATAATGATAAATTTTCTTACCGGCATTGGTTATAAAATAATCGTGCTGCATAATTTTTTAATTTTTGACAAAGAAATATTAAAAATGGTGAAATATTGTATTGTGCGTGGACGTGCAAGTAGTTTAGCATCTGATCGGAAAAATAGACTGAAAATAACTTTTATTGTGACAACTTAGTGATCGCAGCGCCTCACTTGTTTTGTACATATTTCTGGGACACTATTTTCTACAGCGATCGTTCTCCTTCTCTTTAACCTCCATAGGCAGTTGCCTTTAAATCAGGCAAATGTGTTGTACCATAAGTCCTATAAACTAAAATTTGTGTATATTTATAAATACTGGCTCCGACAACTCTACCGTTCTAGCATTCACCACGTGGTTATATTTTATATTCGCGCATTTAGTGGCCATATTATGCATTAAATTGCATATTGTGTTGTGTTACGTAATATGATATATATATATATATATATATATATATATATATATTTACCTGGTAGAGATAGACATGTAGAAATAATTAATGATGAAAGAGTTTCAAAGCAAATTTATGTGAACATTTGTGTATTAAGTGAATAGCAGAGGCGCCTATAACGGATATATTGGAAATGGGCGAAATTAAAAGTACCCTTAACCGACGAGCATGTATGCGTAGTATACGAATGTAAAAGAGGCGGGAGAGGTGTATCGGGATCGTGCCAAATGGATTTTCGTAGTTTCTCCCTAATTCTCTGGTTGAAAGGCATGAGTATTTATGATTTTGTTTAGAGCCATGCTGTAACTTATAATGTCGGTACCACGATTCAGTCTACTCGACCAAGGAAGGACTTAGCTGAAATGTTGCACCGCCAGAATAACAGCTTTGCGGCCGGAGAAATACTGTTAATGCATCATTCTCAGTCAGATGCCCTTTCGCTGCTGCATCCCCATGATTGTGTGTATATTGTAATTATTGTTTTTTGTCGTGTGTGATAAACAAATCTGTCATTAATTCTTTCACCCATTCATTCGTTGAAACAGCAGCCTAATGTTTCTGCAATCCGCATGATGAGTGATACGAACCAAAGACTCTTTTTACTGTAAAATAAAATGTAAACCTTTGTGCGTCCCACAGCTGGACTCGCCCGCTCTCATTTCTAAGAGGGTTATGGAGCATTAAGAGTATGTGAACTTCATTATTTCCTTAAAATATTTTATTTCTTAAACATGTAGTTTTCCTCACATTTACTTTCACCGCCGAACACATGGTATTTTTATGTAAGGAAATATAAATTTAAAAGGTAATATGACAATATCAAAAAAAGGGTAGTAAATGGAGGAATTACATTAAAATCACAATAAGAGTAAGACAAGAATATTACGATTCGATTTAAATATGGTTTATTGGTTTATTCTATTATTGTACCTGCGAAAAGTTCAACATCGGTTAACTTACTTTATAAAATTGTACCTGCGAAAAGTTCAACATCAGTTAACTTACTTTATAAAATTGTACCTGCGAAAAGTTCAACATCGGTTAACTTACTTTATAAAATTTAAATATGGTTTATTCGTTTATTCTATTATTGTACCTGCGAAAATTTCAACATCGGTTAACTTACTTTATAAAATTTAAATATGGTTTATTGGTTTATTCTATTATTGTACCTGCGAAAAGTTCAACATCGGTTAACTTACTTTATAAAATTTAAATATGGTTTATTGGTTTATTCTATTATTGTACCTGCGAAAAGTTCAACATCGGTTAACTTACTTTATAAAATTTAAATATGGTTTATTGGTTTATTCTATTATTGTACCTGCGAAAAGTTCAACATCGGTTAACTTACTTTATCAAATTTCGTTATTCTGTGGAAGTTAACGACAATAATTTTACTATCGCCAGTGGAAGCCGAACCTGATTGATCGCGTACCGTAAAATTTTTACTATTGCATGCTTGAAAACACACACACACACACACACACCATATATATATATATATATATATATATATATATATATTAAAAAAAAGGAAAAAAGGAAGTTAAAAAAGGAGTTCAATCCTGCTGTATTTTGTGTGGTAAGTGTTTAGAACCGGAAACCAGGCAATCCATCTTAGTCCTCAGAAATGACAACGCATATGCATTTTGATCGGGGATAGATGACGCCTATGAGCCACAGCATCCACTTATCATTAGGTGAGCTATGTCACCCTTGTTATATAAAGAGGACATAGGTGGTAGATTGTGTGACGGCCCAATATTATTATTAATAATTAAATTCAATATAAAGGGGCGTCAAAAATAATCTTAAAAGATATATATTAAGCAATTAAGTTAAATTAATAAACATAAAGTTAATATATTTCAGACATTATCCCAATAACATAGTAAATTAAAGGCAAAATTATTGTTTTTCGTAATAAATAAATTTATTTAAAAACTTGAAAAAATATTTAAAATAAAATAAATAATAGAAATACAAGTCAAAAAATATTATAAAATTAAGTTAAATAACGTTTATTAGAGAAGTTGTGGAAGGAGTTCACGTATAGATGAAATTTCTTAAGTTGTTGAGGGAGTTCATGTATTAAAGAAAATTTTCCTAAGTTATGGAAGGTGTTCACGTATAGACGTCTTGTATGGAGGAAGCTGCCGGAGGTACATACCTGCAGTTGTACATATATATGGGGTGGTCGGGAGCCCGACTGCCTGAAGTACTGTAGCACAATGACTAGTCCTATATTAGGGACTTATGATATTAAACTCAATGATACAAAAGCAATACTAAAGAAGGTCTCCATGATGAATTTGCATTACAATAGTAGGGTCGTGGGTTCGAATCCTATATATGAATGACTTATGAAAGTAAGGTCTATGATTCAAAAGCAATACTATAGAAGGTCTCTATGATTAATATGCATTACAATAGTAGGGTCGTGGGTTCGAATCCTTTGATGACTTATGAAAGTAAGGTCTATGATACAAAAGCAATATTATAGGAGGTCTCCTTGATGCATAAGCATTGTATGGGGTGGTCGGGTGACTGACTGCTCCTAGTACTGTAGCAAAATGACTAGTCCTTATTAGGGACTTGAAAAGGAATATTATGGTGGCGTGTGTGCTGCTTCACGAGCAATTGGTCCTAGGTAAACTTGGACTCGCTAACCGATGTGTCCTAGACATATCATCTTAGTGCCGGTGGTAAGCGGGTTTGTTGTAGCAATACGGCTTTCCCGTGGACATCGCACACCCATACCGTTTGTGGGTGACGTCGTAGCGCATAGCGATGCGTCGTCTATCTTTCGGATTGGGATGAGTGTGTTTGGTAGCACTTTTAAGTGTAACAGGCATACTCAACTTCATGTCTTAGTGCATTAGCGCTATGATACGTGGAGTTTTGTTCATTGGCGTCTTAGTAGCGTGCTACTATGATACGTTGGTGATATTTTTTATATAACAACAATAAAAACTTTGTTACCAAAGTCGATAGGGATCATGTTGGGGGTGTTGTGAGGGGGCGCCACCCGTATGATAGTTGCAGTGATGCTTACTGCTACTTGCGGTATTGCGTCTTGTGATGGATCTGCGGGTGTGCTGCGCCTGATTCGATGCATTCCTGTGGTTCTGGTCGATGGAGGTATACAATTAACATCTTAATGCCGGTGGTAAGCGGGTTTGTTGTAGCAATACGGCTTTCCTGTGGACATCGCACACCCATATCGTTTGTGGGCGATGTCTTGGCGCATAGCGATGTGTCGTCTATCTTTCGAATTGGGATGATGAGTGTGTTTGGTAGCACTTTTAAGTGTAACAGGCATACTCAACTTCATGTCTTAGTGCATTAGCGCTACGATACGTGGAGTTTTGTTCATTGGCGTTTTATTAGCGTGCTACTATGATACGTTGGTGATATTTTTTTATATAACAACAATAAAAACTTTGTTACCAAAGTCAATAGGGATCATGTTGGGTGTGTTGTGAGGGGGGCGCCACCCGTATGATAGTTGCATTGATGCTTACTGCTACTTGCGGTATTGCATCTTGTGATGGATCTGCGGGTGTGCTGCACCTGATTCGATGCATTCCTGTGGTTCTGGTCGATGGAGGTATACAATTAACATCTTAGTGCCGGTGGTAAGCGGGTTTGTTGTAGCAATACGGCTTTCCTGTGAACATCGCACACCCATACCGTTTGTGGGCGATATCGTTGCGCATAGCGATGTGTCGTCTATCTTTCAGATTGGGATGATGAGTGTGTTTGGTAGCACTTTTAAGTGTAACAGGCGTACTCAACTTCATGTCTTAGTGCATTAGCGCTATGATACGTGGAGTTTTGTTCATTGGCGTTTTAGTAGCGTGCTACTATGATACGTTGGTGATATTTTTTATATAACAACAATAAAAACTTTGTTACCAAAGTCGATAGGGATCATGTTGGGTGTGTTGTGAGGGGGCGCCATCCGTATGATAGTTGCATTGATGCTTACTGCTACTTGCGGTATTGCGTCTTGTGATGGATCTGCGGGTTGCTGCGCCTGATTTGACGCTCTCTTGTGGTTCTGGTCGATGGAGGTATACGGGTGGTGATGTCTGCTGGGATGTATGGGGGACCTTGGAATGGTGTAAGCCCGACGATAGTCGTATTGATGCTTGTTGCGTTCTGCAGCATTGCGTTTCTGCGATGGTTGTTTGGTGGGACGCTATTCTCAATGGCGCTCTCTGCGTCTTGGTTTGACTCACACCTAAGTAGCTTTGCCCAAGTCGGGTCCCTTCATTACGGGGCTGCAGACTGTCTGCCCTCCACGATGTTTTATATAACAACATAATATTATATCTCTGTAACTTTCCTACCTTTGAATGATATAAGGCAACTTGTTGGTGGGTGAGACAAACATGATCGAAAATGCATTTACTCAACGTCAGTGACACAAAGCCTTTCTGATGGCGAATTATTACTCTTATCTTATAACTGCCTTTTGGCTATATCTGCCGTTGTATTGGTTGGTGGAGCATATGTGTCGACCTCATGCGGGTGGTAGCTGGCGGGAGGATCTGAGGAGACTCTCAAGGCTGCGGCCGAAAGCCGCACAACGTGGGACCCCATTCCCTTGAGGTGAGCAGTAGACTCATGACACGCTCTGTGGCTAGTAGCCGTGCTGATCATGCAATTGGTGGTGATGCCATACACTTACATCACGTCTGCAGGAGCGGCGGTCTGGCAGGTGGTGGCGCTCACGGAGGGTTTACGGCCAGTGTGCCTATTTGCCTAAACCGTGTGACGTACATTCACTGTGGCTGGATTCGACCGTATTCTGTATGGCGTTTACACGCATTGACATGCGCGACTTCGGTCGATGTTTGTGCTTACGCACTAACAAGGGACCAAGCCTCTTTTACTGGTTTTCTTGGTTTTACTGGTTATTTTGCTGTGGACTACGGTCCAGTTCCCGAATTAGCGTTCCCTTCGGGGGGAGTGCATCAAAATGGTTGGCACTCACCGTGCAAGGCGTGTGTGGGGCCGTGTACCTCCCCCTACATTTTTTTAAATAAATGTAGGAGAGCGAAGCCCTTGTATCGGGTATTTTGTATAAATATATTTTGAGCCTTTTCCGAGCGGGAAGGGATAATTAATAATGTAAACCTGATGCAAGTGGAATAGGGACGTTTTATGTTCTTAACCTTTTTTCGAGCCCTGTCTTCGTGAACGGGGTTCACTTAGCTTATAAGGCACTACCAACAGCTTTCAATTGCTCTAGTGAATATTCATTCTTCCAAAAGACACCTAAAAGAACTAAGTTACTAAACAAACACAACGTAAATGGGGGTCCTAACTAAGACAATCACGCCAAAATATTAAAACCGGCCTATTAATAAACCTTTTTGAAAGATCATTTAGAAAGATCAAAACATATTTTATTTATCCTGGTCACATATATATAAGTTTTATTATAAAGGGGAACTAATTATATCTAATATATTTATTATTATGGGAGGGGGGGGAACCGTTACAATTGCTTATCTAGTTTGGATGTCCACAACATTTACAAAAAGTTAATTAAATAAAATTACCTATTACCACTATTTAATAAACCCTTTTTACTGGAAATGAGGCATTCCATCTCAGTCCTCACGGGTAACAACGCATCTGCATTTTGATTTGTAATGGAAGTTAGATGTAGATGTCTATGGGCCGCAGCAACCACTTACCATCAGGTGGACTGTGTGCTCGTTTGTCAGCCTATTCTATAAAAAAAAAAAAAAAAACTATATTATAGTAAACGGAGCGTGCTCTCTGTATTGACAAATGAATCATGAATGTGCACATGAGATTTGCGAAGACAAGCGATTATAATTTTCGACCGGCGGCACCCCTCTGCGTTTAGAGCTTACACCAGTCTGAACGAATCATTAAAAAACAATTCGTGCTAATACCAATCGACTTTCTCTTTTAAATCGCGGATATTAAAGTTTAGTTATCTATGTTTAATGTTGGCAGTTACGGCGTTAGGGTCTCAAAGGGTTATCGGTGCACTCATTGAGTTAGCAGTTATTAGTTTTATCTGTATCCAATCTTGGTTACTTGATATCGCGCTGTCTTTATTCACTGCCGAACGCTACAGAACTATTGTAGCGAGCTTGTAATTTAACTTACGTTGGTTTCATTAACTCGCACTGATTCCTTGCCGGGTGTAGTTACAGTGAAATTAATTTTATATAATAGTAAATTTAATTTCGCGCTTATAACTGAGAGGTGAAATTGAAAATGAAGTTAATTTATATTTAGCGGTAATATTTATTGCCTGGTAGCTTCTACTACTTATTTAACACTTTTATGAAATAAAAGTGACAAATGTACACACAGTCCACCTGAAAAAACCCCCCAAATGGTAAGTGGTTGCTGTGGCCCATAGACATCTACATCTATCCTCGATTACGAATCAAAATGCAGATGCGTTGTCACCCGTGAGGACTTGGTGGAATGCCTCGCTTCCAGTAAAAAGGAGTCTCCGGTTAAAAAGCCCTGTTTAGCCCCTAGTTAGCCCTGTTCGAACCAACCAATCTGTGCTACAACTATAACATAGCTGCAGCGTAGCTTTATCACGAGTAATGGTATACCTAACATGTTAATGATTGAAATTTATAATAAAGTCTAAATATCAGTATAATATATATCACCGCCCCTAGATATTTCTAGGCCTCTTCTCGTTTATTAAATGATCTTTAGAGCAGGAAGCATTTAGCAGCACTACTACGAAAGGTGTTGATGGACTGCACATTTTCTAGAAATATTTATTTATAAATTTCTATGGCACTTACCACGGGGAATGCTCTAAGGAATTGTTCAGATTGATTTCAGCCGTCAAATTTCACTAATGCACATCGCGACAAAACTCACGTACCATCCACACCATCTGGATACTCGGTGTTCCGCCACTGTGCGTTTTCCTAGATGTTGCCTTCCTTGTGCGACTTCTCTGTGGAATCCTTTATCACCGGCGATTTTCTTGAACTGATACGACTTAGGGACCTTAAAGAAAAGAGCTTACTCCTTTCTAAAAGGCCGGCAACGCACCTGCAAGTCCACTGGTGTTGCAGTTGTTCATGGGGAGCGGTCGTCACTTATCATCAAGTGAGTCGTATGCTCCGGCTCTCTTCCAGAAAAAAAAATTCACCAAATGCAGGTTTCCTAATGGGGATTTACTTTACTACCTTTGATTTACTATAGAAATAATAATATTAAAATAAAGTTTAACTACAACGCCACTGTCTGTTTTCTTACGGATAAAGAACCTTATAAAGTTGGTATTTTGGTACTGGTATCTTAAATCTATCCTCCGTTTTAGTTTTTATCTATCTGGATTCTTTTACGCCGTCGCTATACGGCTTCCTGTTCACAATTTAAAATAATTAAACTACAATTTCCGACCCTATGAGGCAATGTGTATATGCAATCCTATGAGAGGCCTACGTTCAGCAGTGGACTTGTGATAGACTTTACTGATGATAATTTTAAATCTATTATCTAAAATAATTTATAGTGCTTATATTATAATCCTATATTATATATTATATTTACTACCTACCCGTATTTCCAAGCATGTATTTCTGGAAAGGAACAAAATATCCACTACCCCATATCGTCCCGTGGGTGTCGTAAGAGATGACAAGAGGGACACAGACCAGGATGGGCAGCAGCATTTTCCTAAAATCAAGTGTAAAATAAAAACTGTGTATGTAAACCCATCTGCCAAGCATGGCAACTCTAAAAGGCAATCTATGGGGTGGGCCTCTGTCAAGCGGTGGACTTTCATAGGTTGTTACAGTAACGGTATATTATAAGAAGTTCTCCATTATTTTTTTGTATATTGACTGTAATAATAAAGTACCGTCAACTTTATGGTAGCATAAAAGCCATCATTAAATTCATTGCGATCAATTAAGCCGCGGCTCTTGTTATCGCTGAGCGGCGGCGGAGACAAATCAAATCACTGTACGCATTCGTTGTCCCGCCCCGTCATAGACTATGCATACGATGGAGGTGTGACAAGTGGTATTCTCATTAATTGTATAATATAGTATATTCAGCCGGGCCTTATTTTCTGTTTAACTAAGGAATAAGCTTTTCGCATACATAGGTACATACATACTTTTCATCTGAAAAGTATTTACGTGTTTTTGTATATGAAAATTTTTATGTGATATTTTAGTTAATTTTTGACCTAATATTTATTAATGTTTTTTATTTGACCAAAATAAATAATTTTAATTTAATTTAATTAATAAATATAGTCAAATTGAATTAGTGTGCCAGTTAGAACGTCTCGGGTTCCGGGCATATTCGTTTTATTTTCATTTATTGTATTATTTCAATCTGAAATTTACAGGCCCAATATGGGCTTATATATATTGAGACTTATAACAAAGAATAACATGTCTAGTTTGTCGTATAAGTCTATTATTAGGATATTAGATTGTTGATTTTATAGGCAATGGGTTAGCCATTTATTACTTCATTGACAATTTTCCATATAAACCCATATTATTTTTCCGGACGGCTCCGTGGTGTAGCTTAGCATTGAGTTGCAGCGGTGAGAGAACAAGAATTTGTATGGCAATTTATGTTTTATAACTATAACTTTTGTTTAGAAATTAAAATAAAATATCTAAATGTAGTCCAAATAACTCACTGTTTTTGGACTCTGCCTATCCTATCCCTATCAGGGTTTAAAGATATAACGATATTAGTTGTACGGATGTACTTAAAATTTCTAAATGATTTGATTTTATCATCCTTTTCATCCTTCCTGTTTAAGTTATTATTATCCAGTTAAGTTACTTAAATTATTATTAAAAGTAATCTATAATAACATAAAGTGTTAGTTGTACACTACATAGATCTACGACCTGGTAAGATATGCAGTTAACCGCTCGTTTGCTTCTTGCAACCACAGTTGCAAAAACAGAATCCTTAACTTTGCTCTTTGCAACTGTGGTTGCAAAGCAACGAAGTTATTTTAATTGAATTTAGTATTGTATTTTAAACGCACAGAGTCTAACTATTACGTATTAAAACCAAAAACAAATATATAAATCATAGATTTGGATCAAAATTACCAACCTCTTGGACGAAAAATATCGAAACTTTGTTAGTTAAAGTTTGGTGAGTGAAGTGACGCTTGAGTGGATTTAACGAGGTGATAAAATATGCCGTGAGTATTGAATTTTATTGATTTTTGCTAGTATTTATATACCAAATTAATGTCTTATTAGTGTTTTATATATTTTTGCAAATACTGTATGAAAAATGTGATAAAGTCGACTTTTAAAAATACTCAGAATGACGCGAATCTAAACATAATTTTCTATAGCTTACATTATCGTAATTATGTTGTATTCTTTAAATACGAAATAGTGGTAGTGGTATTTGAATATAATTATTCAATTTGAGTAATAAAGTTTTATAAATTGTTCATCATATTATAATATAAGTTTTTATGTAATAACGGCCTAGATTTTAACTAACAAAGAGCGATCGATTGCGCCCGTCTTCATCAGGTTTCACTTAAGATTTTTTCTATGTATTTAAATATAAATCGTTTTATAATATAGATAATAAATATTAAGTAATTCATTAAGTTTAAGGATATAGTAAATAATCATACACTTATCGATCTTATCTTTTTGATAAACTCGATATTTTACAAAAAGTCGCTAAAATGGCTTGTACTTGTGATTTCAACACCTCTAAAATATTACTGTAATCATATTCTGAGAGAATAACACACGTATTTTCTTTTTTTATTTCAATGGCTATTCATAAAAATTAAAAAATTGAAGTGCTCCTCTCGAGTAAGTCATAAATTAAGTTTTGTTGACGGCGGGTCGAACGTGAGAAACACAGTCCCGACTTACTGGCAAAGTATGCTATCAATTTTTTTACGCAAGCAATCGAGCGGTTAATCCATGAATGCAGATGGCTCAGCACTGGACTTGTGATGAGCTGTAATGAAGATGATGATAATGATAAAATTGGTATTTCAAATTGTGTTGTGCAAAAATCATAGCTAAATAGATAGACTCGTTCTCGAATATTTTCAACAAATGATGTAATTTTCGAGACCGTCTTCTTTCTTACGTAAGGTAATTTAAAACTTTTCAAACTTTCTTCCTTAAAAAGTTCCTTTAAATTGTAGTGATACTGACATAATACGGTAAAATAATTAGTTTAAAATGTCACCAGTATAATATACCGATCTGTTATTAAGACAAATATATAATGTGAGGCATCAAGTACTCCGATAGCTAATATATCTTTGTTAAGAAGGCATACCATAAAACTGTCACACAGAGGCGTAGGCAAAGACTGCGGAATTCTATTTGGCACCATTTTGAAAAACCTCTCTCTCTCCTCCTTATCATCCATATACCTACTTGTACATGCCCGTCGGTTAAGTATACTCTTAATTTGGCTCATCTTCAATTTGCAATATAAACTTGCTTTGTCACTCTTATACTTTTGTATTCGGATAAGAAAGAAAAAAGTAGGCAAATTCTCTAGTGCAACAATTTAAAATGCAATACAGTCCATCACGTCTGCACTGTTTCATCTATGAACGGGTCTCACGGGACGTGTGTCGGTCGGTCGCGTGCCGCGCGCCAGTCGCCGCGCTAATTGTCTATCATCTAGTGTACACTGCTGGACAAAATAACCGTTTTATATTCACATATATATAAGTGCGTCATTTATTACGTGGTAGAGTTACGCTGCAACTATGTTATGGTTAAAAAACAAATGGATCGGCTAGGCCGGGGAAGGAATACGGTCTCACAGCATTCTAGCGTAAAAAATATGTTGCTGTTTCCTATGGTGAGTATAGAGAACCGGGGACCCTTTTTACTGGAAACGAAGCATTTCATCTTAGTCCTCACAGGTGACAACGCATCTATATTTTAATTTATAATCCAGGATAGATGTAAATGTATGTGGACCACAGTAACCACTTACCTTCGGGTAGACTGTGTGCCGTTTGTTACCCTTAAGCTATGAGAAAAAACGGAATACAATTATTTTGGTTGTTTACTGCTCGGAAGTGTACAGCATGCGCTTCCATTAATCTGGTAGAATTATCTAGCACTAGTATTGTACGGGTACCTTAGGAAGGGAGGGGGGTAAAAGGAGGGGTGTACTTAATTTGTCGCTCATTGTGTTGATCCTGGACAGCCCCCGGAGCACCGGCGCGATAATAAACGATCTGTTAGCGGCTCGTTTGCTCAATTAATTGGCCATTGTTGCTCTTTTGGGACGCTAAAATTTAGATTTGTGTGACAGATATAGTGGGCGCGTGTGTTCGGCGAGTCAGATTGATTTTATTGGGCTTATTATTTGACGCATTGTGTGCGTTCTGTCAGCTATTGTTGGGGCTGTAATTAAATTTGAGAATTTATTTAGTAATATTAGGTCTTTACTGTGAAATTACCGGTGTGAATGGGAAAATTTAAACAATATTTGCTTAAGTTATTAATATTATATTCTTGCCATTTAATAGTAAATTCGTTGATACCTTCAATAAACACGTCTGCTGCACAAGAATCGATAAACTCTAAAAGACTTATTACGTTTCCTCACAATTTAAATTGTTGCCTATCAAAAAGTTATCTAAACTTTAAAATCTCTCAGAACTTCTCAATCTCACTCAAAATCTCAGGTGTCCCGGAAACGATGCGGCCACACTCAGTCTTCAGCTTTGACAGTTGGCTCTTTCTGGCAGACAGATTTCTGGCAAAGACTTTGGAGCCCTGGTTCCGCTCGATCGCTTCTTTAATACGAGCAGTATTAAAGTTGCGTAAGTCTTGCCGCATGCATTTGGAGATCTGTCTGTTCAGTTGCCTGTATGCTGTTAAATCTGTTGACGATTGCAGCCTCATCTCCCATCTAACAGCCATGAGATTAAGAGTGTGATCGGAGAGTTTTTGTGTTCTTCTGCGGCGGGTCTTGCAGAACTTAGCTCCGACCGCATGGATTCCACTTGTCATTCATATCGTCCACTGCATTGCAATCTTCTAGGCACTGAAAGCGGTTACGGAACTTGAGCTGAAAAGTCTCGGGATTCTGGATTAGAGCACGAGGGGGACGGAGCGTTGACTTCATTACACGAGACCTCTCCAACTTAACGTTTAGGTTCAGTGTGCCTCTAACCATTCGGTGATCGCTGCCGGTTTTCATCCTTGCGATTACTGAGACATCGCTGAACAGTTGGAGTCTGGTCGTCATAATGAAGTCAATCTCATTTTTTATCGAACCGTCGGGGCTCGACCAGGTCCACTTCCTGTGGGGCCGCTTATGGAAGAAAGAGTTCATCATAAAGAGTCCCTCTTTCTCCATAAAGTCAGCCAGCTGCTGGCCCCTACGGTTCCTTTGCCCTACTCCAAATTCCCCTAACTTCAGCTCACCGCCTTCTCTTGTGCCTAGTTTTGCGTTGAAGTCTCCCATCAACACCGTGTAGTGGGTTTTGGAGGAATGCATGGCTTTAGAAATATCCTCATACATTTCCTCCACCTCCTCATCGGGATATGCCGAGGTTGGTGCGTAGACCTGTATGACCTTCAGCGAATACCGTTTGGTGATTCTGAGTATCAGGTACGCGTCCCTCGTCGACACACTCCCAATTTTTACAACGTTGTTGACGAGAGACTTGTGGACGATAAATCCGACACCTCCTTGGGACAGATGGTCGCCCTCCCGGTGTTCTCACTGTCCCCCATCTTCGGACCTCAAATAATCCAATAATATGCCAGCGCAACTTGTCTACCTCTTCTTCCAGCTCCAGTATCTTCTCGTCAGTCCTCAGGGTGCGTGCGTTATACGTTGCCAGGTCGAATCGTCATAGGTGGCAACCGAACCTCCACCGGAGATTTTTAGCACCCCCTGCCCCGCCGTTACCATGGTCGCCGCCGTAGCCAGGAATAGCGGGGCCGCCGGGGACTGAGGGCCATTTATTTGCGTCGTTGCTCATGGGGACTCATAGTTGCCACGCTTGGCGAGCAGGTTGGCAAGCGCAGTTTTTTATTATGTTATTGTTGTTATTAGGAAGATGCTGCTGCCCATCTCCTTCCTGTGTCCCTCTGTCGCCTCTTACAACACCCACGGGAAGATATGGGGTAGTGGATATTCTCAACCGCCACTACACGGCTTTTACTTTACTAATAAAAAATCAACAAAAATAGACAGCAGAAGTGTAATCACTTCTGTCAACCTTTAAAAGATTATTGAGGACGATGATATACGAAGTTGACTAGGTTTTGCTCTTGAATGGATATTATAAACGCAATCATCACTTGCAGAAACACTTCGAATTAATCGATTCCCTTCATCTCCTATAGATTCAGGCATGACACGCATGTTAAATGGAGAATCAATGTTATTTACATTTTCTCTTAATGTTTGTCGCAGATTTATATTATCATCGCTTTCTTTGTCACTCTCGTAACACATCTCAAATTTCATTACAAGCAGTCTGATAGAACCAGTAACGAACTAACTTTCTATTTGTTACTGTATCTATTACGGATAGGAGATTCTAATCGTGACTCCGGTATCCAGTAACAATATTTCTTGTTTTATATGGTAAAATATGATCCCAATTTCGTGATGGGAAAATATTTTGTCAGGACCGCAAACACAACAGCTCAAGCGGCGCGCGTGTATCACATCTGGATTACTTTTACTCCGAGTTAGTTGCCGTATAGAAAGAGTAACCTTGAACGGTAAAATGGTACTTGGCAGATATATAATCGTGATGGGTCTCATCAATGGGTAATATTTGGATTTCTTTGCAGTTTTCTTGCAAACAAGTAATTAAGGATTCGTAATCAGAGACGTCTCACCCAACTGCTACTAGAGCATCTGCTCTCTTGACGCATCCTTCAATGCCATCTGGGGCATCCTTTCCGTGTACACTTTCACTATAGTGCCACACAACATTTTACAAACCCCTATTTCTGGGGCAATATCTTTTACCAGTAAGAAGAACATAGATTTGTTCTTATATTGTGTAGTTGAGCCATCGATTTGAAGATGAATCGTTTAAATATGCGAGAAATTTCCTTTATGTAATCAATCACAGGTTTAAGATGAGCACAAATTAATAAAGGATCGTGCCTTAAATTTTTGATATGGTGCAAAAACAAAGAATGGATTCATCATCTTGTCCATGCAAATATAACACAGCAGAATTTAGTGATAATTGTTGCTTGGTTGCGCCAAAATGTGCAGATGGAACCTCTTCACCGTATTTGCATAGCCATCAAACCTTCACATGGCGTCAGCGAACAGTCAACAGACAGTGACAGGTCTCGTATTATCGGAACTCTTACTTTTATCAAATCATCACTTATCTATAAAATAATGATTATCAAATATAGGTGGTGATATCTCATTTTAAATCACACAAAACAGCTAATCAGGAATTCGTATTCATGAACTTTGATTACACGTACACAAAGGACATTGCTCGGCGCCCATACACTGCCCTGGAACCAATAGCATCGGATAGTAGTGGACTAGCTGCAGAAAAGGTATATTTCAAAAAAAAGTATCACATTTTGAGGTTATAATAGAACTACTAATATTATGGTTTTTATCATTTAGTACGATTTTTAAGAAACAGAAAAGCAATATCCTGAAACATTTAACAATTTTAGTACTGTCTTTCAACAACATAAAATGTCCAGCAATTCACAAGCCGCAATTTACACAAAATACACTTTCAATTACATAGGCGTAACAAAGAGAATATAATCACTAC
This sequence comes from Parnassius apollo, assembly GCA_907164705.1. Taxonomy (NCBI): domain Eukaryota; kingdom Metazoa; phylum Arthropoda; class Insecta; order Lepidoptera; family Papilionidae; genus Parnassius; species Parnassius apollo. Next base: position 4,067,076 of record CAJQZP010000904.1, read on the forward strand.
GTTTAAGAGGCCGGACTCTTAGTAAATGTATGAAAGGGTGCCAAACTACTCTACCAACATCAAGACATGACATTTATTTTTTGAATAATAGTGCTGTCAACATAGGCGAATTATACTAGTGCTGCAGTCTTTCCGCGAATAATTTCATCGATATATGTTTACCAATATATTGTTTATCGTAATTTTTATGTAATATGAGTTAGATATGTATACTGATTTATAAGAAATAAAGTTTTACGTGGGGATTGAGTAAAAATGCCGGTGAGGGTAAGAAATCAATGTATTTTACACACGCATACACACAGAAATTTTAAATTATATCTCTACTATTATTAGGTACAAAAATATGTATGAAATAAACATAAAATAAACGACACATAATTATACTAGTAAGTAATTAAGTAAAAAATAAAAGACTCCGTAGTGCCGTGGTTAAGCGTTTGGCTGCAGCAGTGTGGGACCGAGGACTTGTTCCAGCACTAAACAAGTGTTCCTATGCTATAAAATAAATAGCCTGCGCCTGGATGCTTGTTTTTAGCATTAGATTTTTTTTGAAAAAAAGGGTAAATGTTTTTCTTTTACATTTTTTATAGGATAGGGTGATCAACAAAAAGATTAATTTCGCGCTTATACTAGAGATGAAAATGAAGTTAATTTATATTTAGACCCTTATTTAACACTTTTAGAAATAAAAGTGACAAATTACACACAGTCCACCTGATGGTAATTGATTGCTATTGGCCCATAGACACCTACATGTATCCTCGATTACGAATCAAAATGCAGACGCGTTGTCAACCGTGAGCCACTAAGATGGAATGCCCCATTTCCAGTAAAAAAGGTCTCCGGTTCTCTACACTTACCATACCAGACACAACAGCATTAAGCTACTATTTTACGCTGGTATTCCGTAAAAGAGCCGAGCCATTCGTGTTACAACTATACCACTAATATAACTGCAAGCATGGCTCTACTACGTATAAAATTACGATTTAAGTATTTTGCTTTTAAGTGTAACAAATATTATGTACAAATCGTTATGCTTCTTCACAGAGATACATACTACTCGCAGAGATCGTTTAATAATAGTCGTTTTCAAAATTAGTGTTCATTATAGCTAATGTATTAAAATATTTATAAACGGGTATTAACAAATAACTTCGTGTCTGGTTATATAATTGAATTCTTACCAAAATGTGACTTTAGACATTAGCTTTTACTGCATGTAAAGGAAACCTAATTAACATACACATAATTATGGATGTCCACTGATGAAATAAAAGTTCGTTTTGATTGGGTTAATATTCAATAGATAGTCCTGAAAGTCGCCAAACCACAGCGATATAATTACGAAATGAGAGCGAAGCTAATGTAATTCATAGGGTGGGAGCAAAAGTGAGAGATGAACTAGTGACAAGTTATCATTTAGTGAAGTCAAAACTGGGGGTGCCAAGCTGCCAAGTACGATTTATTTTATTCCTTTCCTAGGATTTACTATGGCCATAGGTTACAAACAGTATGATATCAATTTTATCATACGATAATATTAATACCTACCGTAACAGGTAAAACAATGTCCTACTTTACTTGTAATAAACTATATTTCTCTACTTCTTTTGTACTCGTAGTATTATTAATTATAACATCTGTGTCTAATTTGCAATATTTTTATAGATTTTATTAATGAAAACATTTATAATTCGTGCAGTAACGCAACGATAAGTGTTTTTTTTAATATTTATTAACGTAAACTCGTAAGTGATCGTTTAGTTAGAAGTAAGCCACGCACTTTTCTAAACCATCATCAGAACACATAAATAATAAGAAAATAGAAATAATTAGATTTTGTTCACTTCAGCATTATTCTAACTACATATTTAAAATCCACTATGACCTCATTAATTAGGTATAGTGGGTTTTTTTAATTTTAATTTTAGGGTATAAAAATATGCAACAGTTCATTAAAAATTCAAAAGATCGATTACAATCGATTGGGCATCCCTAGTCATTTTTTACACACCATGTGACGTTTGAGGAAGATGGCGGCGATTAATGTTGTAAGTCCAATTACTATACACAACAATTATACTTTTTAATGTTCATTTTGAAATGCAGCTAGTCCATGTTATTAAAGTATTTGCAACTACTATTATAAAATAGATAATTATTTATCGACTATGTCCGATGTTTTTATCGCACATGGCGAATTTGGACATTGTCTATAATAGATACAATCGCACCTCAACTATCTATTATTTTTAATAGTAGTATCAAATCTGGTGTGTTTCCTGATTTAATGAAGCATAGTAAAGTAATACCTTTATTTAAATCTGGTAGTACATTGGACCCCGCTAATTTTAGACCTATTTCTGTACTGCCAATACTTAGTAAAATTTTTGAAAAAATTATTCTTGATCAATTGTTAATTTTTTTTAATGTAAATAAATTACTTCATAAAAATCAATTTGGTTTCACAAGGGGTCGCTCGACAACTGATGCTGGTGTTGAGCTGATTAAATATATATTTAATGCATGGGAGAATTCACAGGATACTTTGGGTGTGTTCTGTGACCTATCCAAAGCCTTTGATTGTGTTCACCATAAAACATTAATAAGGAAACTTCAACACTACGGTGTAAGAAATGATGCTCTTAAATTAATTATTTCATATTTAAGTGACAGAACACAAAAAGTTGTTATTAATAGTATGAGTTCTTCCGGGTCGATTGTACAAATGGGCGTGCCTCAGGGCTCAATTCTCGGCCCCTTCCTGTTTCTTGTATATATCAATGACTTACCTTACATAGTAGGGGATAACCATGATATAGTATTATTTGCTGATGATACTTCATTAATTTTCAAATTAAAACGACAGTTATTAAATTACGACGAAGTAAATAATGCTATAGCTAAGTTAGTTAATTGGTTTAATGTTAATAATTTGCATTTGAATGGAACTAAAACTAAATGTATGAAATTCGTAACTCCTAATGTTAAACATGTCAATACTAATGTAATTTTAAATGGGGAGGAACTGAGTCTTGTTGATACCACCATTTTTCTTGGAATCACACCGGACGCAAAGCTTCAATGGCTCCCCCATATATCAAAACTAGCTAGCAGACTTAGTTCTGCAGCATATGCTGTAAAAAAGATTAGAACTCTTACCAGTGTTGAAACAGCTAGAATAGTTTACTTCAGTTATTTCCATAGCATTATGTCGTATGGTATTTTGCTATGGGGACACGCGACTGACACTGAAATTATATTTATTTTACAGAAGAGGGCCATTAGAGCAATATATAATTTAAAACCAAAAGAGTCACTAAGACAAAAATTTAAGGAAATTAATATATTAACTCTGGCCTCTCAATACATTTATGAAAATGTAATGTACGTACACAAAAATAAAAGTAGTTTTGCGAAAATAAGTGATATTTATTCTGTAAATACTAGGAGCAGACACAAGCTGGTAGTACCAGTTACTCGACTCCACCGAGTCAGTAATTCATTATTGGGGCGATGTATACGCTTTTACAACAAAATCCCAGAAAATATACAAAATTTGTCATACACAAAGTTCAAAAATGTTATTAAACTAATTTTGTATAAAAAGGGTTATTATAATATTAAGGAATTTATAGATGATAATAACCCCTATAAATTCCTTAATATTATAATAACCCTTTTTATACAAAATTAACGGAAGGGTGATCGCTACCAAGCTATTTCTAATTTGTCTTGTGTTGTTGATTGTAAACATGATTGTAAGCTATTATTAAAAAAAAAATAGTCCCGCTGGGTTTCTTGCTGGTTCTTCCCAGGACAGAGGTTTTTTTTGCGAACCAGTGGTAAATTAAAAAAGTGACTTTCAATAAGTATTTTTATAATCTACATTGAATAAAAAAGTTTCTATTTCTATTTCTGTCCTTTCACAGGTTCGTAGAATGACCAATATTCAGTCACTTGCAGAACTAGGTTTTAATATAATTCATGGACAACTTTCATCTGACGAATAAAAATCAGACCTAAGACTAAATCAGCCCTAATTACTTTTATTGATATGGGCAAAGACTTTTTAGAACGCAGATAATTCATCAAGCTATTTATATCTTTTAGTTAATGAAAAGTAAATAAATTAAATACAACTCAGTTTCAATCTTTAGGAAAATGACTACAGTTGCAATTTGACCTTCGTATAATAATCAAGAAAATGAAGCTTTATCATCATCATCATATCCGTTACAACCCTTTACTGCTGAACATAGGCCTCCCCAAAGGTATGCCACAAAGCACGGTCCTGAGCCACCTGCATCCAACGAATTCCTGCATGTTTCACCAGGTCATCTCTCTATGGCACACACGAGGATTGAACTCGGATATTATGAAACTTACGACAATCATTAAGCCCCTGTGCTATCCGGCTCTCTTCAAATATTCAATCAAATGATCATCAAATAAAATAATCCTTTTCACTCAACTATATTAACAACGTATGTAGGTGTAACCAGCAGTAAAATATCAACTCTATTCAAACAACTATACGGCATAATTTACAACAGTTAACTTATCCACTGCCTTTCGTTAGAAATCAAATAGAAAAGGGTGACACTAGTTTTGTTTTGTAAGCGACCGGTAGCAAGCGGTTCCCACAGTGCTCCGAAGGGATACTGTTGTTACAATTTCGTGGGGTCGTGGGTTTGAATAAATCTTGTTGATTAAAATTATGGTAAATTGGATCACGTTGTTTTATCTCGGGTATCTTTAACCAAGATGGGTAACAATTCAATGCAAGTGAGCATAAATATCACATGTAAGTTGCACTTGCAGCCAACATATTATGTTTTACAGTGGTAGAGCCACGCGGCAGCTTTGCTGTTGCACGTATGGGCGGGCTCAAACTGGGGTGGTACCACGACCTCACAGAATACCGGCGTGAAGTGAAAGTTCTGCTTCCGCGTTTCGTCTGGTGAGTGCAGATGGCCGGAGGCCCAAATCCCCCCCCCCCCCATCAACATGGTAGCGGAATTAAATGATGATAGACTACCCCAGGAGGGTACCAGCACCCCTGGAGAATCCCTCGCTGAGCATCCACGACCATGTTTCTCCACTCCTGAGCGAGGGTGCTCAGGCTGCCCCGCATATTATAGGGGGGGGGCAAAACTCCGCTCAAGACTACAAATACTCAAAGACTACAAACGGAGCAAAAAGACGAAGGCGACCCCTGCCACGCTATCCATGAATTTCTGCAATATCAGGGGACTTCACTCTAACCTAAACGCCGTCCACTACCATCTCGAGACGGCGAGGCCGACTCTGCTCTTTCTGACCGAGACGCAGATGTCCTCTCCGGCTGATGTCTCGTATATCTCCTACCTGGGGTACAAACTGGAACACTCCTTTGTGCCTCGGGCTGGAGTTTGCGTTTACGTCAGAGAGGACATCTGTTTTCGACGCCTCGGTAGTCTTGAAGGTCCGGCCCTGTCCATCCTCTGGCTGCGACGACCATCCTCGCGTCTATGGGTGCCTCTATAGGTCCCATAGCAGTAATGCCGAAATAGACCGACTCTTCGACCACGTCCAAATGGCTACAGATTAGTTGCTACAGCAGATCCCCTCCGCAGAGATCGTGATCCTCGGCGACTTTAACGCACATCACGACGAAAGGCTTGGTTTACGTTTAACCGATCATGCGGGGAGATCTGTTCATGATTTTGCCTTGGCATATGGTCTGACACAACTGGTTACTTCGCCTACGCGGTTTCCACATGTGAAGGATCATGCACCTTCCCTTTTGAACCTTCTACTGGCCTCTCACCCGGACGGATATCAGATTTCCGTCTTTAGGCAACTCGGACCATTGTCTTCTCCGGAGTGTGGTGCCACTCACGCTGAAATCGCAGTTGCATTATGCAGGCTGCCGCCGTGTTTGGCACTATATGTCAGCCGATTGGAATGGGATGCGGTCTTTCTTTGCATCCTACCCTTTGGGTTTGCTTCTCGCCGGACGATCCCAACGTTGTTGCAAATTCTGTCGCTGTACTTCAGGGTATGGAAAGTTTTATTCCTTCCTCTGTGGTGCCCATTGGAGGCAAATCTCAGTCATGGTTTGGCCGCTCCTGTAAAACAAAAAAAAAACTTTTTCGGTACTCTTTTTCCCTAGGCGTAGTCCCAAAATCATGGACGACGGCTTTCGTCCACCCGAACCCTAAAAATAGCGACCGCTCAGACACGTCCAACTACCGGCCTATCGCCATCACCACCTTGTTCTCCAAAACAATGGAGTCTATTGTTAACTGCCAGCTCATGAGGTATCTTGAGGATCACCAGCTGATTAGTGATCGCCAATACGGTTTTCGCCGTGCTCGGTCAGCTGGTGATCTTCTGGTTTACCTAACTCACAAATGGGCGCAGGCAGTAGAGTCCAAGGGGGAAGCACTGGCCGTTAGTTTGGCCATTGCGAAGGCCTTCGATCGGGTTTGGCACAAAGCGCTTCTTTTGAAGCTCCCTTCCTATGGGCTTCCCCAGAAATTGTGCGATTGGATCACCAGCTATCTTGCAGATCGGAACATCAAGGTCGTTGTAGACGGTGCAAGCTCCGATTACAACCCTATTAATGCTGGTGTTTCACAAGACTGCGTGCTATCACCAACGTTGTTTCTTCTGCACATCAATGATATATTGCAAACCCGTAACATTCATTGCTATGCAGATGACAGCACTGGTGATGCTCATTACACCGGCCGTGCCAATATTTCTCAGGAAAACGTCTCCGAGTACCGGGACAAACTTGTGACTGAAGTCGAGTCTTTGCTGAACAGAGTCTCGGATTTGAGTCGACTAAATTTAGTCCAGTTTAACCCCCAGAATACACAAGTTTGCGCGTTAACCGCTAAAAAGAACCCCTTTGTCGTATTTCCTCACCTTCAAGGCACTCCCTTTGTTGACTTAGCCAGTATCGGAACCTATCATGACGTGCAGTTTTGTGGTCATTTGGAAGAGACCAAATTGGCTCTAAAAAGCTTGGCGTGCTCAGCAGAGCGGGACAGTATGTCATGGCGGTACACCGCCTGGAACTTTACAAGGCGCAGGTTTGGCCGCACGTGGAATACTGTTCCCATTTCTGGACAGAGGCTCCCTAGTACCAGCTCCATCCACTTGACCGCATCCAGCGCAGAGCGGCTCGAATCATCGACAACCTGAAAACCGAGTGCTTCCAATCGGCTCGATTCACTGGAGATGTTGCATCTCTTTGCATTTTCTTTCGCATATACCATGGGGAGTGCTCTGAGGAATTGTTCGGATTAATCCCAGCCGCCAAATTTCGTGAACGCACTACGCGGCAAACGTCCCGAAACCATCCACACCATGTGGATGCTTGGCGGACCACCACCGTACGTTTCAAAAGGAGTTTTCTTCCGCGTACAACCTCTTTGTGGAATAGTTTACCACCGGCGATTCTTCCGGACCGATACGACCTGGGGAACCTTTAAGAAAAGAGTTTTTACTCCTTTTTAAAGGACCGACAACGCACCTGCAATTTCCCTGGTGTTGCGGTTGATCATGGGCGGCGGTAGTCACTTAACATCAGGTGAGCCGCATGCTCGTTTGCCCCCTCTTCTATAAAAAATGTATATTTAAACACGCTATGTATGTATGTGTGTGCTATATTTAATATGTACACTTTATATCGACCGTGTAGTGGCGGTGTAAGAGTATCCACCACCCCACATCACCACGTGGGTGTCGTAGGAAGCGACAGAGGGAGACAAATAAGGAGATTGGCAACAGCGTCTTCCTAGTAACGAATAAAAAAACGGACGGTTGCCAACCCGCTTGCCAAGCGTGTCAACCATATCTATCAAAAAGTGAGAGAATATACATAAAGGAGGATAATAGGAGGCCTATGTTCGTCAGTGGAGTTTTTTTATTTTTAAATTTTATATTTCTAGTATATATTTAGTACAAATGGGTTGGCTCGATGTTGTAAAGATGTGATGTAAAGATCGGGAGACCCCTTGCTACTGGAAACGATGCATTCCATCTTAGTTCTCAGGGGTGACAACGCATCTGCGTTTTGATACCCACTTAATTGAGGATAAATTTAGATGTCCATGAGCCACAGCATCCACTTACCATCAGGTGGACGTGCTCGTTTGTCACCCATATTCTATATATAATTAAAAAAAACATTGACTGAAATTCATAAATCATAGGTAAGGTAAACGTGCTTTGACGAATAATCCGATTGAAGAAGAATCTTAACTTTCCCATACATCGACTTACGTGACAGTCGTTGCTCTAATTTCAAATGTAAGTTTGTATTAGTAAAAAATATTTTTATGTGATATAACTAGGAATAAGTTAACCGTGTTCGGATTATTTCCTCTACTTGTGCTGAGAGACTTAACTTCTTGCCAAATTTTATGGTTCTAGGTCGTATGTCGAGTGTAGAGAAAGGAAAAACCTTTTTACTGGTAATGAGGCGTTCTATCGTATTCCTCAGGATTGACAACTGATTTTAATAGTTGAAGGCATCTCAAGTCAGCATTCACTTCCCATCAGGTCAACTGTGTGCTCGTTTGTCAACATTATTCTATAAAAAAAAGCGTGAACAGTTCACACGCGGTGGAAGTGAAACATTCAGTAACAGGAAAAAATGAATAGCATTTCATTTTCTCACACGCTAAATCCTATAGATGTGTACGTTTGTATCTTTTTCGTGTCGCTTTTTCGTTTCATAGACTTTCAAATTTCATCGATTGTAAAACAGTTATCAATCCACAAAAGAGTAAATGCGATTAAGTTTCACGCAACGTATCCCAAAAATAACAAAACTTTATTAAAGCTGTACGAACTCCGTAAAGAACAACATTATATCAAGAAAAAATCAAAGCATGAAAAGCATATATATATAAATATAATACATGATATTGCGGCGCAGTGTGTCAGTATGACTCGTGTAGGAGGCCGCCGGCTGGAACTATATCTGTGTCCGCGCAGCGAACTATATATACATTCCGACACGCGATATGCGAGCAAGCCATCAACTGTTTCACAGCTTAGTGATATGCGTTAATGCTCAGTATAGACTATTAGAGCACATCAGATGAGTGCAAAGTGAAGGAACAATCTATGATCATATCTCTGTTATTTTGAGGGGTCTGTCCCTTCAAATTTTTGTGAGCATTATGTAACAGACCACACCGTGTAGCGGTGGTGTGAGAATATCTACTAACCATAATGTCTGTGTTATAGGAAACGACAGGGGAAACTGATACAGGAAGTAGACAGCAGAATTTTTTTCTATAGATGGCAAACGAGCACACAGCCCACTGGTGGTAAGTGGATGCTGTGGCTCATAGTCATCTACATTCTAACTAAGATGGAATGACTAGTGTTCAGTAATAAAAAGTGGCCGGTTCTCTACATAACCCTACGAAGCATTAAGCTGCTATTTCACGGTGGTATTCTGTGAGAGCATGGTCCTTCCCCGGTGGATCAATTCGTGATATACCCATAGTATAGCTGCAGCGTGGCTCTACCAGGTTAAAATACATTTTGAGAATTGGAAGTAAAGGAGCAGACATCGTGATGATAGGACTCTTTCCCTGCCATGGAGTCCGTCTGAGGAGGTACGACCACCAAATGGCAGTGCTTGTAGTACTGCGTCTGAAAAGTATGATAACTGAATTTCAGTATAATAACAGGTTGTAAGACATTATTTCATCTTAGTCCTCAGAGGTGGGAACGCATCAATAGCCTTCCTTGTTGGAAGTGGGATGCAATGTCCATAGACTACAGTAGCCATTTACCATCAGGTGAACTGGTGGTTTGTATTTTATACGCGATAGAGCCACGCTGCAGTTATATTATAGTTGTGACATGAATTGATAGGCTCGACCGGGGAAGGACCACGCTCTCACAGAACACCAGCGTAAAATAGCAGCTTATTATATATTACTACGCCGCTGTGTTTCGTATGGTGAGTGCAGAGAACGGGAGATCCTTTTTACTGGAAACGAGGCATTCTATCTTAGTCGTCATGGGTTACAACGCATCTGCATTTAGATTCGTAATCTAGGATATATGTAGATGTTTACACAGCATGTAGATGGGCCACAGCAACCACTTATTATCACGTGGACTGTGTGCTCGTTTGTCACCCTATCGTATAAAAATAAACTACAGAAGCCATTTACAATCAGGTAAACTGGTGTTTCGTTATATCACTTCCGTTCTATTAAAATAACAACATGCCCTGTCACAGAATTCTTAAAGTTTTTCAAACCAAAGAGCAATAACTATATGAAGATGTAAGTAAATAGTATAAAATAGAACAGTTTTATTCAAAACAGGTTATAAATAATTCTTACCCAAATCTATTTTTCTCTTTTTGCACTACTTATGATAATTACTGTGCTATGAAGATCCACAAAGGAATCCAGTGGGATTATTTTTCAAAGTAACATTACAATACTTGGTAACATTACAAAAAATACAATTAAAAATTATGTCTTAAAGATCTTAAATAACGTGCCCGTCATAAAAAAAACCCCGATGCAAAATATTATAACTGAAGCACTAACGTATTGACTTCCCAGTGGAGCAAGAGCCTTACTCGCATGATATCAGTGCGAAATAGTAGCTTAATGTCACAACAAACATGATGCAGACGAGAGAGAGCCGAAAATTTTTATTACTGATAACGAGGTATTTCATCTTAGTCCTCGCGGTGGCAACACATCTGCATTTTGATTGCTAATCGAAGATAAATATAGGTGTCTATGAGTTACAGGATTCACTTACCATCAGGTGGACTGTGTGCACGTTTGTAACCCTTATTGCTATGTGGATGAATATCGGATGGTGTAATAGTTTCTTTTTCATTACACTCTAATTTTTATTTTCGTAAAATATTTACTATAAAGATAAAAAGTTCAAGTCTCTAGATGACTCCTCCAGGGTAACAGTGCATCTGCATTTTGATTCTTAATTAGAAAACAATTCTGTTATAAATTGTTATACTTTTATGGATTTTATCGCGTTTTATTTATTTTATTTTTAATGCCCGACGTTCGCTTTCCAGCACCCATGGTCACGGGGGACTGAGATGACTGACGTCCCGATGCCAGTGTTAGCTCGGAGTACCTTCAGCTTTTAATTATTGTTTTTGGTAGATCGGACCAAAGATAATAATTAAAACAACATGCCCTGTCACAGAAATGCAGAACGCAGAATGAACTTATTGTGTTTTGAAGTCTCGCAGTGGTATTCTTGGGTTTAGTTTCTTTTACGCGGATTCTAATCGAACAAATAAGTAGCTGACGTGAAACATCAACGTTCCAGGAATTCTGCACTTTGTGATCATATCCTAGACGGCCCCAACTATTACAGCATTTGATAGACCATTACAACATTACAACATCCTTCCGAAAGAATATCAATACCTGCCAAGGTATTTCAATAGAGAAGGAGGCTAGGTACTATCACCTGCTTATAAAATAAAATTAAAATAAAAATTTAATTAAAACTAAACCCAAGCGAAGAAACGTCGGGTATTAAAAATAAAATAAATAAAACGCGATAAAATCCGTAAAAGTAGTTTTAATCAATGTGTAGTGTTCGCGTAAATATAATAAATCATTAATTCTCTTATAGGGTAAAAAATAGTTTAATTTTTTAAAGAATCAAAATGAAAATCCGCTGTCACCTGACAAAATAGTCTCCGGTTCTCTACAACTTACCGTACAAAACACAGCAGAAATATTGTGTCACTTTGTATAGGCATTTAAGATGAGAACGCCTTTCTTCCCCGGTAGAGTCAACATATTCGTGTAGCAGCATTTATACAACTTCAATGTTAAAATATTTTTTCAATGGATATAACAAAAATTGTCTTATACTTAAACGTAGGACAGCTTGTAAGGCCTTTTAGGAGTGACTGAAAAACATGTAAAGGTTACACTTTACTAATACGAATTTCATTCATGAAATTCAGTCCGAAAATATAACGTTTACACTTGTGTGTCTCCAGTCGCCACAAGTGTGTGTGTGTGTGTGTGTGTGTGTGTGTGTGCAATGAGACAAGTCGACGTTATCTTTGCTCCTTGGTAAAGGCGATTTTGCTAAAATTCAAGTTCAAGATATACTCAATTTATAAATAATATATTATTTATTTATTTACTAGTCCCGCCTTTATAAGGGTTATTTTGGAACTCGACAACAGCGCCACCTACCGGAACAAATAGTGAATCTAAATCATACATGGACCCATTCAAACGCTCATAAAAATTTTCATCAAAATTTTTCTAGCCGTTTTTGAGTTTTAGCGAGTCAAACGGACATCAACCGATTTCTATTTATTTACATTATATAGACAACAAAACAGATAACTGTCAAACTACATTAAAAAATAACAGTTCTGTACCGGATTTTTATCTTAAATATATTAACACATCGTCTTTAATTAATCATAAAAGAGATCAACTCTTCGGTAGACAATATTTATGACATAATTAACAACATATTTATATCCTATACCTTTAAACGAACAATTCTTGTATATGTATATATATATATATATATATATATATATATATATATATATATATATATATATATATATATATATATAGTACCCGGTTGACCGAGCTTTGCTCAGTATTTTTCGCTCGGTTTTTTTTAATTCGTGTGTTTTGGAAAATATATTTAGATACAAATTACATACTGATGAAATACGAATAATATTTTTTGATCTTAGCGACATAATAGAAAAAACTAAACTGGTTATTTGAATAAAAAATCATGAGTGCAATTAGTTTAATTTAAATTTTCGTATTTTTAAAAAAATTCTAAAAAAAAGGGCTAAAAAAATAGATTATTAGAAAAGAAAAGAACTTGAAAAAAATAAATAAAAAAAGTCGGTCGGTCGGTCTGGGCTCAAACCATGGTATTACGCTTCTGTGACCGCCCAATATACCAATTCAGCTATTTGTAATCATTAATAAACTGTCCAAATTTATCTTCTTATTCTAACTATATTGTAGCAGTTTTTCATTGCCTAAAAACACGGACAAAAAGACATTTTCTAAAAATAAATCCTAGCTAGATCGATTTATTGCCCCCGAAACTCCCTGCACACAAAACTTTATGAAAATCATTGGAGACGATAATATATATATATATATATATATAAAATCGTAAAAATGTATTTTTTTCGAGCCCTTATTTTAGTATTTTTAAAAACACGAAAATTTTAATTAAACTAATTGCACTCACGATTTTTTATTCAAATAACCAGTTCAGTTTATGTAATTTGGATTTAAATATTATAATTTCCAAAACACACGAATTAAAAAAACCGAGCGAAAAATACCGAGCAAAGCTCGGTCAACCGGGTACTTTATACTTAAAACCTCTGTGATATGGAAGTGAGTGTGTGTATAAGTGCAAGCTGTTTTATTGCACTTTTGAATATTTTCGCAGAAATATCCAAACCGGAGGTTTTCATGGATATCTCGTTGTAAAGCTGACACATTCTTATTATTGTTTTAACAGAAAGTATTATTGAAATCTTAAAAGTATTATAAGTCCGCAGGTTAAATGTCTTGTTCGGAATTCGGGAATTGCGCCTAATGGATGCCATACGTGATCCAGTTTACCGTCAAGTTCGCAATGCGCTTGAAGCGGCGTCCGGTAATCTTGACTGGCTATTAGTGTTCATGGCAATACTCTAGGTCAATAATCTACTTGAAGCAAATATTGATTTTCGATTCTGCCGACTTGATCAAGCTTGCAGCGTCATATAAACGTGTGTATGAGCGGTCAAGTATGCATGACGTTAGTCGAAGCAAAAAACCTATAATGGCTAATGCGTCATCGTCCGTCACTGGTGACGCCATGGTTTCAACTTTTGCGGCATCATGCAAACTGGAGGCGAACTTGAACGTGAGTGGTCTATATGGATGCACTGCAAACTGGACGCTGCTTCAAGAGCGCTGCAAACTTGACGGTAAACTGGATCGTGTATGGCATCTATTATAGTTAGATGTAATATACTTAAGAAGAATTATGTAGAATTTTACGTAACAATATAAGGTACCATGTAGTGGCGGTGTAAGAGTATGCTCTACCCCATAACGTCTTGTGTGTGTCGTAAGAAGCGACCCCGCAAAATAAACCAGGATATGGGCAGCAGCACCTCCTAATAACAAATAAAGAAGAACAAACCATAGCAACCAACCAAGTATCCCCCTTATGAGAAGAGACCATATAACTTAACCCGAATAAGTAAGGAGGTCACTTAAAATTTTGTCAAGTCTCTCACTAAACTATATACATATAAAAAATAAAGCCTATATCCGCACCCTCCCCTCATTTCTGAGAGGGTTGTCTTCGAAATATTTATTTTTCTCTTAGCGCTTAAAATTGCAATTAACAATTTCATTGGTGCCGGCGGGGATCGAAGCCGGGTTACTCGCGTTCTGTTATATTTACAGCGAGCGTTAACCATCTGAGCTACCATGGCTCTCACTATAACTTATGAATGTCAAGAAGTACTACGATACGAAAGGAACCTCTAAAAAGACGAATTGAGAACAAAATCTAGGAATTTTATATTTGTTAGTTAAATAATTATGAGTTTATTTTGCATTTATGTATACGAGGTAAGGGAGTTATTATAGTAAGCCATAACATTACAGTATTAAAAAAGCCTTGATCGGTGAGGGGAGCATGAAAAATGCTCGAAGCGAATCTTTCAATCGCCGAGCCTATATTGCCTTATATTATCGTTCATCTTGGTTGTAGGAAAGCTTATATCTCGTTCGAGATACTCTAGTAGGTAGTACACAGTAGGTTACAGAGAATTAGATAATAAAAATTAAATAAATTAATTAGATTTCGGTTTAATGATGGGATTATCTTTTAACGTGGTAGAGCCATGCTGCAGCAATATTATACTTGTGGCTCGACAGGTAGGACCACGCTCTAACAGAATACCAGCGTGAAATAACATATTAATGCTGCTGTGTTTCGTATGATGAGTCTGGAGAACTGATCTTGCTTACTTGAAACGGGACATTCCATCTTAGTCCTCAGGGTTAGCAGCGCATCTGCTTTTTCATTCTTAATCGAGGATAGATCTAATCGAGAATTTTGTGCTATAGGCCGCAGCATCCACCTAGTAACATAGTTCGATGCTTTGCCACGAATCAGTCTCTTTCTATCAAACTTTAATATTTTTTTTGGTTTTGGATCAACTATTTGCTTAAGCAGTTATATATATATATAACAGTGAAATTCGTAAAAACTTGTAGAAGCAATTTTCTTTAATTGTGCAAACAAATCTTGCTCGAAATCTTCGTGAGTTAAAATTTCAAAAATGTAGTGCATGTCAGACATTAAATAAAAATACCTAAAGCTAATTGTATCTATTCATATTCTAATAAAAACAAAGTGCTCTCCACACCTTACGAGGAGCCAGTAGGCGTGAGTTGATGACGCCGCACAGATGTAAACATAGCATCACTCGTTTGCGCCGCTCTCGAAATATTCTATTGACTAAAACGGCCACGTGCCTCAGGCTAATTCAGTTAGAGGGAGACCGCTGCAGCTGCAGCGACATCACGCACATGCCTGAAAGAGATAGATGGGATGCATCGCGACACCATTTCAGGCGAAAGTTTAGCCAGAGTTATAATAAAAATAGCGTAAGCAACTGCGTTTTGTGTGCTGTAATATCAACTCTATGTCAACAGGTTAGAGATAAGTTTACCTTATAAAATTTGTGAGGAGTTATTTGCGGTTATACGTACTACGATGAACAAATTTCATTTTAGCCACTAAAAGTTTGAAGTGCAATTTAAATATTGCGGTCGTTCGTCGATTCAACATCAAATTTTGTAGACACTGGATAATATCTCCTGTAGAGTGGATTACACAATTTGTAATCCTCCATAGTAAAATTCGACTTAGAAAATGTCGGAAAACTCAGTAATACCTACATGATTTTATTTAAATAACAGGACAGGTAAACTAGAAGAATTATGGTGTGTGAAGAAATCCAATAAAGACTTTAAGTGATAGTAACAAAGACGGTTTTCATTTGTAAAACGTTTATAGTAAGATATTAATAGCGGATTGCAGAATGCGCGAGGGAAGGCTTATTTGGTAAGAGCGGAGTTGCTGGGCTATGTGTTATATCACTAAATTTGGTGATGTCACTAGGGCTGTACTGTAGGTAAAAATAACGCAGCAATTTATTACGTTTAATCGAGTACTTCGTGACCTGAATCGCTTATTAATGATTTCTATTATCTATTGCGAGAATTCACGAATGAGGTTCTCGTCTACAGAGTCGTGATTTGTGGATCCGAACTCAGCACACAATTAGCAGCGTAAAGTAGCAACTATATGTAGTATAATTTCGTACTTTGAGTGACTATGCCTTCTTTTTTATACAGTTTTTTTAATACATTTTAGTACATGTTTATGTACCTACACTTAAAAATTATGCAATACTTTATTTAATGACTTCTTAATTTTACACCAATACATTTGATAATTTATATAAATAATTGACATTAAATAAAACTAATTTTACGGATTTCATCTTATTTAATTTAACAGCGCAGCGTTGCTTTACAGCACCTATGGCCATAGAGGGGACTGCGCTGTGTCTACCTTGACCTTTAAATATTAATTTTTGATGCAATCTAAGCAAAACGAGTTTACATTATCTTGAAATCTTGCAGCGGTATGCTTGGGTTTAGATTTGATTTTATTAATTGATCCCAAGCAGATTGTAACACCCATCCATCTCCTCTATTGAAATAAGGATGTTTTTTTAATTTCATAACCTAGCGAAACATTCTTTGTAGGAATTGGTGTTATTTTGCGAAGATTTGTGATCTATTAAATCTGATGTAATGGCGGGGACGATCTTGAACATGTTCACAGACTGCAGAATTCCATTTTCGGTGTTTCACGTTAGCTATATGTCTTTCAAGCAGGTTTTTATAGATCTTGTTGTTTGTCTTATGTAAGAGAGACTGCATTCACAATCTAGCTTGTACACTCCTACATTATATAGAGGGATATTACATTTGACAGATGGTAACATTGTATAAATCTTCTTTGGCGGTTTTAATGAAAGTATGCTTCAAGATTAGTCAATCTTGACTATGACTCATCTGACATCCATGTCTACGATAATGTTCGACCACTGGTACAACAGGCATAGGCTCGACTGTTGCCGGTTTCAGTAGGTCACTGTGACTTAGGCGCGTGACCCGAAGTTCGTTGTTTTTCAATACTTGCTTGACGTGCTGAAGCTTTGTGGTCAGACGTTTTCTGTCACAGATCTCTTGTGGTCTCCAAAAGAAAAAAAATTTCACAGTGGCTAACTATGATAAATAGTGATCAGATCACTATTTAAATATCGGTTATTATGGGTCTTTTTTCTATAATCAATGACTAACAGTGTTATCAGGATTTTGGATGACTACACCCAGCTTCCCTTTCAGACTGTATTGATCCCGGCTGGCTCGTGCGATAATGGTTGGTACCTCACGAGCATGTGTGTGATCACCTCTTACAACTAAGATAGAATGCTTCGTGACCCGCAAAAGGCTGCCCGGGTCTTTATATTACATGTTGCCATTTTACGCTGGTATTCTCTCCGAGCGTAAACCTTTCCCGGTCGTGCTGCACCAGCATGCATCTACTACGTTAATAACAAGCGACAGTCGGTTTTTTTTCATATTTCATCAATCATAAGCCTTGTGGGAATTGACCTTTCTTCGGTCGTCAAAATATTGCAGTTTTTCATGGCAATTAATAAGAGAAATTCTATATTAGTCTAGTTGTGAATCTCTCACAGAATACCAGCGTCAAATACGTAGCTTAATACTGCTGTGTTTCGTATGGTGAGTATAGAGATTCGGAGACCCTTTTTTACCGGAACCCAGGCATTACACCTTAGTCCTCAGGGGTAACAACACATCTGCGTTTTGATTCTCAATTGAGGATAAATGTTGATGTCTATGGGCCACAGCATCCACTTACCATCAGGTGGACTGTGTGCTCGTTTGTCACCCTGATTCTATAAAAAATATTGTCGCCGTTATCATATGAAAAGGGTCTTTAAAAAAAATATTAATGTCATTACTTAACTACGTTTGCCCAAAATTATTTAATTTAATTTAATTTGTGAACGCATTCCTGAGCTAATGAAATATTCAAAAGATTAATAAGGCAAGCATGACGACACTATATATTGAAACCTTTTTAAGTAATTGAAAGCCAGAATACTGAGACTCTTCACTATGAGATATTCCTGGAGATGAGTCATACGTTACAGGTATCCAGTTAATCTGGCTAACATCTGCTGTGCGAGTGAGCTATTCACGTGTGATTCCTGGCATGTTCATTTGCATATTAAGAATTGCATATAAAATGTGTGTTATGCGATCATTTATACCAGTTTTAGTTACCATTATTTAAACTGAGTTTAATCACGCGAATCATTGTGAGACTTCATGGCTAAGTTTCTTTTGAAATTAGAATTTAAAATGTTTACCCTTTTTTTATTAAAATATGATATATTTCAATATCTCAGTGTACTAGTAGATATTAAAATATAACAAAAATATAACATCTTTGTTGCGCATAATTTTTTTGTCGATAAAGGAGAAATCTGAACGTGCAATATGACATTTTGATGTGTTTCGAGGCAATATCTGCCCGGATTATTTTTGAAAATAAGCTGCGTGCATCTCAATCAGGCCGAGTGTATGAGGACACGAAGATACAGTAATTTCGTTCACAGTACAATGACATTTTGTTGCGCTCAGAATTAAGTGGATTGAAACTGTTTAGTGTTTATATGATACAATGGAGGCAAGTGTTTTACTCACATTTGTTTTGTACTACTCTGCGGTTGATTGTATCATCATATATACCATACAACAACATGTACTTGTTGAAATTTTTTATTGCATTTCAGGAATTGAAGTAGGTATATAATTCAATTATTATGATGTTGAGACCAGGATTAAGAACGGCATGCTTCGGTGGTTTGGTCACGTAGAAATAATGAACGAGGAAAGTGTGACAAAGCAAATCTATGTTGTAGATGTGAACGGCAGAGTCGGGAAGAGATGCTCTAGATTAAAGTTTATAAATTAAAAATGGGCCAGATTAGGAGTACCCTTAACTGACGAGCATATATGCGTAGGTATAAAGATGTTCGGGCGGCGAGAAAGATGTTTCAAGATTGTGCCAAATGAAAGTCCGTAGTCTCTAGGTGACAGGCGTGTGTGTTTACGTATGTATATATGTATTTGAGCTTTTGTATCTCAGGGATTAAGTGAAAGAAAAGCTGCATGTTGACATATCTTCGAAATACTATCTTTGTTACATTTTACGTTGTAGAGCCATGCTGCAGATATATAATTGACCATGTTCTTAAATTTGGGCAACATGCTGCTGATTCTCTGTCCCCCTAAAGCTAAGTCAAGGATACTACTTTAGCGTAACTTTAGTGACTTGGATTTGGAGCAGCTTTTAAATGACGCTGTAAAGATTGATTGGAGTGTAGTCGTCAATGAGTCTACTGTTGATGAATCAGGTTACTTTGTTCAACTCTCTGTTGATTCAGCTTTACGACGTTCTTGCTCCGGTTCGTCCAGTGCGTGTAAAGCATCCTCCCTCTCCTTGGCTGACCGATGATATAAAAAAAATCATCCACATTAAAAATTAAAGCCAAAGCTAAATACAAGTCAGTTCCTAGCGATTTGAATAGAGAGAAGTATAGATTAGTACGGAATCGTTGCAACAATCTGTGTAGAAAAGCACAACGACGCCATATCCATGAATCAGTACAAGATCCTGATCCTGCTAGGGTCTGGAAATTTCTTAAGTCCTTAGGAGTTGGGAAATTACGACAAAATCTCACACACCATAACTTTGATCTCAATCAACTTAATTTGCATTTCTCATATTCGTCTTGCATTAACGATAAAGCAAAACATAATACTTTGGATTCTATTTCAAAAGCTCCCACTCCGGACACCTCTGCTTTTAATTTTAGCCAATTTAACAGTTGTGATGTTAAGAGAGCCATAATGTCCATCCATTCAAATTCGATTGGTAGTGACTGCATTAGTCGGAAAATGGTCATCCCTCTCATTGATTTTCTTTTACCTATAATCACGTCTATCCTGAATAATTCACTGAATTCTGCTTTTTTTCCCTTCAGCTTGGAAAGACGCATTTGTAGTTCCTCTTCCGAAAAAGTCAAATTCCTCTAGTTTTTCTGATTATAGACCGGTCTCTATTTTGCCTTTCTTTTCCAAAGTTCTAGAACGTCTTGTACACAATCAATTAAGCACCTATCTTTTAAAACACAATCTTTTAAATCCCTTGCAATCCGGTTTCCGTCCTGGCCATAGTACGACTACTGCACTTTTACAAATCACTGATGATATTCGGTATGGTATGGAGAAACAAAAGCTTACTATTCTCACGTTGCTTGATTTTAGTAACGCATTTAATACTGTAGATTTTGATATCTTGTTAAGCATCCTACGCTCTCTCAACATATCTCCAACTGTAGTTGACTGGTTTCGAAGTTACTTGTTTGGTCGCCGACAGCGAATTCAGGTGCAAGAGGTTTTTTCCACCTGGACTACTACAGCTGCTGGTGTACCACAAGGTAGTTATGGATGCACCCCGTCCCTCTGTTTTAGACTAGTATATTAATATATATTATATCGTATTATTTAGGCTAAGCGATAAAAGTAACACATCAGCATTTTATATAAGATTCCTAGTACTTAGTTGATGAGTCGAACGTCTGCGTACGAACAGACTCTTTAAGATTGATTCATTATTAAAGCCACCTCCAAATCGGTGAGACGTATTAATTTAGTTGTAGTTTAGTTTTTAAAAACTCCTTTCGACGTTCCCGAAATTTGACTGGCGCAGCCGGTAGGATTTGCTCGTGAAAGCTGTGCCGTCTCTCGATATATTCAGGTGTCCAAATTCGCCTGGATTCGTGATAGCGGTGCGATTAGCTGTTGGGCAAATTCAAGAACCAAATAAATTTGTCATCAAGGGAAGTGGAAGCGGAAGGCATGGGAATAGCAGCTGGTTGGTGAGTAAAACTTTTCACCATCCTTGATACCACTGTTATCCTTCACTTTTAATTTAATTTGTTATTATTGAGATCGGACTTCTCTCATTATAACGTATCTGGTTTTTAATTAATTCCATTTAGTAATAGACACTCCGTTACTGTAGACATAACATAACGCTGATAAGCTTAAGGGACGTAGAGTGCCTTTCGCACAGAGATTATTGAACGCTTTAAAATAAATAAGACTTTTATAAAAGTAATAAACTAAAATCTAATTAAAAGTTTACTATAAAAGATAATTAATTAATATATGTTTTATTAATGCTAGAGATATAATATAGTTTTATTTCATTTATTTTCTTTTTTATTATATTTACACATTTTACAAAATTTATGGTTAGATTAACTTTTATTTTATAAATTATATTGTTATATGCTTTAGCGTGTTCTACCTTATATGTTTTGTTATTGCATAAAATAGTGCACTATATTAACTGAATCCTCTGACTCGTGCATTACTCTATAACGATGGAACAACCACAGGCAGCAGAACGACAAACCGTTGTAATTAATCCCATACCTACAGAGATGCTACGGCTTATTCCACTTTTTAATGGCGATAAAAGACAGCTAAATTTATTTTTGAGGAAATCTGAATATGTCATTCGTAGGTATAGGGGTGACGAAGAACAAAATTTATATGTATATCACTCCATAACTAGTAGGCTTACAGATAACGCGGCGTCGCTCTTATCGGAACGTGAGGATGTCGAGACATGGTCCCAGTTGAAAGATTTGTTAACACAGCACTTCGGAGACCCGCGTAGCGAAGAGTGTATTAGTATTGAATTAGAATCCTTAAAAATTAAATCCGGTGAAAGCTTTCAAGATTTTTGTAACCGCATTCAAAGTATTCGATCATTATTAATTTCAAAAGTAAACATATCCGATGATAGTAATCTTAAAAGCGCTAAATTGGCAATTTACAATAATACGGCCCTAAACGTGTTCCTATACAATCTTCCCGAGAATATGGTTCGAATAGTGAGGTTAAAGAAGCCAGCGACTTTAGAGGACGCGCTGAGCATTGTACTGGAGGAAGTCAACTTCCACGATCAATACAATATGCGAAATCGTGTCCACGGTAGTAGCGGTTTAGGTTTAAGGCAGCCTCAAACATCAGTCCCAACGCAAGGATTCAAATTCGGTGGTACGCCTCACACAGTAATGCAACCTTACGGATACAAACCAGTATTACCAAGCAATAGTACACCAAAATTTAATTTCGGCATTCAAAATCAAAGCCAATTTAGGATGCCCCAATCTGGCTTTCGACCTCAACTGATGCAGCAGATGAGTTACCGTCCACCTCAATTCGGTTATCGGCCACAACTTGGCCAACAACCACAACAGTTCGGCTATCGCCCACAATTCGGATCTCAGCCACAACAGTTCGGTTATCGTCCACAATTCGGCTCTCAGCCACAACAGTTCGGTTACCGTCCACAATTGGGCTTTCAACCACAACAGTTTGGTCAAAGGCCTCAACAGCAATTTGGACATATGCCAACTACGCAATTCGGCAATAAGCCACAAATTCAGAAACCCAATTTTCAGGAGACTGACGTTTCCATGAGGACAGCCCCTCCAAGGCCACAGCCCGGCTTTAGATTAAATGAGTTAACTTTAAGAGAAAATGACGGACAGTATTATGACGAGTACTATGACACAGACGAGTATGTAGAACAGTATGACAATGAACTGACACCATCCGCTGAGGAAACCATTGACGAAATGACTTATAACGAACTTACAGACGAATCTCAAACTCCAACTATTGAAAATTTTCACATGAAAGCCTCAATAGGAGACAAGAAGTTATAGAATTAAATTGTGATCCGAATCTCAAATTACCCTATATTTATATTCCTGAAATAGATGCAAAATTAATGGTAGATACAGGTAGTACTAGATCCTTTATCAGCCCCCGTAAGGCATACCAATACTTTTATCAATATATAACACATGAACCATTCGAAGTAGTCAGCACCCACGCCTCTAGTAGACACGATGAAGTGATACAAATCCCTCTACCACCCACCTTTAAGAGTTCGGATTGCCATAAATTTTACCTATATGATGTCGACTCTCGCTACGACGGCCTCATAGGTAATGACCTATTGAAACAATTAGATACAATAATAGACCTTAAAGACCTTGTACTTAAAACCAAAACAACTTGCATACCAATAGTCAATAATAATTTAAATTACGTTATAACACTACCACCACGATCAGAACAGCGCGTAAAGTTGCCAACAGACCAGTGTTCTGGAGAGGCAATCATTGATTATAAGGAGTTTGTCAGCGGTGTACGAATGCCCAGTGCATTGGTAAACTGCGTTAACGGTTATGCCACAACAGTCATACAGAATGTTCTTGACAATGAAATGATATTGACAGTAACACGACCTTTTACCGTTACTAAGTACGAAACTACTCAATGTGACATAAACTTTACGGGTACCCACGACGACATAGAGATCGATAGGATACTCGAAGAAAATCTACTTAAGCTAAGACTTGATCACACTAACGATGAGGAACGCGACAAAATCTTTAGACTATGCCAAGAATTTAAAGACATATTTTACTGCGACAAACTACCACTGACCTTCGCTAATAAAATTAAACATAAAATACGTACAAAAAATGAAGACCCAATTTACGTCAGACCTTACCGACAGGCACCAATGCAAGTAGAAGAGATAAATAGGCAAGTAGACAAGCTATTAAAGGACAATGTTATTCAGGAGTCACATTCGCCATGGAACGCTCCTGTACACCTGGTACCCAAAAAGTTAGATGCATCTGGTGAACCTAAATTTCGCATGGTTATAGACTATCGACGTTTGAATGACATAACCATCGACGACAAATACCCACTACCAAACATAACAGATCTGTTTGACAAGTTAGGGAAGAGTTCCTACTTCAGTACAATTGATTTGGCAAGTGGTTACCATCAAATTGAAATAGAAGAGCAAGACAGGCAAAAGACAGCCTTTAGCACTCAAAATGGCCACTATGAATTCCTCAGGATGCCATTTGGTTTGAAGACAGCTCCTGCAACGTTCCAGCGGACCATGGACAGTGTGCTAAGGGGATTGCAGGGGATACACTGCATGGTATATTTGGATGATATAATTGTATTTTCAACCAGTCTGGAGGAACATATACAAAAGTTACGGTCAATATTCGACAGACTTAGGATGACTAATCTAAAGATTCAATTAGACAAGTCCGAATTTTTAAGGAAGGAGGTTCTATATTTAGGACATACCATTACGAAAGAAGGGCTACGACCGAACACTGACAAAATTAAAGCTGTGCTAAATTTTCCTATACCTAAGACAACAACTGAAATTAAAAGTTTCCTAGGGCTGGTAGGGTATTATCGACGCTTCATAAAGGACTTTGCTAAGATCACACAACCCCTAACTGCATGCCTCAAAAAGCGAAATAAAATAATCATCGATGAAAAATATATAAGTGCGTTTGAAAAATGTAAGGAAATACTTACGAGTGAACCATTACTACAGTACCCGGATTTCGAAAAGACTGCGTACGAACAGACTCTTTAAGATTGATTCATTATTAAAGCCACCTCCAAATCGGTGAGACGTATTAATTTAGTTGTAGTTTAGTTTTTAAAAACTCCTTTCGACGTTCCCGAAATTTGACTAGGTGGCGTGTTGTCTCCTCTCCTTTTTGCAATTTTCATTTACTCTATAAGTCATAATTTGTCCTCTTCCTACCACTTGTATGCTGATGATCTTCCAAATCTATACTCAGTCCTCTCTTGAAGATCTATCTAAAGCAGTTGACACTATTAACGCTGATCTGACTTGTATTTCGAATTGGAGTAAATGTTATGGTTTAACGATTAATCCTAAGATAACTCAGGTCATTGTCATCGGTAGTTCTAGATTAATTGGTAAAATTGACTGGTCTTCCCTACCCCCTATTATACTAGACTGCACTCTAATCCCTTACAGTAACAAGGTTAAAAACCTGGGGTTGTATCTTGACTCCTGTATGTCTTGGATCTCACAGTTTAATGAGGTCGGTAGAAAAATGTTTGCTGCGTTAAGCTCTTTACGTAGATTACCTAATTTCCTTCCCACAGCAACTAAAGTTACGCTCGCCCAGTCTCTACTTCTGCCTATCCTTGACTATGCTGATATTTGTTATCTTGACATTACCGAGGAGCAGCTTAATAAGCTTGAGCGTATTCAAAATTTATGCATTAGATTTATATTTGGGCTTCGCAAATATGATCATATCTCCGAATTTCGCAAACAGCTCAAATGGCTCCCGATCCGCCTTCGCAGGAATACTCACATTCTCTCCGCGTTGTATAGTGTGCTGTTTAATCCTTCTACTCCTCTTTATTTAAAAAAAACCGTTTCCAGTATCTTTCTCTTACCCATAATCGGTTCCTTCGTTCCTCCGTCAATCTTTCTCTCTCTACCCCTTTGCACTCTTCTTCCTTTTTCAAGAAATCCTTCACCATAACCGCTGTGCGATTGTGGAACTCCTTACCTCTCCATATTCGTCGTGCTAAATCTCTTCAATCTTTCAAAAGTCTTGTTAAATCGTATTATTTAGAACGCTATTAGATAAATTACTTTACCTTTCTCGTACTCTTTTCATTTAATCTATTATATGATATCTTATATATGACTTTCCCTTATTTTTATTTGTATGTATTGTTATATTTTTTATTATTATTTTGTACGCCCTCCTCTATTTAACCTTTGTTTGCATCATTCCTATACGCAAAGGTTGTCTGGAAGAAATCACTTTCAGAGCGATAAGACCGCCTATTGTACATACTTTAATTAGTTTTAACTTAACTTGATGTTTCTGTATTGTGGTGTACAAAAAAGAATAAATAAATAAATAAATAAATGAATATAATTGTTTCAGCACGAATGGGTCACCTTGACCGGAGTAGGATCTCGCTCTCACTCTACCAGCGTAAAATAGCAGTTTATTGCTCTCCTTACCGAAAACGAGGTCTTCCATTTTAGTCCTCAAGGGTGACAACGCAATTGTATTTTAAATTTTAATCGACAATAAATATCTATAAGCCATAGAATCCACTTACCACCACGTGGACTGTGAGCCAGTTTGTCACCCTTATACGTTAAAAAAAACGTTATTTCTAGTACAAGTGGGTCAATACGTATAAGATGGAAGACGGACCAAACTGTTCTTTAAATCTCTCAGAAAGTAATGGATTCTTGTATCCAATAGTGAGATGTATATGTTTTTTTTGTTTAATTGATAGATATTTACGTGTTATAGCCACGCTGCAGCTATATTACAGTTGTAGCACGAATAGGTCAACTCGACCAGGATAGGACCACGCTCTCACAGATTACCAGCTTAAAATAGCAACGTATTGCTGCTCTGTTTCGTATTGTGAGTGTAGAGAACCGGAGACCGTTTTAACTGGAATCGAGGCATTCCATCTTAGTGCTCAGGGGTAACAACGCATTTGATCCTTAGTTGAGGATTAATGTGGATATCTATGGGCCACAGCATTCACTTACCATCAGGTGGACTGTGTGCTCGTTTGTCACCTCGCATGTGCTATAAAAACCTGCTATAAAAAAAGATTATTCAAAAAAGTAGATTATTACTTGACATTCTGTGCTCGTCTACCCAAAAGTATACAAATGTTAAGTGTATATGTGTCAATTAGCTACGCCACACGTCATGGCTTCCGTTCGTCTGAGTTTCCGTATCTTGCCAATCCTACACTACGATGCACTGCATCAAATTTAAATTACGTGCTATTATTGCAACGGGAAAATTTACATGTTTAAAATGATGATTTTTACTGGGAAAATTGAAAATTTTTAAACCTTTGTAAATCTACAGTTAAACGTGTATTGTGACCGGCCCATGCAAGCCAAGTGACGTCAATGATCGCCTCACGCGCATATTTTCAGCGACAATGTTCTTTTCAGTAGCCCGACCGCTTTCAGACAGCGAGCACGTTTTAGTCTGTTGCTGAAAGTTTGTAATATTACCTACGTTCACTACAACCATATAGAGAAGTGATCGAGTGGTGTTTTAAAGGAGCTTAAAATCTCACTCTAAATTGTAGAAGACACGCAAATAGGGAATTAATTTGCATTAAATATCGTGTGATTTTATTTAGTAAATGTGTATTTTAAATTCTAATTGCGTTCTCTACAGCGTGTTATTTTCAAAATTCGATAAGCAAGGTCGTATGTGAAATGATAAAATTAATAATTTCGCAGTGCGTTTATAGTGGTTTTTCATTACATTCCCCAAATTTTGAGCTGATTTCTGGTAGCCTAGTTGCTAAAAATAATTATTTGTCATAATTTTCGAAAGACTAGGTTTATTTTTTACTCGTAAAAATAGAAACATTTGGCAATTAACGGATGTCGTAATAGTAGCCTTATATAGACTGTGTGATATTTTTAACACCTTTTAAATGATGCGTGTTTGTTTCAAAAGACAATAATATATGCTAGTTCAAAAAAATATGAGCCACTAAGTTTATCTTCTTTCTTTAACTAAGATCTTAAAGATCGACTAGTTATATCGTGCAGTGAACATTTATTTATTTATCTGTCAAAATCTAGTTATAAATAAAGAAAAGGAACCGCCTACTAGCGTATTATTTGGCTTATAGTAACTTGTTTTCAAATCAGTTACGTATAATTCTAACAAATAATTTTTTACAAAAAACAATATTAAAACATTTTGAGATGAAACTATATTAGGTCGCCTTTCATTGAAGACACGTTAATGTATATTTTTGATACCATGTGATTTATTTTGGTGACATCAAAATGGTAAATGAACAAGCATAATTATCTATTGATAAAGGGCTACTGTAGACCATGGTCAACCGCAAATAACTTCAAACAAAAGTTATATAAATCACTATCGTCATCTTGAGAACAAAGTGATAATGCTTTACATAATTTAAATATATTATATTTTACACAAGACTACATCGCTACATACCATTAGGTGGGTTCATAGTCAATCTCTAACTAAAAATGATTAATTTAGCGACGGGGTAGGATGTAGCATGCAGCATGCAATCTGTGTCAACTATATCTACTAATTCACTGCTGTCCAATGGTAGACAAGACTGCATGAGACGCTCAGGACATCTTGTCTAGATATTGTGTATGTACGCTAGCTGTTTTCTTTGGTAATGGACTCGTCATGTTGTACTTTTGCCAATCCCAAGTAATAAGAAACTTATTTAATAGCAAACTATTTTTTTATTAAAACTTGTTTCAAAATTTCCTGACATTATAATGATGTGAAGCATTGCCAAGTTTGTATATTTGACGGGTGCCTCAGCTTACCTATAAAAAAAAACTTGTTTCATCGTTCCCACTAAAAGTTCACATGTGTTGACCTTTATTGCACACTTTTACGCATCAAAAGCCTGTTCAAAGCATTATTCAAACGATAAAACGGGAGGGAGATAACCTTGCAATGGCGGTGTTGGTATATCCACGGCCCCGTATCGTGGGTGTCATAAGAGGCGACAGGGGGATACAAATCAGGAGATGGGTTGCCAACCCGCTTGCTCAGCGGCGTGGCAACTATAGCAAACATATCCCTTATGAGGCAATCTATGGGGGAGGCCGGTGTTCAACAATGTACTTTAATAGGTTGTAATGGTGACAGTAAAATCCACTGAGGATCAATTATCCGCCAAAACTCTCGCTAGCTTTTTTTATAAATTGATTTAAATTGTAATACTGTTTAATTTTTTTTATAGAATAGGGGGACAAACGAGCACACAGTCCACCTGATGGTACGTGGATGCTGTGGCCCATGGACATCTACCACTATCCTTAATTAAGAATGAAAATGCAGTTGGTTGTCATCCCTGAGTACTAAGATGGAATGCTTCGTTTCCAGTAAAAAAGGGTCTTCGGATTTCTACGCTCACCATACGAAACATAGCAGTATTAAGTTGATATTTCACGCTGGTCTTCTGTGAGAGCGTGGTCCTTCCCCGGTCGAGCCAACCCATTCGTGCTACAACTATAATATAGCTACAGCGTGGCTCTACCACGTTAAAAATACTGTTATTATGAAACAGATGGGATATCAGTTTTGCCATATTTTATTTAAAGTATTCTATTTCAGTTGTTTATATTATGTGTAGTTTATATTAAACCATGTAGTGGTAGTGTAAGAACATCCTCTACCCCACATCCACCCATATCGTCTCGTGGGTGTGTAACCAAAGGGTAGCGAGTAATTGAAATAGGTAATGGGCAGTGGTATCTTCAAGAACTCAATGTACTAAAAACACTGCTATTGGAAACACACCTGAGAAACGTGGCATCTACGGCAAAATCCACTTAGTGAAGCAATTTATGGGGGAAGCCAACGCTCAGCTGTGGGCTTTTATGGGCTGTAATGGATGACATCTAAATTTAGTTGAAGCCGTAAAAACTCGGAGGCGGGCGTTTATCTTACAGTTCGTTAGTAACAGTTTTATTCTGGCTAACCTTTATTATAAATTTTGATGATTATATGCCCATCGATTAAAATCAGATTTTTTTATTAAAAAAATATTACCTTACACAATTTAGTTGTAATTTTTTCAAATAACAATGAATATCTCTATCAGACAATTACAAATGCTCGTTGTATGTGACGCAGCGGGCGATAACCTTTTGCGAATAATTCAGAATTGGGTTTTTGGGTTATTTTTTGCGGTATCTTTATTAGTTGTAATGACGGGAACTGTGCGGGAGATGAATGCAGCATCCACTATTGGGACGCAGCCGAGCGGGAGCGATCTGCGGGAAACGTCAACTGATAGTTGACACGCCTGTTCAATGTATTGTCATCATTCCCAAGTCTCAATCCAGCTAAGCAATTCTGTTTTTCGATGTTCATTTCGTTAGACTTTTTGCATTGAGATACTTAGTTCATAATATCTATTCTAACAGTATTATGCGATGCTCAAATAATTATTACTATTACAAAAGAAATATAGAAACTTCAGTGATATACAGGAGTGAAAAAAAAATATTTTTAAAGAATATTAACAATACTATAAACATTACTAATATTCCCCTTAACCACTCGTGGTAAGCTTAAATTGCTTGTGTTACGGGTGGTTCACGCCAGTAGTCGAATGGCGGAATTGAACCCACGACCGTTTTGAGTTCGCGGTCCGCGCCCTGCCATTAGGCTACTGTCGAAATTATATTAATGATCCGAATGGCTGTCGGCACATTATATTACCACAGTAAAAAATTTATTTGTTCGACTATTTGTTTTTGTATATATATATATATATATATATATATATATATATATATATATATATATATATATATAAAATGTGTGTGTGTGTATCTAAATATATATCGGTTTTGTAATAGATACTTATATTATAGCCATTCTAAGTTGGCACTAACAGCTGTCCTAAATGATTATTTAACATCATGCCCAAATTTTTGCCCATGTTCATCACATTACATTATGTTGTTAATGTTTAAATTACTTTCTAAGTTTAAATTATTTATCATGGCACTGTCTTACACTGTAGGTAAAATTATGGAATCATTACTAATTACATTATTATTTACATATATTGTCCCCGACGAACATGGTATGGAGCGCTGATATTCACTATGATGTTATGTGAAATATAACACTCGTAATAAACACTTGATATTTTCAATTTCTGATGTTTTTCACAGTACCTAAGCCTACAATATCTAGCCGGGTTCCACCTGGTGGTAAGTGGTGATGAAGCACTAGATGGTAAGTCGCACTGTCTTAGTGTAACGAAAGCCTATTCACTCTTGAAGACGCCCAGATTGCATTCGAACGAACCGACAGACGCCTGCAAATTATTGCACTCCTTTGCTGTATGCATTACAAAAGATGAAGCAAACCACAGAAATCGTAATAATTAGTCTTACGATTCCTGTGAAGCAATCCGTTTGGTTCTAATATTTAGTTCTAATCAACAAAAGGGGTAGACCTGGCGACCGTCGGGTTGCCGATGTTGAATGTATGGTCTACAAATAATTGTTCTGAGCCGACCCATTCGTGCTACAACCGTGATATAGCTGCAGCGTGGCTCTTCTACGTATAAGCTGGATGTTTGTCCTTGTGAAATTTGTGTGTGAACTGCTCCCAAGATACAGGAGAAGTTCCTAGTGTGGAGGTAAGGTTCCTAAAAAAAAAAGAATCATTACGAGGCACAGATCTCCTTTCATTTCAGACAGAGTTATTGAGCAGTAAGTCTGCCACGCTGATCAAGTACGTATTAACAAACTTCACATTTTTTTATAGAAGAAGGGGAAAACGAACATGTAGTCATTAACACGGTGAGCCATCACCTTGTTGTAGACGACCACCGCCCCCAACCAACCCAAACACAACAAGAGTGGCGGGGGCCAAGGGATTGGGGCCCCGAAACCAAATCCTTGAAATATTTTGTTCCTCAGACGATGAGAGCCCAGCACGTGGTGAATATTCTATCCATCCATCTATTACATCCTATAAAAGTCCTCCGCTGAACACAGAGTTCTCCCATAGGTTGCCTTATAGGGAAGATATTGCTATAGTTGTCACGCTTGGCAGAAAGGTTGGCAATCGCAGTTTTTTTATTATTTTCAGCTATTTTCAGGAAGATTGCGCTGACCACCCCCTGATTTGGTTTCCTTCAGTCGTCACATATGACACCCACATGATATGGAGTAGTATCTAGTACCCCATGTCGTACCGTAAGAATCGTGTGGCAATGCAAGAATAAATATTTTTATAACGCTACACGGTAGCGTGGTGAATCAGAATATAAAACTGTAACCAACAATTTGATAGTGGCCGAAAAGGAGTGAAATTTTCGAGTAACTTTTTATGGACGGGCGCTTTGTCCCTGAGCTAACATTGTAGTTGTTATTTATATTAATAAGTTATAGAACAAAAACAGTTTTATTAAAAACACTATTGTACATTCTGCAAATACTAGGGACAAGCACGAGTTAGTTATACAAGTTACTCGACTCCACAGAGTCAGTAATACATTTATGGGGCCACGTTTCTACAACAAAGTCCCAGAACAAGTGCAGACATTATCCATCAAGAGGTTTAAAATATGTAATAAGCAAAAATTGCTGAGCAAGGACTATCATACTACTAAAGAGTAGCTGAATAATAATAGCCCCTGGGAATGAGGATCGCTGCCATGCTGTTTCTAAATGTCTTCACAACATTTGTACCAATATTATGTAGTAACTTCTGTTTTAAACCGCCCCGCTTAGTTTCTTGCTGGTTCTTCCCAGAACAGATGTTTACTTCCGAACCAGTGGTAGAATTAAAAAATTGCTTTCAATAATAATTACATGTAATCAATATTGAATAAAAATGATTCTATTCTATTCTCAATCAAAATTCAGATGCGTTGTCACGCCGGGGACTAAAATTAATGCCTCATTTTTAGTTAAAAGGGTTTCCAGTTCTCTATATTTACCATATGAGACACCGCAGCATTAAGCTACTATTTTAGGTTCGTTCCGCGGTCGAGCGACCATTCGTGCTACAACTACAGTATAGCTGCAGCATGACTCTACCAGGTAAAACTTCTGGATATTATCCGTCGTTAAACAAAACTTGTTGGCTAGTTCACAACAAAATGCGTTCGAATTGTTATTATATTTTTAAAAGTGGTGAGGGCTTATTATCCCAACAATTATGGACTTATAACGCCATAAATAAATGTAACAACTTGTGCAGTGTGCACAAACTTACTACACGCACATGGGTTCCTTAATATTAATAATATTTTTAATCGTACACTATTTTATAAATGTGAAGTAAGTAAACTATTTTTATTGGTGTATTTAATTTTTAATATTATTTTTTGACTGGATGCTAATGAAATTGTACACAGAGTCAAATTGTGTTTTGGACCAACTGCTTTGTTGGTGTAGTGGTCATAAGCGCGATTTCATTATCCCCAGATTTGAACCCCAAGTCCGCACGAAATCAGTCATAGTGTTTGTCTACCAAGAAATTTTCATGAGCAATGCGGGGTCAGGAATTCAGCGGTGTTTTAAGCCCGTGTCTCGTAAATCAAATAAATTCGTTGGTCCTGCGCCTGATCCAGTCGTGCTTGAGCCACGTCGCACGTGCGAACAAACTCATGCAGTACAGTCTGCGGTGAGACTAACCGCCGTGATCTAAATTCAGTTTGGAGAACAATATTATGCCGTGGAATAGAACAAATTACTTTTTATATTATTTTAAAGTTTCGTTGATACTCAGTGGTGTAGCGGTCGGACAGTAGCTTGAAGCATATTACCTTTACCATTACAGCCTTTCAAAAGTTCGCTGCTGAAAATAGGCCCCCCCCCATTCATTGCCTCATTGGTGGGATACTAGTCATAGTTTTTCTTTTTTTAAATTTATTTAGAGAACCACAAACAAGTTTACAATATGTCTTATGTTAAAGCTTACGTTCTATTACAATTTATTACTTATTATAAACTCAACGACGATGGTCACACATTGAGTAT
This sequence comes from Parnassius apollo, assembly GCA_907164705.1. Taxonomy (NCBI): domain Eukaryota; kingdom Metazoa; phylum Arthropoda; class Insecta; order Lepidoptera; family Papilionidae; genus Parnassius; species Parnassius apollo. Next base: position 4,100,844 of record CAJQZP010000904.1, read on the forward strand.
AAAAAATAAGATAATTATATGAGAGACCTAGTTTTGTAAAAGAAAAGTATTTTAATTTCTAAAATATTATTTTAACATATATTAGAAGTTAGAGTTTAGTGTGTTAGCATATGTGCGCTCGCATGCGAGCGCGCGCGCGTGTGTGTATCTTTATGCATGTACACAACTATATATATATATATATATATATATATATATATATATATATATATATATAGTCATTGGGTAGATGATTTATAATTAGTATTAGTTTAGGTCTTTAAATCGATATTAAGTGTTTAACAGCAAGTTTACTAGCTGTCTGTTGTAGGATCTCGTACTGCAAGAAAATAAATCTACAGAATTAAATTTTTTGTTGTATGTGTCAACCATAGGATGAAGGGGCGATCGGATACCGGCGTCTGTCCGATATCTCGGCACAGCAGAGTTAGTGAGGACGAAAAGAACGCATACGTGCCCGAGATGGTACGGAGTAACTAATACGATTAATTATATCTGTGCAATCATGCTTGTTATTGCACAGAACATAAAGTAATCTTGCCTCAAGTTGACTGCGCCTAGACCTTAAGTCTAAGAGCTTATATTTTGTTAAAAGGAGCACATACGACACGCGCTCTCGGTGATATTTGTAATTAAAAATATAGTTGTTATGCTTAGCAAGTAGGTTGGCAACCACAGTCTTTTTATTTCGAAATTTCTCAGAAATTTATTTTATTTTAGTTTATAAAATAACGGTGAGAATGTTTTACGCCGGTATTCTGTGAGAGCGCGATCCTCTACCGGTCGAGCCGATGTATTCGTACTGGAGCTGTAAAATAGCTGCAGCGCGATTCCACGTAGAACTTGTACGAGAAGGAAAAGTTATCAGTGGGGTAGGATTTTTTAATAATCTACGGACTCCTAAAACGCATGTAAACAGAATATTACGAACAATAACATAATCCTTCCCCCTCATGCTGGGTTACTGTTAATATTTATTTGGCCGCAAAGAACACGGTGGTTATTATGAAAACGTTAATAACCGCTAATGTTGCGGTGAGCGCGCCTGCGTGCGGGGTCGCCACGGGCGGTCCTCGTGCATACACCTCGGGTACACACACGAGTACTGCGCTTGAGAACGCGGCGCTCCTTTTACTTAGATATAACAGCACAACATAGGGTTTCTTAATATGGGATTTGTGGAATTTTTTGGGTAGAAATTGGTGCCCGATATTTAAAGGTCCGGTCCAAATATAATTACGACTTTATTTTTTATTAGACAGCTTTTACTTGCTTAAAACTATATAGTGTGATTGTATAATTAAATTAAAAAAATAAAATTGTTATGTATCTTACTCCACCCTGATACCCAATCTGTCTAACAGTGCTTGTACATGTGGTAGAGACATGCTGCAGGTATATTTTGGTTGTAGCACAAAAGGATCGGCTCGACCGGGTTAGAACCGTGCTCTCACAGAATACCAGCGTAAAATTGGACCTCAATGCTGCTGTGTTTCGTATGGTAAGTGTGGAGATTCGGAGTCCCTTTTTACTGGAAGTGAGATATTCCATCATAGTCCTCAAGGGTGACAACACATCTGCATTTTGATTCTTAATCAAGGGTAGATCTGTGGGTTACAGTATACACTTACCAACAGGTGAACTGTGCGCTCGTTCGTCGCCCTTATTCTATAAAAAGGTGAGTCATAATAATGACAGGCTGTTAGTCATTACATCTTAGTTAGTGCTCACGCATCTGTAATTTTGTTTGTTTGATGTTGCCTGCGAGTGCCCATGAACTGCAACAGCCACTTACCATTAGGGGACTGTAAGTTAGTTTCTCACTTCAATTTAGAAAAAATAATTATTTGACTCAGAAAAAAATCGGTGTATTTCAATGTATACAAGCGTGAAGCACTTCCGGCGTATTTTGACGTCCTTGTCGCCGCTCCGCCCAATCTGCGACAAAATGTCACCACAATACAAACCGCATACAAAATATCATTTCGCGGCTGCTTTGTGCTCGGTACAGGCGATGTACTTCGCCATTGTGTAAGCGATACGTTACCATTCATGCTGCAGTTTTTTGTTTACGTCGAGCTCAATAAAGCAATAGCATTTACAGAAATGCGACAATCATAAAGTAATGAAGTAGGTCAATTGAAGCTGCAGTGAATGCGTTGTGCCTTTTGAAGTAAGGTAATAGAACCGATTTAGAGTTTCTTTCCAAGCTCAGAAAAAAAACACCTTTATATGGTTTGTAATGTGTTGTTGGAAGGTTGTTTTTGTATCACAGCAGTCTGTACAATGTTACCATGTAGGTAATTATATACTAAAATATAACTTCATTTTTTAGATTTATTTACGTACACAAAACAAAATACAGAAATAGTCTTATAGTAAGCTCGTCCAAAGGTCTACTTATTCGATAATTTGCTGAAATATTTTCCAGTAATATAACCATAAAGTAAAATAATTTAAAATGGCAAACTTAGTAACATTACTACTGCAAATTAATATATAATATACAAAATGTTACGTAAATTATAAGATTATAGAATATACTTATATTTATAGAATAATATAATTAACAGGATGCAAAGAAGTTATCTCTAAGACTTTTCTTAAATACCAATAAACTTTCGGTATTTCTTATATTAGAGGGTAGTGAGCTCCATAACCTTACCACGTGAACTGAAAAGGAGTAGGAGTATGAACCGGAATTATAAACAGGAAAGTTCAGAAGAGTTTAAGCAAGGGATCTGCAAAGTTTATCCGGAGGATGGGATTTTCTTAATTATATAAGAGTAAGCAAACGATCCTTTGGCTCACCTAATAGTTAGCCTCAGTCTAATGGTAATGGTATGATATGTATGTTTTTATGAATTACGACTATAAAATATTACTCAACAATTAAAAAGTTAGCTTTGCGTCCCCTGCCGTTATAGGGATGAAATACCCCTTTTTCAATTCGGCCAGGAATTACGATCGCAGACGTCTCGCACGCTGTCAGTTTTCCCCGTTACTGGTCTAAGCATTTCACATCTTTCCTAAATGGTTCAAATACTATCTGTCGGAAGACATGTGATCTTTTTGACCGTCACGTAGACGCCTTTTACGACATCTTTGTGACGTAATGGGATGATAGATTCTCTTACACCACCACCATTTTTTATCTAGAGGAAATCCTTATGTTTACCATCCGCTGAGGGGGCAACGAGAATGTTATGCCGGGCTGCTACCAGGTTAAAGACCTGCGATAACAACCATCAGCGTATGCGCAGGGTTTCCGTGATTTCCGTTCGAGTCCCAAGCGAGGCCACTCCATCACTTTTCTTGCCTGTTATCACGTCCCGGGGGTAGCTTCTATTACTAGCAGTATCCTAACAGTGCTATCACGATGTCTCAGGACCACTTTTAAGTTAACTGTATCCTCGGCCGCCACCATAAACACAAAATATTATAATAATAAAATAATAGTACTTTTTAAATTAAACTGAAGCGATTCACCATCATCATCATTACAGCCCTTCACAAGTTCACTTAAACTGAACTGAACATAGGCCTCCCCCAAGGTATGCCACAAAGCACGGTCCTGAGCTACCTGCATCCATCGACTTCCTGCATGTCTTACCAGGTCGTCACTCCATCTAGTGGGGGGTCGCACTACACTTCGCCTACCGGTACGAGGCCGCCACTCGAGAACCTTTTTTCCCCAACGGTTGTAGGTTCTTCGAGCTATATGGCCGGTCCATTGCCACTTCAGCTTACTAATCTGTTGGGCTATGTCGGTCACTCTGGTTCTACTGCAGATATCCTCATTTCTAAGTTTATCACGCAGAGAAACCCCGAGCATAGCTCTCTCCATAGTTCGCTGAGCAACTTTGAGCGTCCTCATACGGTCAGCAGTGAAGGACCACGTCTCGGTTCCGTAGTTCATCACTGGCAACACGCACTGGTTGTACAATCAGCTGTGAAGCGATTAACGAACTTTTATTCCAAGTAATGGTGAGTAGCTACTGCAGTTTATGAAACCGGCGGCCAACTTAAAGTAAAGACGGCTACAGATGCGTTGTCATCTCTGGGGACCAACATAGCATGCCTTACAGCCTGTTATGATACTAAATCTCCATACCCTTCAGCAGCGAACGCAGCAGTGTAAACACTACTATTTGGTAGCAGAAACATGTAGGAGGATGGTGACTATTCAAATGGACTTCCGGGGTGAAGAAGATTTCCATTAGCTAGATAAATTATTATGATAATATGATGTTCTTGCATAGGGATGAGAACACTCTATAGTAGTTACGGCCGCTCTGGAAGACTGTGAGGTAAAACAGGGACAATATTAAAACGAGGATTATAACGAAATGCCTCATATTCAGTAAAAAGAGGTTCCGGTTCTTTACACTCATCAAGCGAAACACAGCGGTATCGCGGTGTTGTTTTCCTCCGGTATTCTGTGTGAGCGTGGTCCTTCCCCGGTCAAGTCGAGCCATTTTTTCTAGGCTCTACTAAGTTTAACATGCATTTGTTGTTAACGGTGCCATCCTAAAAGATTCATCTGCGATATTTGTTGGTCTTATTACCTGACAAAATCCTAGGATTCAGAAAAGATGTCATCAAAACGTAGCTAATGAAGAGAGGTAAGTGTGTCTACGTAAGGCTTGTGTAAAACCTTGTCCTCCTGTCAAACTCCTTTTACTTCCATTTCGCCGTTGTTCGTTGGCTAATGATAGAAACCTCATCCTCACATCACACGTGATGACGTCCATGTAGAATATATCATCTAATATCTCCAGGAAGTAATTACTGGGGCTAAGTACTTCGTGACCATACATGGTGAGAGCGTTTGAAAAGCCTTGCACTACATGTTCTGCGACCAAGCAATTACGTACAGCCTCATTACCTACGATCTCGGATGACTCATTTTTTAAAACTTCATAGCAATGTAAACTTTTCTATACAGTGCGTTAAGTTCGATCTGAGTCCAGCTGAGTCCACCTGAGTATGCTCAAGGTATACATGAGAACGGTATACATGATACAATAACGAAAAATCTAGCTGTAGTCAGGGTGTTAGCGGTGTTTCACCCTTGTGTCTCTGAAAACACGTAAAGCCGTTGGTACTGCGCCTGTTCACTCTCTGGTCGTGAGGGCGTACCGTCTATCCGACTATGAGAGTTGGCAAATAGAGAGTGCTCTGTGCTTGCGCAAACACTCGGGCACTATAATGCTGTTCTACGCATGTGGCTAGTCTCCGTTGAGGCTGGTAACCGAAACCGTGACCGAAATTGGGTCTGAAGGAATTTAAATGAGAACGGGCATGACCCAACCGTTATATGCGTCTGCCTTCCTCAAGCTTAAGAAGAGGCTGTTAAGCACTTTTGTCAAGCACGCCAAAAAGTTATCGCTAACTATTTTTTTTCATGTGTCGCCTCATCGACACCTATATTTTGTCAAATACTCAGGTATCGGTATGTTTATTGTTAATTCATCAATCCATTACAGGATATAAAATTCCACTGTTGACAATTGGCCTTTTCTATAGATAAGGAAGATTTTGGCATAGTTTTCATGCTTGGTGAGTGGGTTGGCAACCGCAGCTTTTTTGTTATTTTGAGTTGTTATTAGGAACATGTCGATCGAAATTTAGTCTGGAAGACATTAATATTATCTCAAAACATTCTCGAATTACAGCAAACCTATACCTCAAGCGTACAAAGGCACAGCTAATAAAAATAAAATAATTGCCAAGTGTACTGAAGTAAACGAATACATCGCAACAATAGAAACACACCGGAACTGCAGCGGGCGAAACGACACCAAACCTGCTAATTGATACAAATATTTACCAATATCCCAACTAATTAAGCGTTCATTCATATATCCTTCCAAGATGATCCCTTATATTCCGTTACACATTTTTAAACCCTAACACAACAGCAATAGAGTTCGTATTACATCAAACGTAATAAAAAGATAACAAACATAGTGGGTGGGCAAGGAAAAGGATTTAAATAGCCAGTTACAATGGAATTGTGGCAGACTCGGGATGTAATCTATACCACCGTGAGATAACTTACGGATTAACCGCTAAAGTTATGCTTAACGTAGCTCAGGTGCATTTAGTATTCATATAATATTGTGGAATTAACATTAAGTTATTATATTCATTTGCTATTATTGATTATAATCGTTATCAAACAAGTAATTAATAATAATAAATAGTTATAATACACAGTGTAGTGGCGGTGTAAGAGTATCCACGACCCCATGTGGTCCCGTGGGCGTCACAGGAAGCACCGGAGGGAGCAAAGCAGGAGACGGACAGCAGCGTCTTCCTAATAAAAATCATAAAATGAAAACTTGCGGCAGTCAGCACGCCTGCCACACGTGGCAGCTGTAATGAATACCCTCATATGCTGCGATGTACGGGGGAAGCCTGAGTTCAGCAATAGACTTATGATACGCTGTTCACAACTATTATATGTATTAAGCAACATAAAGTTGCTGCTTTTTAGAATGAATTGAAGACCCTTTTTAATTCAACGAGGCTTTTCATCTTAGTATATAAGGGAACTAATGTTTTTTTATAGAATAAGGGTGACAAACGAGCACATAGTCCACCTGATGGTAAGTGGTTGATGTAGCACATAGACATCTACTTCTATCCTCGGTTACGAATCAAAATGCAGATGCGTTGTCACCCGTGAGGACTAAGATGGAATGCCTCGTTTCCAGTAAAAAGGGTCTCCGGTTCTTTCCATACGAAACACAGCAGCGTTACGCTACTATTTTACGTTACAACTCTACTACTAATATAACTGCAGCGAGACTCTACCTAATATAAGAAAACGTCACTTCGAATGCTCTTGTAGTAGAATATAGTTCTAGAATACGTACTAGCACTGCTTCTCTACCTAGGAAACTATCTGGATAGTAACCGTTAGTACAATGCGGTTACTGCTGTGTCAGTCTGGAAGGCACAGAGCACAGTCACAGGTTATGAGGCATTCCATGTTGGACCTCAGATCTGTCGTCCATGGACTGCAGTACTCATTTAACATTAGATAAACTTTACACTCGTTTGTCACTTTCATTTTATTAAAAACAAATAAGCATACTTTAGCGACAATTACTTTCGTTAAAAAAAATCTGAAAAGGGAAATCTTACTCTTTAAAACTAAAACCAACAAGGGTTATCACTATTGAACTTTGTACAAAAAACATGTAATAAATTAAAAGGGTGAGTTAATAAAGCGGCTCAAACAAATTTGCTTTGTAAGCCATCGTAATCGCTCGTCGAGCCGAGAGGTAAAAATAAATACACATACACGCTTTGTATTTAATATAATATCGCTTTTTAATATTAAGTAAGTTGCATACAATGTTCAGTGAAGAGGGGACGTGACGTCTGTTAACCCGTCGATCCAACACAATGTTGCGATGTTTGCTTGCATCTCTTAGGAAAGTTTATTTCTTTATGGGATTGATATGTTAATAAACGGATTGACCTGGCTTAGAAATGTGTAATCTGGTGATTTAAATACTTATTATTACTAATTATTTGCTTACTTCAATGCAACATAATTATCATAATTTTTTTTTAGGTTAAGTGTGGCCAGATTCATACGTTATTCTTAATTTGAATTCGTTTAATGGAACAAAGAATATTCACCTAGAATAAGCGTGACAAATGAGCACACAGTCTACCTGATGTTAAGTGGATGTTGTGACCATCTACATCTATTTTCAATACAGAATGGAAATATAGATGCATTTTCACCTCTAGGGACTAAAAGGAATGCCTAATTTCCATTAAGTGCGGGTTCCTGTTCTCTACACTCACCACATAAAATACACCAGCATTACGGTGCTACTTTACGCTAGTATTCTATGTTAACATGGTCCTGCCCCGGTCGAGCCGACTCGTTCGTGCTACAACCACAATATAGCTGCAGCATGGCTCTACCACGTATAAACGAGTTACATAAAATTTATGTTATACTGCTTTAAAATTGAAATAATACTAGTTTTTACGGAATTTATCGCGTGTATTTAACTTTTTAATTACCCGACGTTTCGAACGCTTTACAGCACTCATGGTCACGGGCAGGACTGAGATGTTCAACGTCCATATGTCATAGTTAACCGCGGTTACCATAGATTAAAATTTAACTTTTGTTCCGATCTATGCAGTATGAACTTATGGTATCTTGAAGTCTTGCAGTTGTATGCTTGGGTTGGGATTTAATTTTATTTATTATAGGATCCCAAGCAGATGGTAGCACCCAGCCATCTTCTCTATTGAAATTAGGATGTTTTTTGATTTCAATAGCCTCGCGAATCATCCTTGGAAGGAATCGGTGTTCTTTAGCGAGGATCTGCGGTCTATCAAATCTAATGTAGTGACGGGGGCGATCCTGTACGTGTTCACAGACTGCAGACTTCCCGAAGCATCGATTCTTCACATCAGCTATATGTTCTTTAACGCGGGTTTTTATTGATCCTTTAGTTTGTCCTATGTAGGAGAGACCACACTCACAATCAAGCTTGTATACTCCTGCATCTTGCAGAGGGACATTACACTTGACCGATGGTAAAAACTGACCAATCTTCTTCAGCGGCTTGAAGTATGTTTTGATGGAAGCGCGCTTCAAGATGTAGCCAATCTTGTCAGTGACTCCTCTAACATATGGCAGTACAGCAGGTACACGCTCGACTGTGGCCGGCTTCACTCGTTCACTGTGACGTAGGGGCGGGACTCGAAGCATGTTGTCATGCAAAACTTGCTTGACATGGTGGAGCTCTGCAGCCAGGTGTTTACTGTCACAGATCCCTCGTGCTCTCTGAAATAAAGATTTACCCACGGGAGCTAACTGTGAAGGATGGTGGTGAGAATCACCGTTTAAATATCTATCTGTATGGGTCTTTTTTCTATACACAGTATGGCTCAAGGTGTTATCAGGATTCCGAATTACTAACACATCTAGAAAAGCTAAGGAATTGTTTGCCTCTAACTCCATTGTGAACTGAATTTTAGAATTTATAGAGTTCAGATGGTCTAAAAATGCAGTTACTTTATCTAAAGGTAGAATTGTGAAAGTGTCGTCTACGTACCGCTTGTAGAACCTTGAATTTATGGGAGAACTAAGCAGGGCTTTCTCCTCAAAGTCTTCCATAAATATGTCGGCGACAATGGGAGATACAGGTGAGCCCATCGCCACACCATCTACTTGCTTGTAGAACTCCTCCTTCCACAATAGGTAGCCAGATGTAAGGCAGTGTCTGAGTAATACTGCATATTCTGCGGGCATGTTGTTTTCTTCCAGCTTTCTAGTTACAATTGAGATGCAGTCTTCAACAGGTAAGCATGTAAACAATGACTGCACATCAAAACTGACCATAGTTTCATTGTCTGCCAGATGTAGGTCTTTAATCTCGCTGACAAAATGGTAGGAATCCTTTATGTGTGCTTAGTTCTCCCATAAATCCAAGGTTCTACAAGCGTTACGTAGACGACACTTTCACAATTCTACCTTTAGATAAAGTAACTGCATTTTTAGACCATCTTAACTCTATAAATTCTAAAATTCAGTTCACAATGGAGTTAGAGGCAAACAATTCCTTAGCTTTTCTAGATGTGTTAGTAATTCGGAATCCTGATAACACCTTTGAGCCATACTGTGTATAGAAAAAAGACCCATACAGATAGATATTTAAACGGTGATTCTCACCACCATCCTTCACAGTTAGCTACCGTGGGTAAATCTTTGTTTCAGAGAGCACGAGGGATCTGTGACAGTAAACACCTGGCTGCAGAGCTCCACCATGTCAAGCAAGTTTTGCATGACAACAAGCTTCGAGTCCCGCGCCTACGTCACAGTGAACGAGTGAAGCCGGCCACAGTCGAGCGTGTACCTGCTGTACTGCCATATGTTAGAGGAGTCACTGACAAGATTGGCTACATCTTGAAGCGCGCTTCCATCAAAACATACTTCAAGCCGCTGTAGAAGATTGGTCAGTTTTTACCATCGGTCAAGTGTAATGTCCCTCTGCAAGATGCAGGAGTATACAAGCTTGATTGTGAGTGTGGTCTCTCCTACATAGGACAAACTAAAAGATCAATAAAAACCCGCGTTAAAGAACATATAGCTGATGTGAAGAATCGACGCTTCGGGAAGTCTGCAGTCTGTGAACACGTACAGGATCGCCCCCGTCACTACATTAGATTTGATAGACCGCAGATCCTCGCTAAAGAACACCGATTCCTTCCAAGGAATGATTCGCGAGGCTATTGAAATCAAAAAACATCCTAATTTCAATAGAGAAGGTGGCTGGGTGCTACCATCTGCTTGGGATCCTATAATAAATAAAATTAAATCCCAACCCAAGCATACAACTGCAAGACTTCAAGATACCATAAGTTCATACAGCATAGATCGGAACAAAAGTTAAATTTTAATCTATGGTAACCGCGGTTAACTATGACATATGGACGTTGAACATCTCAGTCCTGCCCGTGACCATGAGTGCTGTAAAGCGTTCGAAACGTTGGGTAATTAAAAAGTTAAATACACGCGATAAATTCCGTAAAAACTAGTATTATTTCAATGTGTAGTGTTCGCGTAAATATAAGAAATCATTATGCTTTAAAAATGTTAATGTTGGCTCGGAGCTTAAAGCTCCAATGTTTACGTGGACCTCATAACAAAAAAGAATGTGCTAACTGTGTTACTCGTCTAGTTTTACTTAAAGGGCGACTAATGAGATATTTGATGTAGGCGATGGCACACTTATTACTTCTTTTACAATTTTCAATTTAAACCTTTATTTTATTGTTTAAATGCAGTTCGAGTAGCTCGCCGCTCGTTGGACTTTGCTAATCTCCTCAGGGATCACACGCATGATGCGATCTAATTTAAAGTATTTAAATACACATAGGTACTTAAATATTTTACACTTAAATGCTTAAAATTTTTCTACGTATGGCTTAATTAAAGTGAATTTTTAGATAAACCAACGTTTTAATCAACAACAAAATATAGAAAACTGGTTTTGTTTCACCAATACTGTTTAACTGGCTCCGCTTTTCTTAGCTAAGGAAATATTATATAGATAGATATATAATAAATGAGCTAACCTACTAAGTGGCGCACATATATATCTTACGTACGAGTCAAGAGCGTGCCAGAGAAAGTAGTGCTGAAAATAGCTAAATATTGATTAGACAAAGATATATGCGTGAGGTAAGATCATCGAGACAACAGCAAAATATTCAGGTTGTGTACGCTATTTGCTCTGCTTTCCAACACAATTCAGATAATAACTAAAATTAACACAAATGTGTCCGTGTGTCCAATTTGCAAGCAAAGAAATGGACGGAAGAAACTCAAAGGTACATTTAATAGATATATCTGAGCTACCGCAACTAATCACAGATTTCTCATTAAGAAATCATTCACTTTGGACACATTTCTTAAATAATACAAAAGGTTACAACACCATTTTTCAAATGAATTTGAATGAAGTTAGGGAAGGTAGTTTTATGCCTTCTTTTTAAGTTCATGAACAAATTTACCACTTAAATGGAAGTCCACTTTCTTCGGAGGGAAAGAATGTACAATACTTACAAATATATTTCCTGTCTGAATAAATTCAAGTGAACGCACGCTCACTGTCTCTGAGAGATGACTACGTATTCGTACCATTTGCGGTAGTAACTTTTGGTACCATCCGGGAGGTAGGACTATATGATTATTAAAGCTTTAGTTCTTTTCTTTGTAGTGGTTCTTTTTATAGTAATAAATATTGTATTTATTTAAAAATATATAAATTATAAAAACTATAACATATTAATATTAACCAGCTTAGACAATGTATTAATTTAACTCTTGTCGAGGAATCATGATTAGTAGAACTCCCCGTCAGAGAGCTTCATCGCGTAGAGGTACAGGGCTCGGAACTCGCAGAACTGGTTGGTGCACCAGCCGCCGTGACCGTCGGTGCAGCGGCAAGAGTCGCATTCGTCCATGTACTTCTCGCCAGGGATGCACTTGAAGAATGGGTTTTTGATCACTGAAATTTAATTATTAATACTTCTACTCATTTATTTATTCATTGGAAAAACCCTCGGCTAACATAGTTATCGCACCAAGCGTGTTTCATATCGGGGTGTAGAGAACCGACGACCCTGTTACTGGAATCGAGGCATTCGAACTCAACCAAATCTAAATAATATCTTTTGACGTTTCATATTAATCATTCCGACACTCGACCGACGCTCCGGGAAGTCTGCAGTCTGTACACATGTTCAAGATCGTCCCCACCATTTCAACAGATTTGATGAACCACAAATCCTTGTAAAAGAATACCGATTCCTACCAAAGATGATAGGCGAGGCTATTGAAATTAAAAAAAAAACATCCTAATTTCAATAGAGAAGGAGGCTGGGTACCTCAGGACATAGTCAGTTCATTTTGCATAGATCGGACCATAAACAATAATAAAAAAAGCTGAAGGTACTCCGGGTTTAACAATGACATCGAGACGTCAGTCATCTCAGTCCCCCGTGACCATGGTTTTTTTTTATAGAAGAGAGCATGACGAAAACGAGCATGCGGCTCACCTGATGTTAAGTGACTACCGCCGCCCATGATCAACCGCAACACCAGGAGAATTGCAGGTGCGTTGCCGGCCCTTTAGAAAGGAGTAAGCTATAGTTGCTGGAAAGCACCCGAAACGTTGGAAATTAAAAATAAAAGTAATCAAAAGTAAAATAAACGCGATAAAATCCGTAAAAGTAGTTTTAATCAATGCTATGTACCTTACTAACCGCAGTGTTAAAATTATTAAAATTCATTGTTATGCGAATAATCGGCAAAAAATTCAAATAATCGAATGTTTAAGTAAATTTATTGATTGGGCCCAAATCAAAGGCTAGTTTTTATATGAAATGTGTATTATACACTTATAAACAGATACCACTAAATTGGTGGATAGTTTTAATCCTATTAAAACCAGTTTTCAGGGGTATCTCTTTAGTAATAAATCTGTCGAAATGTAGTAATTTCTTAGATTTGGTTGATGACAACGCATCTGAATTTTGATTCATAATCGAGGTTAAATGTAGATGTCTATGGGCCACAACATCCACTTACCATCAGATGGATAGTATGCTCGTTTGTCACCATTAATCTATAAAAAAGTGGAATAAGATATCCTGTGAACGCACCAGTACAACGTAAGCAGGGCGTGCTTCTCTCACAGAGAGCTGTGACGGTGGGCTCGCAGTACACGCACGAGGGCATCGCGCGACACGCGCCCGAGTCCTGCGCCTCACACAGCAGGCAGTTCCGGGTCTCCGGCACGAGGGTCAGCGACGTCTCCTCTTCCCAGTACTGGTGCGGAGGCTTCGGCTTTATGTATTGAGAGACCACGTAGCTGTTTAGAAATTGATTGGTTATTATCATTACAGTCTATCAAAGTCCACTAAACATAGGTCCATCCCAGAGATTGTAACATGAGAAGATCTCCATCTTTACGTGCTTAGCAGGCGGGCTGGTAAACGTAGATTATAATTATTTTGAGTTCTTATATGGAAATTCTGCTGCTCATCTCCCGTTTCAGTTCTTATCTGTCGTTTTCGCGAGGTATGAGGTAGTGGATCCACTTGCAGCACCACTACACGGGGAACTGTTTTGAATAAAATTCAATCAGTATTTTTTTATAAGATGCTCCTGTAAAATGCATCCACACAATTTCCTGAACCACAAATGAGCGAAAAAGATTCGTAATTGGCAGCGTTATGCGACCTGGTAGGAGAAGCTTTTATTCAACAGTGTTTCTGTATGATATGTATATCATCCCGAGATATATTATCACGTGGGTGTCGCAAGAGGCGTCTGATCCCTTTCAGTTTGTGTCTGAACGCCGTCCCATCGGATTATAGGAGTTGAAGAAATATGTTGCTTTTCAATATCTCGTGTCGCGCAGATGGTTAGTCCTCGTTGAGACTGATTGCCGTGGATGAAGTTCGGTCGGCAGGACATCAACATTAAATAAGTAGATAGTAGTCATTTGCTTACGCCTGTGAGCCGGGGCGAAAGAGAGGCGGTGAGCGTTCCACGTTGCCCACAGAGCTGAGGGTCCCCGCCGCTGGGCTGGGGCGGCGCGCTTCTGTAGCAATACCATTATTTATGTTTAGAATATATTGAGACGGGACATACATGAAAAATATTAAATTGAATAAAAACCAGGTGGGTTTTTATGTAGTACTCATAAAGTATTAAATTAAAGTATTACATTATAGTTTGTTTTACTACATTAATTTAATTCATGAAGCTGACTGCCTCATTGGTCAAGTAGTCGTAAACGTGTTTGATGATTATGAACTCCGAGTCGAAAAAATTCTCTTCGAAGCTTCAGAAAGCACATAAAGCTGTTAGTCCTGCGTCCAACGACTACACAGCCCGAATAGACGCCTCATGCAAGGCAAACAGTTTCTGTCAACACGTTAGACAAATACGTCTTACTTCAGAAAACGATCGCACGATCTACTTTAGTAGCGAACACTTCCCTGACCCGTAAACATCTTGCATGTGACTCGTGAATTTTCGACAAAATAAAATACAACAGACACGCAACATGATTCCCTGTTCAATAAAATAGTGCGATAATAGTAGCCAAATGTGTAATTCCAAAAAAATGGCATTACTTTTCATAGATAAGTGAATTTTAATTTCCAAATTCATTAATTAAAATTAAATCAGAGCTCAACCTATATTTGTCACAAGCAACTCGCGTTGATTTATTCGGACATCTTTGGATATTTTCGGACTATGCATACCTTTCTTTTCAATTCAGTTCATTATTGCTATACTCTTCTTTAATTACCGGCACATGTAACTAGTGCTGTACCAGTTAAACTATAAAATTGGTACAAGTAAATATTATGCATGTTATCGTGAATGTTTTACAGACTTATACTATAAGCGACAGGTGTAAGCTGATTTTTTTAGCGAATGTACGTTAATCCATATTTGAATTAATTGATTTAATAATTAAATAAAATTATTCAAAACTTCTTAAAAAAATTGATATAATTTTTAATAAATGGCACGCCGCTCTCTTTACTGCTAAGAAGCCATGTCAAGACAGATAGGAAACGGAAGTGAACTTGATAGCTTAAATAACTGTTGCTATTTTATTTTTAATAGTATTCTATTATTATTTTAATATTGTAAAGAAAGCTTGTTTTAATAAAAAATATTCTTTAAAACAAAAAATTACGGGTATTTTACTAAATACGATACCTACTTAAATAAAACTTCTTTTGTTTTTATTTTTGTTTTGTACTAATTTAAAGTAGATTATAATTCTGGTACTGATTAAGTAGACTTGGTACCAAATGTATTAGTTACAGTTCTCATCACTATTTGCATATTAGTAAGTGTCGCAACTTTGATTTTAACCAATCAGCGTGCATTTCAACCCGCCTCCCCCGTACCGCTTACCTCAGACTTTTAACGGACAGGTTTAGATGCAAAAGTACATACATTAAGCGTCTATTCGGACTGTATAGTCGTTGCCTGCGCCTGATCTCTCTCCGGCGGACTACAAGAGTGAGGCAATAGAGAGTGCACCTGTACGAGCTCGTACTCGTACTTGCGCTTACACTCGGATACAATACGAGGGCGGCACTGAAAATGTCGGGAATCAAGGAAGTGACACAACATTACTATTTAAAAATGTATTTACTGCTTTTCGAAGAATTCTCCACGAAATTTGACACATTTTTCCATACGATGGAACCAATCATTGAAGCATCCATTCCATTCGGAAGTTGGGGTCTCCAAAATGGCCGTTTTGTAGGCGTCGACAGCTTCTTCAGGTGATGAAAATCTCTGTACACGCAATTTATTCTTTATTTTAGAAAAAGTATAGAAATCATTAGGGCTTAGGTCGAGGCTGTATGGCGGATGGTCTAATAATTCTATGTTTTCTTGCTCTAAAAACTCTTTTGTTCTGTGTGCGGTGTGAGAACTCGCATTGTCGTGATGGAGGTTGATGCGGCGGTTGCAGTTCTCTTTACGGAGTTCAGAAACGACCTGTGGCAAACAAATGCTAGCATACCATTCTGCATTAACCGTTCTTTGTCCCTCAAGAGGGATAGTCGTAACATGGCCGGTTTTGGAGACAAACGTGGCCACCATTTTTTTTTGCAACACTCCGTGAATGAACAATTTTTGTTGGCTTTAACTCATTTTCGAACACCTAAACTCGTGACTGGTTTTTTTGTTTCGAGTTCGTACGCATATATCCAGGATTCGTCATCTGATACGAAGTTGTATACACCATTTGAGGATCCTGCGTGGAATCTTTCGAGAGTTCTGACGCACCAAGTAACGCGAGCCGCTTTTTGTTCTTCACAGAGCGAATGCGATATCCATCGGGAAAACAACTTTTTTTACACCTAATTGTTCATGCAACATTATTTGTATTTGACTCATGCCAATGTTTAAAGTTGCCTGAATTTCGCGGTATGTAACATGTGGATCTTCCTCAATCAGCTTACGCACAGCATCAACGTTTTCTTGGGTGACTGCAGTTTTTGGACGACCTGGACGGGGATCATCACTGAGCTTGACACGTCCACGTTGAAATTCAGCAAACCAGCGATAAATTGTGTTTTTGGATGGGGCTTCATCACCAAATGCAGAAATCATCCGGTTAACACACTGGTTTTGTGTTAAACGACTTCGAAAGTCATAATAAATCATCGCTCTTGAATTTTCTCGAGTCAACTCCATTTGCTCAATGACTAGACAAGTTTGAAAAAACCTTGAGACAAGACCGAGAATCTTTTTTTAAATAAATAAATTTTATTAGATTTTTAAAACCAAGGAGTTTTCAATTAAAAAGATTTTAATATGACTGTAACAGTGGAAATATTCCATTCCCGATACTTTTAGTGCAGCCTAGTAATCCCGTTCTGCTCAAAACGATCAATTGTATAGTTAAGCGGTATATCATAATGAAAGTATAATCATAATAATAAGTAAGTTTACCAAAGTAAATTAATGTACAGGATATGTTTGACGTAATTATTTTTTTTATATTTACGCAAACAGTACCCCCACATACTATACACATGCATGGTGACAGGAGCTGGTCCCTCCCTAGCCTAGTAATGGTTGCTGCAAATTACTCAAAACGTTGAGAGTTAAAATAAATTATGTAAATAAGTAGAATTATATAAGAGTTTTATTCAATATAATATGTTTGATTAATATTGAATTGTTTCTTTTTTTGATTTTGTATTCTAATTACTAAGCATCACAATCATCATCATTTTCTTCATCACATAGGCATGCCGTATTGATACTTTGTATAGAATAAAACTGCGGTTAGCAACAGTTTTTATTATTATTTTAAATTCATAACAATTTTAAATAATAGAACAAAAAGGAATATGCAGCTACCTGTCTACTTCTTTTATTTACCTCTATCGCTTCTTACAACACCCACGGGATGGTATGAGACATAGTTCTTGCAATGTACGGAGTCGAGCGGGCTTTACTTTAGAACTTATGTCTACAACATATTTACTTATTGGTGAAACTTGCAGAACATCAATTTTACAAGCAAAAACAATTTTAAAAACAACTAAATATTTAAAAAAATATTATATTTAATATTATTTTGTCGCCACTACATGACTTAACGGATTTTTTTATAGAGTAAAAGTGAAAAACGAACCGACAGTCCACGTGATGGTAAGTGGATAGCTCATAGACATCTACATCTATCCTCGGTTCAGACTCAAAATGCAGATGTGTTGGCACCCCTGAGTACCTACTTAGATGGAATGCGTCATTTCCAGTAAAAGGGTCTCAGGTTCTCTGCACACAACATACGAATCACAGCAGCCTTAAGCTGCTGTTTTATGTTGGTATTCTGTAAGAACGTAGTCCTTCCCCGGTCCAGCCGACCCATTCTTGCTAAAACCACAACATAGTTGTATCATGGCTCTACGACGTATAAAATCATCAAGTCATGTTAATTTAAATAATATACAAACCATCTGCATATGCTAGCACAGAAACGAGCAAGCACACTTCAACAAAAACCCCTCGATACATAATGTTGGTGCAACGCTAATCCGGGGCAAGCTTTGATTTGATTGCTCGCTACCAGCGGCGGCCGACAGGCGGCGCTAATTGATCCCCGCGCCAATTACACCGATTGGCTTAACCGATGCACCACGCCTACAGGTTGATCCAGTTTCCAAATTCACACACAGTTGTTTTATATTCAATTAGTTTACTTTAAAGACATCACTGAAATTACGAAAACTAATATTCAGTACCTGGATGACCGAGCTTTCCTCGGCATTTTTGTTTTGGAAATTGTGTGTTTTGGAAATTATATTCAGATACAAATTACATACTGAAGAAGCATGAGTAATATTTTTTGATCTTATTGACATAATAGAAAAAACCAAACTGGTTATAGGGATAAAAAATCACGAGTGCAATGAGTTTAATTTAAAATTTTCGTGTTGTGAAAAAAAAATACTAAAAAAAAGCTCGAAATAATAGATTTTCTAACAAAAGAAGGGAACTTGAAAAAAAAAGGAAAAAAGTCGTACCGAAGACAGGACGCGAATCGTGGCACCTCGATTTCGCAATCGCCGGGTATCCCACTTGAGCTATTACGATCATTTATACAGTGTCAAAATTTACCTCCTTATATTGTAGCAGTTTTTCATTACCTAAGTACACGGACAAAACGACATTTTCTAAAAATGAATCCTAGCTAGATCGATTTATTGCCTCCGAAACCCCCTGGACACTAAATTTTATGAAAATCGTTGGAGCCGTTTCCGAGATTCGTTTAAAGGTATAGGATATTCATCCGATTATAATATTTGTTGTCTTCAAGGCAAGAGTGAAAAAGCTCTTGCTAAGTCAGTACTCTTCACCATCTTTGACTGTATCACCATTTATAATTATTGAAATAGAAGTTAAGTGCTGGCTTAGAATAGTAAAAATTTGTGTTTAAAAATAAATACAAAAAAAAATATTCCTTTATATCGTTTCCTAAACTATGAGGTTACATCGTACACTACGTAGGTATACAACTTCTTTTATGCCTAGGAATCTTTCCAATTTCTGATGCCCAACATTAGTAGTATAAGTAGTACTTCCACGAGCCGTAGCTCAGGAGTAGAGAGTAGTAGGAGAGGTAGTCAGGGTAGCTCAGGGACTAAGAAGTCGCTGCAAATTTTTAAGAACGCGAACGAAAATCATGCCGGTGGGAATCGAACTTGGGTTGAGTTTGATTGCCACCCGCACCAATGAAATTGTTTACTGTTAAATGTGCTGATATACCTCGTGTTTGTCAGTGAAGGAAACCTGTATGCCTGAGGAATAAAAAAATATCCGGAAGACAGAGAACAGAGAAGAGAATATTGGAAAGTTTGCCAACACGCATTAGGGCAGCGCGGCGAACATTGACTTAGACTAAAACCCTCATAAAATTGAGAGGAGGCCTGTGACCAGCAGTGGGACGTATCTAGGCTGTAAATTTAACTTTAACTTTTGCACTGCTGTGTTCCGATTTGAATGGCAACCAGTATGTTAACAGGCTGAGAGGCATTTCATCTTAGTCTTTAGAGATGATAGTGCATCTGTTACCTTCATCGTTTGAAGTTTGCCTTCAAACGATGAAGGTAACAGATTATTGTAGCTACTTACCATCAGGTTGACTGTAAGTTCATTTGTCACTTTTTTTTAACAGGATAAGGCTGACAAACGAGCACACAGTCCACCTGATGGTAAGTGGATGTTATGGCCCACAGACATCTACATTTATCCTCGATTAAGAATCAAAATGCAGATGCTTTGTTACCCCTGAGGGCTAGGATGGAATATCTCGTATACAGTAAAAAGAGTCTCCAGTCCTGTAAACTCTTCATACGAAACACAGCAGCGTTAAGCTCCCATTTTACGCTGGTATTCTGTGAGAGAGTGGTCCTTCCCCGGTTGAGCCAACCAATTCGAACTACAACCATAATAAATATAGCTGCAGCGTGACTCTACCACATTACAAAGTTAGTCAGTTTTATAGAAAGATAAAAATTCTTGGTTCTCTAAAGATTTAAAAAAAAGTTCTTGTTACATATAAACTTTTAACAAAGTACCTACATACTGATTTCTTGCATTTACGCGAATACGAAACATGGAATAAAGCTAATTTTAAGGATTTTATCACGATTAAATTTAACTTTTTTATATCCTGAAGTTTAAAGCATTAAAAAGTTTAAATTAAACGCGATAAAATCCACAAAATTACATTTATTCCATTTTAACACAGCATTTTAGAACACGCTGTATGTAGCTCTCACCGGCGCCAATTAACAACATGCATGCAACAGGGTATCGGACTCGTTAGCGCCGATTGCCGATTAACTGCGTACGATACCGTTTTATAAAGAATTAGATTTAAAAAGTCAAACCAAGCTGATAAAATTACTCTTTGTCTTAGCTAAAGGGTCTTTTAAGAATAACCATGACAGCTGCTTCAATTTTTTTTTATATAATAAGGCAGCTCACCTGATGGTAAGTGAATTCTGTGGCCCCTAGACATCAGTATCTGTCCTCAGTAAAGAATCAAAATGCAGATGCGTTGTCAACCGACTCTAAGGAGTAAGATGGTATAGGTACCTTGTTTCCGGTGAAAAAGATTTTTGATTCTATGTGCTCACTATACAAACCATAATATCTTTTCTGTACTGAAATTTATTTTTACGCTAGTATTCTGTGAGAGAGTGGACCGACCCCGGTCGAGTCGACCCATTCTTGCTACAACCATAACTTAGTTGCAGTATGGCTCTACCACGTAAAAAAGAGTTTCACACGTGTTTGAAATATTTTTTTTATTTTTCAGATATACAGGTTGCCGCTCCGTGTTTTTCTTAATAGACGAGCGCCTGGAAAACCAGTGCTATCAATTTACAATTTCATTGAGGCCGTCGGGAATCGAACTCGGGGTAGCTCGCGTACTGTGAAATTACATCCAGCGCTTTGGCATTAATCGTTGTTTATGTACATTATTATTCTGCATCTTCGGTATAATAATAATAATAATAATAAATTCGACTCGGTGCCCCATACATGGCTAAAGAGAGTCCTCGAGCTGTACAAGATAGACTGTACAGTTAGAGACTTCCTCGAGCAGTGTATGGGGCAGTGGAGTACGATACCTTGTCATCTGGGCGAGCGGATGATGGCTGCGGAGAACCACATAAGGATAAGAAGGGGTATCTTCCAGGGCGATTGTCTGAGTCCAATCTGGTTCTGCCTCTCTCTGAACCCTCTCAGTACCTTACTGGAGGGCTCCGGGAGGGGATTTCAGCTACGGAAAGGAGGGACAAAAGTGACCCACCTTTTCTATATGGATGACCTCAAGTTATTCGCCTCCAGTCGCTCCCATCTTATGGAATTGCTAAACATCACTTGTGAATTTAGCAATTCCATTGGAATGGAGCTTGGGACGGATAAGTGTGCGGTCCTCCATGTTGAAGGGGGAAGGGTTGCTAACTCTGAGGGCGTAGACTTATCTATGCCCGTCAACTTAAGGACCCTTTCCGAGGCTGAAACATACCGATACCTGGGTATGTCACAAAACATCGGTATCGATGAGACTGGTATGAAACAGTCAGTTTGCGACGTGTTTTATGCACGCTTGACCAAAGTGCTTAACAGCCTTTTGTCCGGTGTGAATAAGGCACACGCATATAACGGCTGGGTCATGCCTGTCCTCATGTATACCTTTGGCATACTCAGGTGGACTCAGAACTTAACGCCCTGGATAGAAAAGTCCGCACTACCATGACGTCCCATAGGATGCATCATCCGAGATCGTCGGTAATGAGGCTGTACTTGTCGCGGAAGCATGATGGTTGTGGCTTCTTGAGCGCACTCACCATGCATAATCGCGAAGTGTGCAGCCTCCGTGATTACTTCCTGGCGAGATCGGAGATTCTATAAGGACGTCATTTCTTGTGATAAAGGACTTACCCCTCTATCCTTAGCCAACGAGCAATGGCAAGACCCGGCAGTGCAGAGCATTTCCGACCGGGAGACCGTATGGAAGGAGAAAGAGCTCCACGGGAGGTTCTACAAGGCTCTACATGAGCCTTTCGTAGACACAGTAGCCTCCCTCCACTGGCTACGCTTTGGTGATCTCTTCGGGGAAACCGAGGGTTTTGTCTGTGCAATACAGGATCAGGTTATTAAGACCAACAAATATCGGAGATACATCCTAAAGGATGGCACCGTAGACATCTGTCGAGCTTGTCGCCATCCCGGTGAGTCACTTAGGCATGTTATCTCCGGTTGTTCGGCGCTTTCTAACTCTGAGTACTTGCACAGGCACAACCTAGTAGCCAGAACTCTACACCAGGAGCTCGCTCTGAAATACGGTCTCGTGGATCGGACATTGCCGTATTACAAGTACTTGCCGGAAGCCGTGCTCGAAAATGATCGCGCCAGGCTCTATTGGGACTGGGCCATCATCACAGACAGGACTATTCTTGCGAATAAGCCTGATATTGTGCTGATGGACCGGGCACAGTCAAGGATATTTTTGGTCGATATTACCATTCCGTATGACGAGAACCTCGTGAAAGCCGAAACAGACAAGCAAACAAAATATCTGGACCTGGCTCACGAGGTGACCGACATGTGGGGTGGTCTGCCGACCGAAATTATTCCTGTAGTCGTCTCTGCAAACGGGCTAATCCCAGTCAGCCTATCGGGTCATTGAGGCGGCTGGGACTACGTGGCGGACCGCTCCAGGTTCAAATGCAGAAGGCGGTGCTCCTCGATACCGCCCGCATCGTCCGCCGGTTTCTTTCCCTTTCCCCCTAACCCTCGGCCGTTTAGTCTCCCCTGCCGAGGGCCTCCATCTGGTTGGGCTTTTATTTATTTATGTACTTTTATATTTATTTTATGTTATTGATATTTATGTATATTTATCTTTTCATTTTCATTTATAATTATATATTTATAGAACCCAACCAGATGAGAAAAATATATAGATACCCCATAATAATAATAATAATAACCCCCCCAAGGGAGTGAACCTTGTCGCGGTGGGGGGGGCTTAAAGAGAGCAGACACTAGTACTAGATCTGAAGATCTTGATCTAATACCCCAAGCGGGAGATACCAAACATTTAATACCAATAACATCTGGCCAACTCTCTCTCTCTCTGAACTAATCATTCCCAACACAAACCCACCAATGGAGCACAGTAAAAAGATGTATAATTTACGGCCGCTGCCCGGGGGTCGCCGGGGCGCACCTGGAGCCGGTGCTGGGTGCTACAGTTCGCGGGACACCGGTGGCGAGACGCTGAGCAGGCGGGCGTCCGTCACACAAAATGCTACAGCCGGGCGCCGTGAGTTGAACAAGCGGGCTTGCGCGTTGATGCTACAGCTGAATCTTCAAGCGATGATACCACACCAACAACATCATCTGTCGATTTCAATCCCTCCGAGTATCTGACAAGTGAAACATCCAACTTGTCTTCACCAAATAGGACCGACAGTGTTGTGCAAGATGTCATTAATGACTCTGAGCTTGCACCCACTAGCGGCGTCCCTAAAACGCGCAGACGATGGACACATGAAATGAATGTATTTATACTGCGCACTTATCTTCAGCTAACTTTCCTTGATACTGATACCAAAAATTACCTTGAACCACTACATCAGAAATTTGTAGAGAAATATCCAAATATGCTAGTAAGCCGTCAAAGAGTAGGAGACCAACGTAGAGCTATAGTCCGCAATAAACTGATATCACAAAAAATTATAGATCAGATTTATAAAGAAGTAAGAGAAAAGTTAAATCATCATGCTAGACTCCCAACCACTCATGAAACACAACAAGAAATTTTAGAAACACATAACACACAAGCGCGAACTAAAATGAGATGGACAAAGGAACAAAATGAGACTTTAATGAGACTGTATTACCAGATAACTCAACTAAATACAAATAGAACTTCTTATAGAAAACAATTACATGAAGCTTTCGTTAATGCATTCCCAACACTTGCTCATTTAAATGAACAGCGAATAGCTGACCAAAGAAGAGCAATAGTAAATAATAAATACATCAGTAACGATAAATTAAATGAAATAAAACAACAAGTAAATAAACAACTATCAATAAATCTGAATAATTCAAGTGACGCAAATACAATACCTCATACAATTCAAGAAAATACACAAGGCGCTAACAATACTGACATTCCCTTTATAAATAGCATTGAAGTCTCTTTACTTAGTCTATCACAACCTGAGAGAAATCCCTTAATAGACGAAACTTTTCAGCAAGCATTATTACATTTTAAAGACACTGACCCCACAAGCAGAGTCTACATCCCTAAACAAAAGCCATCTAAGAAACTTGCAATAATAGTTCATTATCTTAATGAAAAAACTCTTCCCGAAACTATAAATACAGAAACGGACTTTATTATATTACAAACTGCAATATACTGCGCTGCTTGGACAGCAGCTAAGGTAAACGGGACAAAATTATCGTACGAATCTCAAAAAAAATCTTACCAAGCTAAAGACGATTATAAACCACATTGGCAAAAACGGCTAGAAAGAAGACTAGGTGAGTTGCGAACAAAAATTGGCAGAGTAACACAATACATTAACGGAATTAGATCAAAACATCTAGAAAGACATATTAAAAACATAGTACAACAGTACAAAACTCATTCAGTACATGAGGAACAAAATAAACATCTCACACACACACTTGACACACTCAAACAAAAACTTGCAGTCATCTCAGGTCGGTTACGTAGATACAAAGCATGCACGTTAAGAAAACAACAAAATAATCAATTCCAGAACAATGAAAAACAATTTTATCGAAACATAAAACAAACAACAGCTAACGTACAAAAAAGAAACTGGCTAGGTGACGGCCCTAATCCAGAGGACATGCGAAAGTTTTGGGCAGAAATCTGGGAAAGACCTGTTGAACATAATACTCATGCCAACTGGATACAAACCGAAACTAGAAATAGCAATTTAAACATTCAAGAAATGTCTTTTGAGCATATCCCATGACATAAGTAATAAAAGTGCAAATTGGAAAGCACCTGGATCAGATTTTATTCACAATTACTGGTATAAAAAATTTACAAGCATTCATAGTTACCTTTATAATCATCTTAATGAATTTATAGTAAACCCTTTAACAATGCCAGCTTACATGACAGTCGGAATTACGTACATGATACCAAAAGATCATAATGATCATAATAACCCTGCAAAATACAGGCCTATAACATGTTTGCAAACTGTATATAAAATCCTTACATCATGCGTATCTGAACTTATATATAAACACATTAATGACAATAGTATACTGGCCGAACAACAGAAGGGATGTCGAAAATTCAGTCAAGGCTGCAAGGAACAATTAATCATAGACTCTGTTATACTGAAACAAGTTCAGAAAGAGAAGTCCGACTTGTTTTCCATGTACATTGATTACAAAAAAGCTTATGATTCAGTCCCCCATTCGTGGCTAATAGAAGTCCTGAAGATGTACAAAATACATCCAAAACTAATCATTTTACTAACATCATTGATGAGTCTCTGGAAAACACGATTAATACTCACGTCTCCGACTAAAATGATAGAGACCAATCCAATAAAAATACAGAGAAGAATATTCCAAGGTGATGCACTGAGCCCATTGTGGTTCTGTCTTGCTATAAATCCCCTATCTAAGTTATTAAATTCATCTGCAGTAGGTTACCCCTTACATTATACTGATAATAATAACATTCGCATAAATATTAACCATCTACTTTACATGGATGACATAAAACTTTATGCTGATACGGAAAATCACTTAAATCAATTAGCTTACCTTACGGAATAATTCACAAATGACATAAAAATGGAATTTGGAATAGATAAATGCAAAATAAACTCGATAATAGCAGGACGTAACTATCAACACCATTTTACTTTGGAAACTGGAGATAAGATAGAACCACTAGATGAAAATGAGGCATATAAGTATCTAGGTTACAACCAGTCACGACAAATACATTATAAATATACTAAAGAAAAATTGAAACAACAGTTCCGACATCGAATCAACACAATACTAAAGACACAATTAAACGCTAGAAATACAATAAAGGCCATCAATACTTTTGCTGTACCAGTACTCAATTATTCCTTCGGTATTATCATTTGGGCAAAGTCTGATTTTAAAGCTCTACAACGGATTATAAACACAACACTGACCAAATTTCGCAAACATCATCCAAGGTCTTGCTTACAGAGACTGACACTGCCAAGAAAAGAAGGTGGCAGGGGAATAATCGATATATTAAACCTACATAACAAGCAAATTACGACCCTTAGACAATACTTCTTCAACAAATCAGAATCTTCCACATTCTACAAGGTTGTAGTACAAAATGATAGTAAACTAACACCCTTGAACTTAAAAGAAAACACTACACAAAACTCTGAAAAACTGACCGACGACAAAACAAAAATCACCGAGTGGGCTGATAAGTCTCTACATGGAAGACATCGACATGATATAAGCCAAAATAATGTCGACAAAGAAGCATCGAACGCATGGCTGATTCATGGCGAACTTTTCCCAGAGACTGAAGGCTTCATGATTGCTATACAGGATCAAGTAATAGAGACCAGGAACTACCAAAAGCATATTATAAAAATCTTAACTTCTGATACGTGCAGAAAATGCAACAATTGTCCAGAAACTATTCAACACATCACAGGTGCGTGTAAAGCAATAGCCCAAACAGATTACAAACACAGACATGATCAAGTTGCAAATATTATTCATCAAAAACTAGCCCACCAACATAACCTAATAAACTCTATTGAACCCTATTATAAATACAACCCAGAAAGCGTATTAGAAAACCCCAAAACGAAGATATACTTTGACCGCGCTATCCTCACAGATCGGACCATTCACTGTAACAGACCAGATATTACATTGATAAATAAAACTAACAAAACCGAATACCTTATAAATATAGCAGTCCCTAATACGCACAATCTACAAACTACAATAGCTGAAAAACTCTCTAAATATGCAGAACTTAAAGATGAAATAACTCGACTCTGGCATCTTCAAAAAGTAATTATAGTGCCCATTGTCCTATCGACAACCGGCGTAATACCGAAGCAATTACACCAATCTGTAAAAACCTTTAAATTTACCATCCAATACATACAAACTTTTACAGAAAGCTGTAATACTGAATACATGCAGAATAGTTAGGAAGTTCCTGCAAACTGAAGAACAAACCATACCTCCTATACTTAGACAAATTGCCTCACAACCTAACACACAGGTAACTGAATAAGGTAGTTCACAGGATAGCACCAAATCCAGCACTAATATACACTTGGCTTAGGCCCGTGCTATTAGTAAACCGGTAAAAGCCGAGATATGAAAGCAAACAAAATAATAATAATAATTATAATAATAGCCTAAATAAAGGCTAATTCACAATCTTACAAAACATGCGTATGAAAAAAACCACTATAAGTAATAATATGAAGTAACTTAAATTTAAATACTATATTCATATATATTATTTGACTCCCAAAATTGTGATCTTTTGATTGAGGCCTCCCCTAGGGCTTGTCACGCTTACCGATCCCGGGTTATTCTCCTCCAAGTTACTCCAGCAATTTTCCGAATATCAGCCTCCCATCTAAAACGCTGTTTCCCTTTCTTTCGATTGGTTTTTCTTGGACACCATGCAATTACGTCCTTATTACATTTTTCTTTGGTACTCCTGATCATATGACGTGCCCACAGGTTTGGTTTGTTGGATACATTTTAATAATAATCTTTATTAACATGAACATAAACATATTACATGCACAAAATGTACGGTGGTTGTAGTAGTGCAACTGCTAATCATGACGTCCTGGGTTCGAATCCCGGGTCGGGCTAAAAAGTCAATTATTGAGTTTTTCTGTCAAGAAATTCTCAGTAGCTGCCCGCAGTCAGGAAGTTGGCGGTGTCTCACCCCCGTGCCTCGGAAAGCACGTAAAGCCGTTGGTCCTACGCCTGATCTCTCTCCGGTCGTGTCGGTTTACCGTCCCATCGGATTATGAGAGTGAGGGAATAGAGAGTGCACCTGTGCTTGCGCATACACTTGGGCACTATAATCAGGTCCGGCGCCGATGGCTAGCCTCCGTTGAGGCAGGCCGCCGTGGCCGAAATTTGGTCTGGAGGACTTTATAATTATTATTGGGTTATTAATAGAGTAATCACATCTGGTTGGGCTGGATAAATATATAAAGGGAAAAATAAATATACTTAAATATATATTTAATATGTCAGTCTGAGCGAGATTAGAATGGCTCTCCACCACCTTAAAAACGGCAAGGCCCCGGGCGAGGATGGAATTACAGCGGAGCTTCTGAAAGCGGGTGGAACACCGGTACTTGAAGTCCTTCAGAAGCTCTTCAATTCCGTCCTCCGTGGTGGCATTACTCCGGAGTCGTGGACCAGAAGCGCGGTGGTCTTGTTTTTTAAGAAAGGCGACAACGCTTTCTTGAAGAACTACAGACCGATTTCCTTTCTGAGCCGCGTCTACGTGCTGTTTTCAAGAGTCATTACGAATCGTCTCGCACGCAGACTCGACGACTTCCAGCCTCCCGAACAAGCCGGTTTCCGAAAAGACTTCAGTACCATAGACCACATACATACCCTTCGGCAAATTGTACAGAAGTCTGAAGAGTACAATCTGTCACTTTGCCTGGCGTATGTGAACTATGAGAAAGCCTTTAATTCCGTCGAAATTTGGGCGGTGCTACAGTCTCTTCAGCGGTGCCAAGTTGACTGTCGGTATATTGAAGTGCTGAAGTGTTTGTACAGTAGGGCTACGATGGCTATCCGAGTACAGAACCAGAGTACGAAACCTATCCAACTGCAGAGAGGTGTAAGACAAGATGATGTTATAACCCTAAATCTCTTCACCGCTCCATTGGAAGACGTTTTCAAGCTACTGGACTGGAAAGAACACGGTATTAACATCAATGGCGAGTACATCACTCACCTTCGATTTGCCGACGATATAGTCCTTATGGCAGAATCGCTGGAGGACCTTAGCACTATGCTCAATGACCTCAATGGTGTCTCCCAACGGATAGGTCTTAAGATGAACATGGACAAAACAAAGATCATGTTTAATGTCCATGTCACACCTATGCCGGTAATTGTTGGGAGCACTATGCTCGAAGTTGTTGACGCAGTAAAGTTGAGGATTAATGTTAAATACTATCTTAGACGAAAATACAATTCCGTAAAATTTTCTCGATAGAAAAAAAATCCAAAGTTGAGGTAACTTTACAAACTGAACAATAAACCGCTGTTATTTATAAAATACTTTAAATAGGATCATGAAACTTTGCATACTAACTGAACTAACTATAAAGCAGTGCTTATGTTATTTACTTTTTTTAAAATATCATTATTTTCACTGTAAAAAGAAATTACTTAAACTATCAGCGTCTTGAAGCTTGATTCCTGTCTCCCCGTTAGTATCGCTTAGGCTTTTGAAAGGGGAAGTTGTGTCGCTTACGATCAGAATATACATTACGCAACAGTACGACGTAAAATTAAAATGGGAAATAACCGTAATAAAAATAAGAAGCGACTGGGTTGGCGTTAAGAAACAGGCATAAATGTGATAAACCTAATGAAATAAGTATCTAACGACCTATCTACTTACAGTATTACCGATTAGAAACATTTCGGTACATAGCATACGACGCGCGGGGAAGTGAAGGCGAAATTAGAATTTAAGCTGACTTACTATATCCTCTTAAAAAAACTGCTTAGTTACTAATTTGTATTTTGTAAAAATTTCTATATATCGTAATATTGTGTGTTGGTCAAATAAATGTTTCTTTCTTTCTTTTTTCACTAAGACCCCGACAGATATAAATGATGTAATAATTGTGTTTATCAGAATCACCGTAAAATATTGATGTTATGTGCAGTATTTCTCGCCTATAGTCCTGACGAAAACTCCATGGCGCACTGGTAAAGCGCCTTCCTGTGGTGCTGTGGGTTCAAATACATCAGGGATTCTAGATTATGAAAAAAGACCGAAATAGTGATGGTATTAATGTAGCATAACCTGAAAGTATGTAAGTAATCAATTACATTTTGATTCTATGGTTTATTACGACAGGATAATCGTCCGATTATCGCACTAAGCCATAATAAAGCTTATTATGCGATAGCCCGCCGACACTCGACGCAGCGGACACATAATGTAATAACATGCAATAAAAATGATATTAGCCGGTTATCCATCACGCGTGGGAGCCCACAGCTGTTCAATTCTAGCTAACTAGTCTAATGATTGGTTGGACGAGTCGCATCATTTATCGCGATAGGCTTACGAATAAACCTACGACTAAATGTGTATGTAAGTAACTGTATAAGCTTTTGAAAATGGGTCAAAGGTGAACATTTTATGTGTTAATCCGTCACGATCAACGCAACGGCTGTGTTTTCTTTCCGAGGCACATGAGACAAAGTATATTGTTAATCATTTCGATACGACACCGCTGCTACATGACATGACATGAAGTGATATCACACAAAACACAGCGGCGTTGTGCTGCTATTTTACGATGGCGTTCTGTTCATAAATACAAAAATATAAAGAGAACATCGCCCATAACCGTAATATCATAGCTTAAGCAATTTACGTAAGTAGCTCAATGCAGGTGCAGTTATCACTACATTACTATCACTCGTTCTATCGATTGTTGCTGATGAAGTGTAATCGCGGTTGAACAACTGTTGGACTTCACGCGTACACTTCGACTGCTAATTTGTTCATCGTTTGTTTAAAAATGGGTCTTAATGCGGTGCAAAAGGTGCCAATTTAAAGTCCAGGATATACTGGTATAACCGTTCATTAGAAATTGAATTCTATGTTATTGTAACTGTGATTATTTTTGTTCAATTTGGCTTAGAGTTAAAATGTAGGTGTAATGATTGCATTATGATTTTATATTCATGTATCGCGATTAAAATGTAATTACATGTTTCGTTTGGTATTTAGTTGGTAATAGACATATAATTGCTGTGAATAACTGGTAGGAAATTTCATAAAAGCTTTTCTGATTTCACCCGAAGCATTAGAAGGCCACATATGTTTTGTTTCTTTGTAACATTTTGCAGCTTAAAATATCTCATCAACGGTTTTTTGTGAAATTAGTCTTATTTCCAAAGCGTCACAGGGCGCAAGTTTCACCCACGTGGCAAACATACATGGTAGAGTCATGCAGAAGCTATATTATTGTTTTAATTTGTCGGCTCCACCGGGAAAGACCACCCTCTCTTACAAAATACTAGCGTAAAATAGCAGATTAACGCTGCTGTGTTTCGTGCCTTCAGCACGAACTAATCTCCTGGCTAAAACGCCTCTAACTCGAGCTCTTCAGGTGTCAACCGTGTGCATCTTAAAATTGACGTATTTAGTTGCCACTATAATGAATTAGCAAAGGTCATATTATATATCTATTTTTATTTTTCTCAAAAATTTTTTCTTTGTATTTTTAGTTGATTTTTATATTTTTTTACTGTTTAATATTTGTATTTTTATTTAATTTTATTAATGTGTTTATTTTTTTCTTTTTAATTTGTTGAGCTACATTTATTTGAATATAATTACTGTAAGATTTATTTTATAGTAAAAAAGAGGATTCTATTGCATTTGGTACGACCTGTGAGGATAGATGTCTCATCATCCTCATCCTCATCATTATTATTACAGCTCTTCACAAATCCACTGCTGAACATAGGCCTCCCCCAAGGTATGCCACAAAGCACGGTCCTGAGCCACCTGGATCCATCGACTTCTTGCATGTCTTACCAGGTCGTCACTCCATCTAGTGGGGGGTCGCCCTACACTTAGCCTACCGGTACGAGGCTGCCACTCGAGAACCTTTTTCCCTCAACGGTTGCCGGTTCTTCGAGCTATATGGCCGGCCCATCGCCACTTCAGCTTACTAATCCGTTGGGCTATGTCAGTCACTCTGGTTCTACTGTGGATATCCTCATTTCTAAGTTTATCACGCAGAGGAACCTCGAGCATAGTCCTCTCCATAGCTCGCTGAGTGACTTTGAGCGTCCTCATACGGTCAGCAATGAAGGACCACGTCTCGACACTTTAGTTTTCTGGTTTTGAGGTATAACTGACGAGAAGATGTGTTGTAATTTCCCGAACGCTACCCAGCCGAGTTGAATCCGTCGATTGACCTTTCGGTCGAAGTTGTACTTACCTAATCGGACTATTTGTTCCAGGTAAACGCGTCAACAACTTCCAGCTTAGTGCTCCAACAACTACGGGCATAGGTGTGACATGAACATTAAACATGACCTTTGTTTTGTCCATGTTTATCTTAAGACCTATCCGTTGGGAGGCAATATTAAGGTCATTGAGCATAGTGATTAGGTCCTTCAGCGATTCTGCCATAAGGACTATATCGTCGGCAAATCGAAGGTGAGATGTACTACCATTGATGTTAACGTATCCTTTCCAGACAAGTAGCTTTAAAACGTCTTCCAATGCAGCGGTGAAGAGTTTCGGAGAAAATAACGTCACCCTGTCTTACACCTCCCTGCAGTTGGATAGGTTACGTACTCTGATTCTGTACTCGGATAGCCATCGTAGCCCTACTGTACAAACACTTCAGCACTTCGATACACCGACAGTCGACTTGGCACCGCTGAAGAGACTGTAGCACCGCCCAAATTCCGACGGAATCAAAGGCCTTCTCATAGTCCACATACGCCAGGCAAAGTGGCAGATTGTACTCTTCGGACTTCTGTACAATTTGCCGAAGGGTATGTATGTGGTCTTTGGTACTAAAGCCTTTTCGGAAACCGGCTTGTTCGGGAGGCTGGAAGTCGTCGAGTCTGCGTGCGAGACGGTTCGTAATGACGTACGTAGACGCGGCTCAAAAGGGATATCGGTCTATAGTTCTTCAAGAGGGCGTTGTCACCTTTTTTAAGAATAACATCACCTTACTTCTGCTCCACGCCTCGGGAGCAGTGCCACCATGGATGACGGATTTAAAGAGCTTCTGAAAGATTTCAAGTAACGGTTTTCCACTCGCCTTCAAAAGCTCCGCTGTAATCCCATCATCGCCCGGGGATTTGCCGTTTTTAAGGTGCTGGAGAACCATTTTAATCTCGCTCAGACTCACGTCTGGGATATCATCGAAATAGTGTCGGAAAAGACTTAATAAAATTTTTTACTCACACTTCCGTGTGGCTCCAACGATGACGTGTACAGCTGCCCATAGACCCTCACAATCTCACTCCCACCTCAATGAGTTGTCCCGGAAACGGTGCTGCCACACTCGGTCTTCAGCTTCGACAGTTGGCTCTTTCTAGCAGACAGATCTCTGGCAAAGACTTTGGAGCCCTGGTTCCGCTCAATCGCTTCTTCAATACGAGCTGTATTGAAGTTGCGTAAGTCCTGCCGCATGCATTTGGAGATCTGTCTGTTTAGTTGCCTGTATACTGTCAAATCTGCTGACGACTATAGCTTCATCACCCGTCAAACATCCATGAGATTAAGAGTATGATCGGAGAGTTTTTGTGTTCTTCTACAGCGGTTCTTGCAGAACTTAGCTCCAGCATGGATAGTTTCCACGAGCTTGTCATTCGTATCGTCCACTGTATTGCAGTCTTCTAGGCACTGAAAACGGTTTTGTAATTCGAGCTGAAAGTTTTCGGGACCCTGGGTTAGTGCACGAGGGGGGACGGAGCGTTAACTTCACTAGACGAGACCTCTCTAACTAAATGTTAAAGTTCAGTGTGCCTATAACCATTCGGTGATCGCTGCCAGTTTTCACCCTCGCAATCACTGAGACATCACTGATCAGTTAGCGTCATAATGAAGTCAATCTCATTTTTTGTCGAACTGTCGGGGCTCGACCAGGTCCACTTCCTGTGGGACCGCTTCTGGAAGAAGGAGTTCATCATAAAGAGTCCCTGTTTCTCCATAAAGTCAGCCAGCTGCTGGCCCCTACGGTTCCGTTGCCCTACTTCAAATTTCCCTACATTCAGCTCACCGCTTTCTCTCGTGCCTAGTTTTGCGTTGAAGTCTCCCATCAACACCGTGTAGTGGATTTTGGAGGAATGCTTGGCTCTAGAAATATCCTCATACGTTTTCTCCACCTCCTCATCGGGATGTGCCGAGGTTGGTGCGTAAGCCTGTATGGCCTTCGGCGAATACCGTTTGGTGATACTCACCATACGAAACACAGCCGCATTAAGTTGCTATTTTACGCTCGTATTCTGTGATAGCGTGGTCCTTCCCCGGTCGAGCTGTCCCATTTGTGCTACAACCATAATAAAGCTGAAGCGTGTTCTTATCACGTATGTTATTACTGATACCATGATAGAATTTTATTAAGAACAATAGATGTGGTATCCTTTATTTTTATTCTACGTCCTTATTTATCTTAGGACATAAAATGGAGCTGGCAACCCTAGATGTACTCGTAAGTGTCGTAGGTCACTAAGTCCATTTACCATCAGAAAGACAGTGTGCTCGTTTGTCATTACGGTATAGAAAGTCAGTAAATAAATCACAAGAATTTATTTTATTCCATGTAATTGTGCGCACATATAATATGATTTATTTTTATTAAAAAGTTTCTCAATCAAACTCTCATACAACATAAATTAAACGGGTAGCGTGCCATTCTCTCTCGGCTTCAGCGCTCCAGAGCAATATGTCTGCGACAGAGCGATGCCTCTGACATCCACATTGTTACCTCGCTAATTACAGCGATCAGCTCATTAGCTCCCGCCCCCCACTCCTCACCACCCTATTTCGCCTCTGTAACTGCATTGTTATGATTCTCAATTGAAATAAAACAGGCAGTCGTCCCGGACTCATTACTGAGTCTACATTATGACGTCAACGCGGGAGGCAGTTTGATTGCAAATGAATTAAATTGCGAGGGAGTGTGTAAGACAGTATTGCTACAAATCTGTTTCATTAATACTCCCGGTCAGCCAAATTTACAGTCGTTTCTTATATTTACGCGAATACAGCACAGTGAATAAAACTATTTTTACGGACTTTATTACGTATAATTTACTTGTTTTTAATTTCCGGTCACGGGGTGGAGATGTTTGATGTCTCAATGTCGTAGTTAGCCCAGCTATGTTCCGTTTTTGTATACTAATTTTTTTCTTTGCATCGACGCTCTGGGAAGTCTGCAGTCTGTAAAAGGTTCAAGATTGTCTCCGCCATTATCCTTGCAAAAGATTATCAATACCTACCAATGAGAGCCTTATTTCAATAGAAAAAATGGATGAGTGCTGCCATCTGCTTGGGATTATATAATTAACAAAATTAAACCTAAATCCAAGCATACCACTGCAAGACTTTAATACTGTAAGCTCATTCTTCGTAGATCGGACCAAAAATTTATACTCAAAAACTGAAGATAGCCGAGCTAAACATGACATTGAGATATCAAACATCTCAGTAGATGATTTTATCAAATTCTCGCGTAAACCCCGTGAAAGAACATAAAACTAACGTAAAGTATCATCGTTCCGGGACGTCTGCAGTATTCATATCCTAGACGGCCCCCACCATTACATCATATCTGATAGACCACAAATACTCGCGAAAGAATATCGATACCTACCAAGCATAATACGTGAGGCTATTGAAATTTAAAAAAACATCCCAATTTCAATAGAGAAGGAGGCTGGGTACGACCACCTGCTTGGGATCCCGTAATCAATAAAATCAAAACTAAACCCAAGCATACTACTGCAGGACTTCAAGGCACAGTAAGTTCATTCTGCATTGATCGGACCATAAATAATAATTAAAAGGCTGAAGGTACTCCAGGGTAACACTGACATCGGGACGTCAGTCACCTCAGTCCCCCGTGAACATGGATGCTGGAAAGCACCCGAAACGTCGGGAATTAAAAATAGTTAAAATTAAACGCAATTTAATCCGTAAAAGTAGTTGTAATCAATATGAAGTGTTCGCGTAAACACGAGTATAAGAAATCATTATAATGATTTTATTATTTTATTACTCGTATAACGTAATTTCAAAAAAATATTAAAATTACGATTAGTTGTTTGACCCATATAACTATCAACTTTACAGAGTATGTAATTAGGTACCTGCCTATTAAATATATTAAATGTTGTACCTAATACCCGAAAAGGCGTTAAGTTGTAAGAGACGCCATATTAAAAAAAAACCGGCCAAGTACATTGTTTATGTAGGTTTTATACGTGGTAGAGTCACGCTGCAGCTATATTATGGTTGTAGCACGAATGGGTCGGCTCCAACGCGGTAGGACCACGCTCTCACAGAATAGCAGCGCGAAATAGCAGTTTAATGCTGCTGTGTTTTGTATGAGCGTAGAAGAATAAAGACCTTTTTTACCACAAGGGAGACAATTCATCTTAATCCTCAAGGGTGATAACGTATCTGTATTTTTATTGTTAATCAAAGACAGATGTATATGTCAATGGGCCACAGCACCTACTATCCGATAGATTAGTGATAATTAGTCAATAAAAACAAGGTAAAATAAGGGTACATCGTAAACTCGATAGTAAGTGGATATTGTGGCCCACAGACACCTTGATCTATCATCGCTTAAGAAATTTTTGGTTATCTAAATTACACCATAGGAGACACAGCAATAATAAGCTACTATTTTACGCTGCTATTATTTCAGCTCTTGATGCATTTGTGCTGCAACCTTAATATAATCCCGTGTGGTGGTTGAGTTGAAACATTTACTACTCCAAGTCATGCCGTGGGAGTCGTAGGAGATGACAGAGGGAAAATGAATCAGGAGAAGAGCAGCAGCATCTTCCTGATAGTAACTCGACATTACAAAATACTGCCGTTTAGTAAACCGCCTGCCTAGCGTGGCAATTAGGACAAATATCCCTCTCCTGGACAATCCATGGGGGAGGTCTATACTCAGCTGCGGACCTTGAATGATGATAATAATGGTGAAGCCAAGGGAGTTAAATTGGCTGATTGATATTCTTGCTCCGCCACCACAAATTCCCCATAATCTAGAGAACAGTCAGTTTATTTTATTATCGCTAAGTTTACCAATTAAATTTTTTTCTAGTATTTCAGTATTTCATAAAAGTCACACAGTACCAACGAATACGAATGACTACGAAGTTTTAATGGACAAGTTTACTTTACTCTATGTTATGAAGTTACAACTTACTCTCGGATGAATTTAAATACATTGTTTTATAGAATACGGGTGACAAACGAGCACACAGTCCACCCGATGGTAAATGGATGCTGTGACCCATAGACATCTACATCTATCCTCGATTAAGAATCAAAATGCAAAAGCGTTATCACCCCAGAGGACCAACGTAGAATGCCTCGTTTTCAGTAAAAAAGGGTCTCCAGATCTCTATACTTACAATGCAAAAGACAGCAGTATTCAGCTGTTAGTTTACGATGGGGTTCTGTGAGAGCGTGGCCCTTCCCCGGTCGAGCCAACCCATTCGTACTGCAACCATAATACCTGTATACCTGTATTGGCTCTACCACGTATAAAATACATAGAAAGTTTTACGGAAATACCTAAAGTTTAATTAAAGACATGTAGGTGGCAAAAGTACTATAACTTAATGTTATTATTGGATATGAAGTAACCGAGTAAAATAAAACGGATGTCTCTCTTGTTTACTTTGACAAAATAGAAATGTCATCAGGCTGCCGACAAAATGTATTAGAAGACGGCGAATGAATACCGCTCTAAACTCTTTAGCAAATATTTAAAGTACAAAACAAATAGCTAAAATAAATGGTCACAGAGTAATGAGCGCGACTAAACTGTGCACAGCGGCCGCGGCGGGCTACTAAATAAACTAATAACGGCCGGGAGAGGTCGCCGCAGATGAAATTATCTCGTAACAGCGGCTTATGAGCGGAATCGATTCGCGATCATGGCAATAAAACCTCCAGATGTTTACTCACCCCTCCCCCCACCCACCGCGGTGCCCTCCCTCGCGCCGGCAATTTAGCCGATATTAAGTTTATATAGCGATTTGTACCCTTCTTTACACCAGCACAAACAAGCGACGCACACTGAGACGAATAAACGTGCCAATGTTATAATTCAATTATAACAGAATTAGTTTACTATGTTATGTAATGTTTAATAAGAAAACTATTGTAGTGTTATTCATATGATGAGCTTTTTATAGAAGTAATAAAATATATACCAGTTACACAATTAATTGTTAAGTATGTGTTAGTATTGAGCCGTGGTAGCTCAGTGGGTTAGCGCTCGTTGTAAATTTTACAGTACGCGAGAAACCCGGGTTCAATCCCCGCCAGCACCAACGAAATACTTAATTAAAATTTTAATACTGATTTACCATGTGCTCTGCGGTGAAGGAAAACATCATGAGGAAACCTGCATGCCTGAGGAGTAAAAAAATATATTTAGAAGACACGTGAAGTCCGCCAATACGGATTGGGGCAGCGCGGAGAACACGTCCTTGCTCTTAAACCCTCTCAGAAGTGAGAGGAGGCCTGTACCCAGCAGTGGAACGTATAAAGACTGTTACCTTAACGTTACTTTTTTGCGTTATCATAGTAAATATCGGTTAATTAAAGATAAACGAAAAATTTATTAATTCATTACTGGCTGGTAATTTCTAAACACTCCTTCTCTTTCTCATCCTACTAACTACATAAGTAACAATCGAGCTGTCCGTTAAGATTTTGATTTTATGTAGGATTGTGATTCTTCCACGTTCAAGCCGAGTCAGCACAACAAACTGCTTTTAATCAACCTGTACAAATAATTATACTGTGCAGTGGTGATGTAAGAATATCCACTACAGACAGACAGAGGTGTCTTGCTAATGATAACGAGAAAATAAAAAAAACTGCGCTTGCCAACGCGCCAAGCGTGGCAACTATGACAAGTATCCCCCCTTGTGAAGCAATGTTTGCGAAGGCCCAGATTCATAAATAGATAAAAACTCACGCCTGTCACCCAGAGGTAGGCAGAGACTACAGACTTCCATTTGGCACGATCCCGACAGACCCCTCTCGCCTCCTTCACATCCAAATACCTACGCATACACGCTCGTCAGTTAACGGTACCCGGGTGGGGCTAAATGAGCGACAAACCGATAGCACAGATTCGGCTCCTCGCTGTGGTAGCGGCGTTAAATATGAAATAGGGGGTATTTCACACCATGAGGAACCAAATAGAAGAAATGGAGGAAGGCCTAGGTTCATCAGTAGACTTTGATGGGCTGTAATGATGATGATGAATTAACCTCTAAGTGATGTAACACCTATGATATAGGCTTGGATGCATTGCAGCCATTGATTATTTCCCGTACCATTGGGATATTGAAAATTAATCTATACAAATAAATAAAATTGAAGTGTTTGTTTGTAATGTCACAATGACAGCTTTTTACTAAATGTATGTGAAAGTATAATAAGGGTACTTGTCACAAAAAAAAACTAATTTTTAGAGTTTTGTCCGTGTGTCTGTCTGTTCGTTTCGACTTATCTCTGTAACGGCTGTATCGATTTTGACATGACTTTGACTGACAGATAGATCGTGTTATATGGAGTAGCTCACTTTTGAAAAATAATTAGGGTTCTGAGCAATAATAATAAAACCTATGGAAGTTATGAATAAAATCCGATTCAAAGAGGAAAGTATAAAAATAAGTTAGTAAAAATTACTCTATCCGTACATAATTGCAGGCACAGCTAGTCTTTAGTATAGATAAATGTTGACATTGTCTGAATTTCAAGCTGAATGTCCGCAAATCTTATAATCAGAAAAGATTTTTTAACATTAATCTACACGGACGTCGATTCACTATAGGCCTGACTCGTTTGGCAGATTATAGCGGAAATTAATGTCATTTAAATAAATTTCATAGTCTGCAAAATAAAGGTAATGTAATCTAAAATGTCATTTTTATCAATATTCTGGTCTGGTACTTGAGTGTATATTCCAGTGTACGTCGAGCCGTCTATTTTCAGGTGCTGCGGGCGGTTCGGCGCATCGCAGGGGTTCTGGTCTCTGCTCTCGCAGAACAGTGACACCCAGTGTCATCACATCATTTGTCAACATTCGTTTTATATTAATGTTATGCTTAATACTACTGACACATCTAGTATTCGAAATATATTTTATTTTTATGGAATAAGAATGACAAACAAGTAAACAGTACACCTGATGGTAAGTAGATAATGTGGCCCATAAAGATGATCACGAATGGGTTGGCTCGACCGGGGAAGAACCACGCTCTCACAGAATACCAGCGTAAAATAGTAGCTTAACGCTGCTGTGTTTCGTATAGTGAGTGTAGAGAACCGGAGACCCTTTTTACTGGAAACGAGGCATTCCATCTTAGTCCTCACGTGTGACAACGAATCTGCATTTTGATTCGTAATCGAGGCTAGATGTAGATTAGGTCAACTGTGTGCTCGTTTTTCACCCCATCCTATAAAAAAAATCTACATTTACCCTCAATAAAAGTGCGTTGTCACCCCTGATTAGTAAGAAATGCCTCGTTTGTAAGTAACATGGGTCTCTAGTTCTTTACACTCACCAGGCGAAGCACAGTGGTATTGAGCTGATACGAGTATTTGACGCTGGTATTTTGTGAGAGCGCGGTCAAGCAGACCCGTTCGTGCTACAACCATAATATAGCTGCAGCATCTTTTATGTATAATTATAAATACACGTATAGAATACATTAGTGTTGGAGTAAAACAGCAAATACTACATTATAGTAGGTACTATAAAGTCAAATAGAGCAATTATGGATACAATAGATGTAAATGCACATCAAGGCTATAAACCTAAATAGCACCCAACAAAATTTAAAATCGATTATTAACATTAGGTATGTATGTCTTACATAACAAGTAAGATAAATTTGTTTATTTAATGAGGCTTTATTTACTCGAGAAGTACAAAAAGGCGGACTTAATGCAACAGGGCATTCTCTATCAGTCTATCTTCAGACTAAGCAGAAAAGACATTATGGGTGAAATCTACAAACTGCGCTGCAAATATCTATGTATGTTCACGTATTATATGTAGGTATAATAACTAAAAGTTTCTATTTGTAGAAATCATCTTGAGGTCCATACCGTGTAAGGATCCACTACCCATATGGTCCCGTGGGTGTCGTAAAAGGAAATAGAGGGTATCAGTATCGATTATTCAGGAAATACTTAATATTTTTTTTAAATAATGGAAACATTATTGGTTCATCTACTGTTTATTATTTAATAGGTGGATATATTTTTCCTGACTAAAATTCTCTACTCCACTCGTTCTATGAAATTAGCCGAGACAACTTTCATAGAAGGAGTTGCCCAGTTTAGAGAGAAATTCCCACCGATTTCTGCCACGAAGCAGTAGTGCGTGCTTATATTTACAGGCTGTAAGCCATTCCATTTTAGTTCTCAGTGATGACAACATACAATAATTTGTCGCCTTTTCATTTGGAGTTGGCTGCAGGTGTCCAAGTGCTGCAGTATCCACATATCGTCAAGTGGAAAATAATTTTTTGTTACTTAAATTCTATATAAATATATTATTAAAAAATTATTACTCATTATTATGA
Source organism: Parnassius apollo (assembly GCA_907164705.1). Taxonomy (NCBI): domain Eukaryota; kingdom Metazoa; phylum Arthropoda; class Insecta; order Lepidoptera; family Papilionidae; genus Parnassius; species Parnassius apollo. The sequence goes on from CAJQZP010000904.1 coordinate 4,142,632, forward strand.
CGTTTCCTTTTAGCGTGGAGCACGTAGCAAAAACCACTTAAAATGGAAATTAACAATTTTATTTTATGCCTACTAATATGTATTTAGGTATGTTACTTTTAAAATAAGTATATATTCCATGTTCCTTTTTATATTTCTTTGTAAACTGTTACCTCCCAGCACACCCAAATCCCCAAACCTAACAAAGCTGACTTAATAAATCTCATGTTTCTAATTATTTCAAGAGCATTTGAAACAAAATATTTCATTACAATGAACAGAAATTTTGTCAGTGTGTTTGTCTAAAACCAACAAATTTCCTTCCACCTGATCACCCGACTACAATTGAGCCGTGAGCGTGGGAATCAAGGTTGCCACTTGGGTTTAGAAAATTACAGGACGTTTTCGTGAAGTAAAACTTTCAAGTATCCATCTAGGTATGATAAATTATTCACATTCTTTCTGAATAATCTAATATTGTGCCGGATTAGTTTATAGCATAGTAGCTCAAATGCAACTGGTCCGACGGCATTTTTAAGGAAATCTACTACTACGTTTGTCAAATATTATAATAATGACCTAAAGTTCGTATTCACGGTTTACTATAAGCGCGAAATTGCTTTAAAATTACTTCAATCTATATATTTAAAATACTAAATATCTATTTATTTAAAATACTTCTTTTGCAGTCAATATTTATTATAAATCCAGCATTAATTTTGTATATTTTACTTGGTTACATAATACCTACCTCTAAATAATCTGTGACATTTATTTTATTCATTGCCAATATAAGTGTCCATAGGAGAATTTTCATTTTCTACATTCCTTTTATTTCAATTAAATATTTCTTCCAAAGAAATGGTAGCTGAATGAAATACTCTTACGCTGCTGTAAAAGGTAGAAGTGTTTAGTAAGAACTAAGGACATACTCTTAAAATCACTTTCGATTACCACTAGCGACTTTTCCGGATCGATACGACTTATTCAAGAAAGGAGCCTACTCTTTTTTCGGCAACGCATCTGCGATTCCCCTGGTGTTGCAGATATGAACATCTGCAACGGCGGTAGTCACCTACCATCAGGTGAGTCGCACGTTCGTTTGTCCTCTCATATATAAATAAATATTTAAATATATATTGGACTATCCGAAAACATTCGTAAGCTTGGCGAGCCTCGTGGGAATGCTCGGCTTGTCATTCCGCCGACCAAACATAATCGGCGTGTTTCCTTGCTCACTGAACGCTCTCGTTAATGAGCTGTACTAATTTAATTTGCCTGCGCTAGTGCAAGCGAATTACGTGTTCATCGCGAATTTATTTCGCGTCTTTTGTGAGGTCAGTGATCCATTGTTGTGCTAATTGCTCAACAAAGATGTGCAAATATTTTTGTTTTTCCCTTTTGATTTTATTTTGCATTCCCAGAGGCGTTTTGCTAATGAAAAGGTTCCCGGTTAATTATTTTATAAATTATCATGTGAATAGCATTCCCGCCCACAGTCTACGAAATTAAATATATTTGTTTATAAAGACTTTTGACATTTATATTATCAAACAGCTACCATCTTTCTCCATACAATTTGAGTAATATTATTATTTCTTATATTAACTAACTACTATTAATAAAACTATTTTATACTAAATAAATAAACCATTGACTTTACATACGGTTGTCAAACCTTGTCCCCAATGTTAAATTATATTCAATTAAAGTGAAGCGATGTTGAGCATCCATCAACTTCCTGCATGTCTTACGAGGTCGTCACTCCATCTAGTGGGGGTCGCCCTACACTACGCCTACCGGTACGAGGCTGCCACTCGAGAACCTTTCTTCCCTATCGATTATCGGTTCTTCGAGCATCCGGCCCATTGCCACTTCAGCTTACTAATCCGTTGAGCTATGTCGGTCACTCTGGTTCTACTGCGGATATTCTCATTTCTGAGTGTATCACGCAGAGAAACTCCGAGCATAGCCTTCTCCATAGCTCGTTGAGCTTCCTCATACGGCCAGCAGTGAAGGACCACGTCTCAGAACCGTAAGTCATCACTGGCGACGCGCACTGGTTGTACAATCTAGTTTTCAGAGTTTATGTATACCTGACGAGAAGATGTATCGTAAGGACCGTGCTTTGTGGCATTACTTAGGGGAGGCCTATGTTCAGCAGTGGACTTGTGAAGAGCTGTAATGATGATGATGATGATGATGATGTAGGGCAGCCTACGCAACGTATAATATATTAGTATTAAGTGTAGATGATAAGGGAGCCTGTGTAATCAGTCATTACACGAACATCTCTCGTATCGGCACCTCCTGCGTTACTTGGCGACCCCGCTTGCAGCGACAAATGAGGGATAATGGTCCACTTTTGAGTAAGAAACTGCGAAACCAAATGATGCGTTGTTACACCTGACTAGAAACAAATGTCTCACAATCTATTTTATTACCTTTACCGTTAAAGCCTGTTAAAGCCCACTGTTTAACTTAGGCCTCTGCCACATATTGCCTCACAGGGGGGGATATTTGCTACAGTAGTCACGTTTGGCAAGCGAGTTGGCTACCGCAGTTTATTTTTGTAAGAATATGAACGTGGTATATTATATTTTTATTACATAATTTTTAAGATTTTCACTTGTTTAAATTATATATATATATAATTTAAACAGTGATATTGCAACCATAGTTTTTTTTTTCTTTAAAAAAATTACCCCCACACTGGGATTTTCTCCTGCATCATGGAATCAGTTTAAAAACATAAATTGCACAAGGACTAACATCCAGACCCGGAACAATTACTTGTAGACCATACAAATACAAATATTTGTTCCGTGCGGGATTCGAACCCGCGGCCCTTAGCGTTGTAACTTATTGCTAAGCTACTATGCCTCGTCGAATTGTCAAGGAGAAGTTAAGAAGGCATTCAAAATCAAAGTCAAAGTGGAAATGCACTGCACCCAAAAATTTATTCTACAGAGAGAACCGACAAAACTCTAAATATTTTTTCTTACAAATGTGAATAAACGTGTAGTGGCAACAAAATCCTTACCACTCTCATCCCGTAAGTCAAGGCTACTTATCAAAAAATGATCTACAGGTGGAAGTATAGCCAGTCTACGAGCAATCCTTCTTCTACGTTTACATTGGATGACAAACGAACACAGTCCACTTGTGTCTCAAGTGGATGCTGTGGCCTATAGATATCCACATTTATCCTCCACTAAGGATCAAAATGCAAATTCGTTGTCACCCCTGAGGACTAAGATGGAATGCCTTAATTCTAGTAAAAAGGGTCTCCGGTTCTCTACTCTCACTACACAAAACACAGCAACGTTACGCTGCTATTTTACGTTGATATTCTGTGAGAGCGTGGTCCTGCCCGGTCGAGCCGACCCACTCGTGCTACAACTACAATATAGCTGCAGCGTGGCTCTACCACGTATAAAAGGTTGCCAGACTTTGTAACTCTCCGAAATATTTAAGTTTCTCATATTAGTCTCCAAGACGTTACCAGCACCGCGTCAGCCTTCTTTTTTAGAATGTGGGTGACAAACCAGCATACAGTGCACCTGAAGGCAACGCTGTGGCTCATGAATATCTACATCTATCTTATATTAAAAATCAAAATGTATTGTCCTTGTCACACTTGAGGACTAGGACGGAATGCCTCGTTTCCAGTAAAAATGTCTCCGGCTCTCTACACTCACTAAACGAAACACAAAAATATTAAACTGGTATTCCGTGAGAGGATGTGGTCCTATCCCGGTCGAGCTAGCCCATTCGTGTTACAACCATATAGCTGCAGCGTGGCTCTACCACGTATAATTTTAATGACTTACATCTCTCTCGCTCTTGTTATACTGCAGTTCTTTTCTCGAATCTATATCGGGCGCACAATATATGGTGATAAGATTGTCAATCCACCCGCCTGGCGTGTTGATTGCGGAAAATCCTCTTAGGTATGGTAGAAGTTTATGTTCACTAGCAGGCTGTTAACTACATGAGAAGAATAACTAGATTATTATTCGACTGAGAAAACGTTACTTTTTAATTTTTGTCTCGTGTATTAGAATCCTTTCAATGCATAAATTATGCTAAAGAAACAGTTATCTGTAGACCAAAACGATTTCTTTTACTAATAAGTGCAAATATTGCTTATTATAAATTTCTAACGTAACGAATGTTTTTCGTTTATTTGACATGCTTGGTTTTGGATCACTTATTGAATCATAAATAGGTTGTAGCACCCAACTATTAACCTATTATCAACAGGATGTTTTTATATTTTCAACGGGCCGCCGAATCATACTGAATATTTCCATAGTGCCAAGCAAATTACAATAAAAAATATCAGGTGTTAAGATAGTAAAATAAGGAAGAACTATTTGGTTTCCATTGCGCAATAAAGTATTGTGAAATTGTGTGACAGCCTCGTCATACAATTTCACAATACTTAATATTATTTTAACCACTAGACTAGTGGTAGTGCCTGATCATGAGGTCCTGGGTTCGAATCCCAGGCTGGGCAAAATATCAATTATTGAGATTTTCCGTCAAGAAATTCTCAGTAGCTGCCCGGAGTCAGGAAGTTGGAGGTGTCTCATCCCCGTGCCTAGGAAAGCACGTAAAGCTGTTGATCCTGGGCTTGGCACTGATCGTGTCGGTTTACCGTTCCATCGAATTATGAGAGTGAGAGAATAGAGAGTGTACCTGTGCTTGCTCATACACTTGGGCACTATAATCCTGTCCTGCGCCGATGACTAGTCTCCGTTGTGACTGGCCGCCGTGACCAAAATTCGATCTGTAGGGCATTATTATAAATTATTTGTTTACATAACCTAAAATAACTGTAAAAATAAGGTTTGCAGGGTAGACCTTCAAAAGCAGGCTGCGTGCCCTCACCGGATCGCCATACTTAACCTTGGGCGAGAAAAGCACCAGCTCCAATGAGTAGCGACGACGTCAAGTCGAAATGATGTCTAGAATATGCTCGCTTTGAATCCACAGACCCCCAATGCTTCAGCTTAATACTTAAAAAATGCGCTAACAAGCCCTTTATAGTTTAGTTATGTAATTTGATTTTTTTTATAGGATACGGTGATAAACGAGCACACAGTCCACCCGATGGTAAGTGGTTGCTGTGGCCCATAGATACCTACACGTATCCTCGATTACGAATCAAAATGCAGATGCGTTGTCACCCGTGAGGACTAAGATGGAATGCCTCATTTCCATTAAAACGGATCTCCGGTCCTCTACATTAACCCTACGAAATACAGCAGCATTAAGCTGCTATTTTACGCCGGTATTCTGTTAGATCGTGGTCCTTCCACGGTCGAGTCGACCCATTCGTGCTATAACTATACTACTAATATAACTGCAGCATGGCTCTATCACGATCTTGATATTTTTATGAAAGTAAAGGTTACAAACAAACACACAGTCACAAAGGACAACACACACACACACACACACACACACACACACACACACACACACACACACACACACACACACATTTACACACACACACACACACACACACACACACACACACACACACACACACACACACACACACACACACACACACACACATCCTATTCAATCACACAAGAGAAAAATTGTATGCATGCCTTATGTAAATAATTAGTATGTAGTCTCTCAGTTCATTAAAAATAGTAGTCTAAATATATGTTGTAAAAGTGTTTTTGGAAGAGCGGACTTTCCTAGAACAAGCAATTTATTTAGCTTAAAAGGAATCTCCAAACATAGAAAACTTGTATATTTAGACTTAAGTTAATGAAATAAACATTTTTGATTTTTTTGAAAGGAATTCGACAGAAATCCACCAGGAGGTGTTTAGCGTCTTCCTAATAACGATTATAAAATTAAAATAAAACTTGCGGACTTTAACTCACCTGTCCAGCTTGACAACTGTGGAAAATGTGCCCCTTATGAGTACTCTATTGGTGAGGTCTGTGTTCAGAGGGACCCTTGATAATCTGTTATAAGTGAATCAACGGACTGAAGTAACAAATAAGGTGGACTGTGTCACCAAACGGACTGTGTGCTTGTCACCCTCATTTCGTAAATAAATAAAATACTGTGGTCCCTAGAAACCTTACATATATATCATTCATTAAAAATGAAAATTTAGTTGCGTTGTCACCACTAAGGACTAACGTAAAATATTAATCGATTATTTCAAAAGGAGTATTATAAAATTAATTAAGTTGTCAATCGTGCTGGATAAAATTTTTGAAAGATTGTGTCAAGTTGTGAAAATGTAAGCCGCTGGGTGCCCCCAGGACTCGATCGTCATCCGTCCACACTACACGACTCATATCGCGCTATTGAATGCGGCGAGTGGGGCTTAATACCGCCACCCCTCATCCTCCGCACCGCCGGAGCCCCGAATTTTTACCAAATTAATCTTTCTTCAAACACTCAAGTTCTTTGTGCGGCGATCGGAGAAGCAAATTTAATCTTGTGCCCGCAATGATCGCACATAACGCTCAGCGGGCCTCGGAGGGGGCCGGAAGGCGGGGGGAGGAGGGTTAGCACAAAGAACTCTTAAACAAAGAGTTCGAGACTATAGGCTGTGCTAAGAGCAATCGATACAAGTTTGTACTAGACTTATCCGTTTACCCTTTTATTTTATATTTGCAGTGTTTTGTTCCAGTGGTGTGGAGAGAATTTTACGATTTCATCTTTGAATCACTGGAATTAAATGAAAATATATACTGCATATAATGAATATAACTTAGTATGACGTATGTGATGATGATAGAGTAAGAGGATTATTTACTCAATTTTGTCGTATGGCTGTTGTAAGGGGCTAATGTGGGAGAGGCCAGGAAGACCTGGACTCAGAAGGATGGCGGTGATGGGTAGCCAATACCATTTCCTGTTTGACAGATATAAATTTCACAAACATAGACAAATAAAACGCTTGTAATCATAGAGTCATTCCACCTTTCAAGCTTTAAATCCTTTCTATAAAGTGAAAGTCCCATGTTATTTTTATACGTGGTAGAGTCACGCTGCAGTATTATTATGGTTGTAGCACGAATGGGTCGGCTCGACCGGGACAGGACCACGCTCTCACAGAATATCAGCGTAAAACAGGAGCTTAATACTGCTGTATTTCGTATGGTGAGTGTAGAGATCCGTAAACCCTTTTTTACTGGAGATGAGACATACCATCTTAGTTCTCAGGGGTGACAACGCATCTGCTTTTTGATTTTTAGTCGATGATAAATGTAGATGTCTATGAGCCAGAGCATCCACTTACCATCAGGGGGAATGTGTGCTCGTTTGTCACCCTTAATCTTTTTTTTAAACTTGTAAATTGTTAATAAAGCTGATCTATGACTACACGACTCATATTTTATAAAATATTATGAAACAAAAGTGGGTACTTATCATAGAATATAATAGAATTGAATAATTTTTATTCAATATAGATTCAAGTAATTCTTACTGAAAGAAATCTTTTACTTTTACCTTTATCACCATTTACCGTAATATAGATGAGACAAGTATTTTTCCGTACTGTGTAGAGGCGGTATAAGAACATCCAGCTCCCCCATATCGCTCCGTGGCTATCGCAGGAGACGACATAGGAAAACAAACTTGGAGATGGGCAGAAGCGTCTTCCTAAGAACTGCGCACAACAACTAAAACAAACTGCGGATGCCAACCCGATTGCCAAGCGCGGCATCTATGCAAAATGTCTCCATCACGAGTCAATCTGTGGGGAGGCCTGTGTTGAGGAGCGGACTTTTGAAAGGCTGCAGCAGTACTGTTACGGACATCAAAAAGTATGACAGAAGAGTTGTGAATAAAACTACAGAACAACTTCCTCTTTCAGTTTATTGTTACGACTACAAGACAATATTGCAAGCCACTACGACTACTCGCTCAATAAATACTCGCTGCGCTCGACAGCACTCCGCCTCCATAGCTCAGTACCATCGTATCATTTACACTATTTACAATATAACATATTTACAACTCCTTAAATTAGCCACCATGGCAATTTCGTATTAGAATAGGCATATTTATGGCGTTATGCGACAGAATCACAGTTTTAAAAAAAATAGAGAGACAATTTCTTATAGCAGTAGGCAATTAAATCACAAACTATCAACATCTCCATTCTCTGCATTTCTCACAGTTAGTGCTTGATAACACGTCCTATCAGTTTCGAAACAGACTAGAATGCAGTTTCCGAGACACGGGGACAGTCACACATACACAAATACAAAAAAATTACAATTTGCTTGGGATCCGACCCTGGTCACTCCATATTACACAAATCGTATATGGAATCGTTTTCAAGGCTTAGTAATGAGATGCAGAGCTGAGGGCCGCGAGTTCCAACACGGAACAAGTATTTGTATGACCTACATATGATTGTTACATGAAGTTCACAAGAACTGCTCCCCCACGATACAGGGGAAATCCCTCGTGTGGAGGAAACCTTTAAAAAAAAGAATCTTGTACTTTGTCCCACAAAGTTATGTATAACGGTTTTGTGTAACTGGAGTATCTAACAGCTCTGTACATGTCCCGGTATACCCTCCAAGTATATCTGTGTTACTCTTCTCGTAATTAAATAATAGGTAATCTACGTGCTAATATTTATTAAACATCCACACAGAAGTAGTTAATCAACACTTTGTACAAAAAATATTCGTTCTTTAACTTATTACATATGAAAGTTTTTAAGACTTATCGTTACTAAAATTATTTCGCAATTAAACAATATACAAATATAATTTTTACGAAGATATTATCATATATCATAACCTATGGTCTGCTGTTGTGATGAGTTTTTTTATACAAAGGCAAATGAACTTACAGTCCCCCTGATATTTACTTACATAAACCGCCACTTATGTAATAACAAACCATAACATATTTAGACATGGTAGAGTCATGCTTTAGCTATGTTATAGTTGAAGGAAAGAGGAAAGCGCCTCGCTCTCACAGGATACCAGCGCAGAAAAACAGCCTAACGCTTCCGTGTTTCGAATGGTGAGTGTAGAGAACCGGTGATCCTTTTTACTGGAAACGTGGCATTCTATCTTAGTCCTCTATGGTTACAACATACCTGCATTTTGATTCTTTATCGAGCATTATAATGTCGATGTCTATGGGCCACAGCATCCACTTACTATCAGTGGACTATGTGCTCGTAGTCACCCTTGTTCTAAAAAAGTATGGATTGCTCGTTTTATTTAGAACTGATCTGGTGCAAGGCAAGAGGATCTGGAGTTATTGGGACAATACTGATCTTTAAGGCACACCTTTTACGTGAATTTGTCAGCTGTATACTACCGGAAATAAGTCATATGCTTTATCAAGAGCTTATCATGTTAAAGAAAACCTAAGAAAGAAAAAAATAATTGATCGACTTCTCTCGGAATAATTTTCGAATTGAATGCGTGCTAATGTTATAGAAAATTAGTTCAGTTATAAGTTATATGGGGGTATATAAAAAAAAACTTATATTTTTAAGTACCGACTATATTTTAATGCGGTAACGGGGTCGGTATCTTTAACTGACGGCAACTGATATATCCACTGACTTAGAAGTATAATATCTCTATGGATATATCTAATAATGTTTCGTTAAGATCTTATTAGTGTTTTTCAATTAAACAAATCAACAAGCAATCCGAGTTTAATTACCGCGGGCACTATTCAAACTACTGCCTGCAGTTATAAATGGTGATGAACTTGTCGGTGGTGAAGAAATACATCATTCTGAAATCTTCATGTTTGAGAAATAAATTAAATTGAAGACATGTATAATTATGTAAAGACATAGAACGGAAGGAAAAACACATTAAGAAACGAAAAAAGCATTGGGACGTATGATATAGGCTATAACTTTACTTTAATAATTATTTTACATGAATGATTTATTTAATTGAAAAAACTGAAAATACGTATCTCGAAACTAACTTATGCCAGCTCTAAGGGGTAACAGCGGGCAAGGTATCAGAAATTTGTCTATCCAAGAGACGATTGTTGGGAAGAGAGGACTAGAAAAATTTAAGATTTCCACTTTTCCCCACCAACTGTCCCATTAACAAACCAAATTGTAAATAGCTTCCTTACATTGTGTAAAACATTACATACTCCGCTATAATATATTAAAAATGATGACAATCAAAATATGTGTAGCAGCCATCTTGCGTGTGATGTAACTTGGCCAGTGATAAAGACTGGGCAGTTGTTCCCAATGTGACAGCATCCAGGGCGTGACCGGCGACGCGTTACGTGTGTACCCGACCGCTGTAGCGCTCGTGTAGTAGAGCTTCGTGGGCGCGGAGCCGTAGCGCATCGGCCGGATGCGCGCCCAGCGCTGGGTGCGGCGCGTGGCCCAGCGCTGGGTGCGGGAGGGGTGCGGGGAGAGCCGGTGGCTGTACTGCGGTTGACTCGCGGGGAGGGGAGGGACGCGCAGCGGAGGGGGAGGGTGAGCGGGGACGAGGTGATGGCGGCGCAGGCGGCAGCGCAAGCACGTACCTAAAAAAAATTCTAATTAGTGTGTCTACATTCTTGTACCTTTTTTTACGTGGTAGAGCCATGCTGCAGTTATATTAGTAGTATAGTTGTAGCACGAATGGTTCGACTTGACCAGAGAAGGACCACGCTCTCACAGAATACCAGCCTAAAATAGTAGCTTTATGCTGCTGTTTTTCGTATGATGAGTGTAAAGAACCGGAGATCCTTTTTACTGGAAACGAGGCATTCCATCTTAGTCCTCACGAGTGACAATGAATCTGCATTTTGATTTCTAATTGAGGATAGATGTCGATGTCTATGGGCCGCAGCAACCACTTACCATCAGATGGACCGTGTGCTCGTTTGTTATCCCGTCCTATAAAAAAATCTTATAGTCCAAGCATATACTCTCAAATTAAAATCCCAGAAAATATACAAAATTTAACCTCAAAATTCAAAAACTTTATTAAGCGGAGTTTGTATCAAAGGGGTTATAGAATAGAATATAATAATGTTTTATTCAATATAGATTACAAGTAATTCTTATTGAAAGTCAATTGTTTACTTTACCACTAGTTCAAAAAAACCTCTGTCCTGGGAAGAACCCGCAAGAAACCCAGCGGGACTTTAAAAAAAATAAATATTACAGTGTCAATGGCTACAAAATATTTACAAAATTAATTTTAGAAACAGCTTGGGAGCGACCACCTCATTCCAATGGGTTATTATCCAACCATGCATTCATTTACGAGTATATTATAATAACCCTTTTTATACGGTTTTTGTTTAATTAAATATTTAAACTTGGTAATAGAGAGACCTTGTATATGTTCTGGGACTTTGTTGTAATGCCGTAAACATTGCCCCAAGAATGAATTACCGACTCTGTGGAGTAAATTTCTTAATATTATAATATTAAAAAGAATATTGATGTAATCTGATTTATTTTCAAAAAAGTCCCGCCGGGTATCTTGCTGTTTGATCCCAGGACATAGATATTTTCCGACCCAGTGGTGAAATAAACATAAAAATGACTTTCAATAAGTATCTAATCTATATTGAATAAAAAGTTTCTATTTCTATTTAATAGCGACATTTGGACAGATGAAACATAGAAAATAATATAATGTCAATGTTACATTTTTACCCTTGTTACAGCAACAAATTAGAAATGCAGTTGTTCACAAGCCTCCTGCCTTCTTTGAGTGAGTTACGGAGTGTGTAACACACAAATCATATTTTATCGCACATCAACAGGCATCAAACTTTGGCAACCCACCCTGTTCTCCGCCACAGCGTTTTCAACTTTTTTTTAAATTTTGCCGTTTACAAATCAAAGAACTAGACTTCTCACCCGTTCGATTCACTAAAGATGTTACGGACAATTGACCGTAACTTATTGCACAATGTTTTAGTGCTGTACTAATGTCTGTCTAGTAGTTGACAAAAAGTCTTTAAATGTAAAGAAAAATTAGAGAAAAAGAGGGTCAGGTAATACCTGTGCAGCAGCGCTCGGAAGGCGGCGGCGGGCGGCGCGTCGCGCCACAGCGGCGCCGGCAGCGCGCCCAGCCCCAGCGCCCACCACTCCCCCGCGCCCCACTCCCCTCCCCACTCGCCACCTGCACAAAGCAAACGCCACCTTGCTTAATGTCCTCCAGATCGAATCTGGTTCACGGCGGCCAGTCGCAACAGAGACCTGGTGTCTGCACATTTGGGTGATGGTGCACGAGTGTGTGTGCAAGCATAGGTGCACCTTATGACACACATCCTCACTCTCATAGTCCGAAGTGACGGCAATCTGATACGACCAGAGAGATGAGACGCAGATTCAACAGCTCCACGAAGCCTGTTGCTAAGAATTCTTCACAGAAAAACCAATTCCGGGCGGAATTGACGTTATCAACAAATCTTAGAAGCACTACCACTTATATATGTATGTATAAAGTCGATTTTTCTACAATTTACGAGTGATCGGGCTTTTCTCTAGTGAGGAGCCCATCTAGGAAGGACTATTTTTTTTCGTATACAGGCAAATATATTTGCCTGTATACGAAAAAAAACGGAATTTATACATACATAGATATTATATTTATAAAATATAGCCGGACGAAAAGTCATCAGGTAAAAAAGTAGAGTTGTGATGTACTCATCATGACTACACTCAACCACTAGGTGTGTGTCAATTTGTGGGTAAGGTTATTTTTTTAAACTCGTAAAATTATTAACATTATTAATGTTCTCTTTAAACACTTCTGATAAACTTAATATGCTTGTGTTAGGACTGGTTCACAACAATCCATGGTGGATTTGAACCCACAACCCTTTGAGTTTGCGATCCGCACCCTACCATTAGGCTACTGTAGTTCATACAAGACAAACTTGTTATTATCTTCTCAAAGAATCACTTCCGAGACAGCCAATACTAAGCATTAGATTGGAAAGCGCATAAGGAAATTATGTTTCAAAATAATATTAGTAGGGAACAGCAATGAAGGCGTTATCATCGCTTAATCGAAAATGCAAACGTGTAAATGTATTCGAGCCCCTTGTTTGGTTTGTCTGGTATCGAAATTAAATATTTATTAAGTGGTTTGTTTGGCCACGCGGCAGGTGATGGGCTAGTGCGTGTGGACATTGACACTTTAGAGCGCGGACAATAGTGCTCGTTGTGGGTCCACACCTGCTGGCCTACTGCCAACCCCTTGCCCAATACCGCTATGTAAACATATAACACATACACCATACGCACGGATAGCAATTACACAAAAATAATTGTATTTGGGAAAGAAGATGCCAGGAACTAAATGATGACAAAGCTAAATATAATTTTTAAATTTTCGAAGATTTCTTCTGAATACATTACTTCTGAGTACAGCATTGGTTATACATAAAATCTTAATACAAAGACATCGGGCATGCAATTGATACCCATAATATATTTTCACAATGCAATGAAAGCAAACGTAACTTTAAAAACATAAACAATCACATAACTCGTACAGATTAAATGCTTTACTTTTTGAAAAGTGGAGTAATCTTATTACGTAGGAAGCTTTATTTTTTTATTTCTTTTTTAAAAACGTTACCCCCACATTATGATTTTCTCCTGTACCGTGGGGGCAATTGACAAGCATAAATTTCACAAGGACAAACATCCAGATCCGGAACAATTACTTGTAGGCCATACAAATACTTGCTCCGTGCGGGATTGGAACCCGGGGCCCTTAGCGCTGTAACTCATAGCTAAGTCACGGAGCCGTCGAAGCTAAAGCGCGACAACGATTTTATATGTGATAGAGCCACGCTGCAGCTACAGGTATTATGGTTGGAGCGGAATGAGTCGGCTCGACCGGAATAGGACCACGCTCTCACAGAATAATACCAGCGTAAAATGCGATAGCAGCTTACTGTTACGTTTCGTAGGGTAAGTGTAGAAAACCGGGGAACCTTTTTACTAGAAACGAAGTATTCCATCTTAGCCCTCAGGGGAGACAATATATCTGCATTTTGATTATTATGAGTATAAATGTAGATGTCTTTGAGCCTCAGCATCCACTTACCATCAGGTGTACTGTGTGCTCGTTTGTCACCCTTATTCTATAAAAAAGTACATGTGACTCGATTACGTCGCGTTCAATCGACAGTCATTATATCCCCATTTGTACAACGATCCTTTCCAATCAGTCCACTCCACCTCGCCAGCTCGGGTTATGCCTATTTTATCTTTTATTTTAATCGGAACGTATTTTGTCGTAATGACCTACAAATAACATGTTATGAAAATTTTAATATTCAAAATTTGTAAGGTTTGTATTAAATATCAGCTTTATAAACGTATTTCCCTTTAAAGGAAAAACTGTTAATTTGCTCCCAACAATTGTTTTTGGAATCCAAACTTTAACGGTCGTAAAAACTTATAGACATTTTGTGAATTTGTGTCGCAAAAAGGCGAGGTAAGGAAGACGAGACGTAAAGACAATACAATGACCGTGCAGTGCTTATGTAATAACATCCATACCTCGCATTGTCCCGTAGAGGTAGAGGTAGTAACAGCCGACAAAAGGAAATAAAACAGGATATAGGCAGCAGCATCATCCTAATTACATCTCAAAATAATAAAAACTGCTGTTTTCAACCTGACCGTCAAGCGTAGCAACTATGAAACTGCTGTTTTCAAACTGACCGTCAACTATGAAACTGCTGTTTTCAACTAGTCAAGCGTGGCAACTATGAAACTGCTGTTTTCAACCTGACCGTCAAGCGTGGCAACCATGAAACTGCTGTTTTCAAACTGACCGTCAAGCGTGGCAACTATGAAACTGCTGTTTTCAAACTGACCGTCAAGCGTGGTAACCATGAAACTGCTGTTTTCAAACTGACCGTCAAGCGTGGCAACTATGAAACTGCTGTTTTCAACCTGACCGTCAAGTGTGGTAACCATGAAACTGCTGTTTTCAAACTGACCGTCAAGCGTGGCAACTATGAAACTGCTGTTTTCAACCTGACCGTCAAGTGTGGTAACCATGAAACTGCTGTTTTCAAACTGACCGTCAAGCGTGGCAACTATGAAACTGCTGTTTTCAAACTGACCGTCAAGCGTGGCAACTATGAAACTGCTGTTTTCAAACTGACCGTCAAGCGTGGCAACTATGAAACTGCTGTTTTCAAACTGACCGTCAAGCGTGGCAACTATGAAACTGCTGTTTTCAAACTGACCGTCAAGCGTGGCAACTATGAAACTGCTGTTTTCAACCTGACCGTCAAGCGTGGCAACTATGAAACTGCTGTTTTCAACCTGACCGTCAAGCGTGGCAACTATGAAACTGCTGTTTTCAACCTGACCGTCAAGTGTGGTAACCATGAAACTGCTGTTTTCAAACTGACCGTCAAGCGTGGCAACTATGAAACTGCTGTTTTCAAACTGACCGTCAAGCGTGGCAACTATGAAACTGCTGTTTTCAAACTGACCGTCAAGCGTGGCAACTATGGAACTGCTGTTTTCAACCTGACCGTCAAGTGTGGTAACCATGAAACTGCTGTTTTCAAACTGACCGTCAAGCGTGGCAACTATGAAACTGCTGTTTCAACAACCGTCAAGCGTGGCAACTATGAAACTGCTGTTTTCAAACTGACCGTCAAGCGTGGCAACTATGAAACTGCTGTTTTCAAACTGACCGTCAAGCGTGGCAACTATGAAACTGCTGTTTTCAACCTGACCGTCAAGTGTGGTAACCATGAAACTGCTGTTTTCAAACTGACCGTCAAGCGTGGCAACTATGAAACTGCTGTTTTCAACCTGACCGTCAAGCGTGGCAACTACGAAACTGCTGTTTTCAACCTGACCGTCAAGCGTGGCAACTACGAAACTGCTGTTTTCAACCTGACCGTCAAGCGTGGCAACTATGAAACTGCTGTTTTAAACCTGACCGTCAAGCGTGGCAACTATGAAACTGCTGTTTTCAACCTGACCGTCAAGCGTGGCAACTATGAAAATTGATGATCTGATGAAACAATATATGGGGGCAGCCAATGTTCAGTGAACTCTTGATAGACGGTAAAAAATGGAAAGAAACAACAGTTACTGAAGATACACCCATAATATGCTTATGTACGTCCTATGAGGGGATTCTCTCATTACTGAGAGGGATTCGGAATAGGAAAGATGTGAAGAAGTGTCGTCGTGCGTGTGTGCGTGCGTGCGAGCGTGCGTGCGTATGTGCGTGCGTGCGTGCGTGCGTGTGTGAGTGCGGGTTGGATGTGCTCAAAATAATTATAATATTTTAGACATAAACATGAATTCACGATATTTTGCTTCGCCACCTGGCGCTTGGTAAATTATCACTTGAAATGACAATGAATATTTTTATTGCTGCTAAGGCGAATGAACTCGGTTTGGTCACTTACTATTTAATAGGAAACGCTCATCAATGATTATCAAAAATATAATTGTATTTTAAGTTGTTTGAAGTCCATTCTTAAATTTTTCACGAATTTACATACTCTCGAAATCATTCCCACTCTTGTGCATTTCTTGCCCATTTTTCCCGCTCCAATATCATCTGTTTGCTTATTCCATAATATGCATGAAGACGATTCAGACGACTCTGAATTTACACTTTATGAATATTGTACCAAATTTTGCGACTATGTCGCTTTATTAAGCCGGTTATCAAAGCCACAGTCAAAAACATCATCATAACAGCCTGGCTAATTTTAGAAATTAGTTCACAAAGTTTAGGCGACACCGACAAAGCTGTTTTGGATTCATTAGCTTTTTTATGTCAATTTATAAGGTGTGAAAACTTCGTGACGCGATATCAATCGGTAAATGATACATGATTGCCGATAAATACGGTGTCGGGGTGTATTTTATTATGTGCCACTGTGTGACTTGGTGAACGAGTCCCGAGCGGCTAATGACCGGTAATTCGTGAAATACGACTCGATGTAATCACGGACGTTTAACTGTCGTGAGCTTACTAATAGTATTTTCGTGTCATTTATACTTGGCTGCCATTTGGCTGTCATGTGACTATCATTTATCTACCTAATCATAAGTTGCGGATCGCAGTACGCCGAGGCGGTCAAGTTAGAGACGCGTTATTAACGACTAATTATGAAGCGTAAGTAACGCTTTTGTTATAAAATTATGGATACATAAATATCTATTTTTAAGCCAGTACAGTCACTATTTCGCTGTAATTATTTTGTTGTTTGTCCTATACAACGAATAACCTAACCAACAGTTTTGTTCCTCAGATTAAGGCAAAAAGCTACTGTAACATAGAGATAAATATTGGAGAAAATTATTTAGTCTTTACGTTCAAGTTTTAAACGAATTTATAGAATAAGCGAGCTTCGTTTTATATTATCTACACTAATAAAGAGGGAATAAATAAATAGAGAGGCATTTTTTTTTTCTTATTTTTGTCTTCTATTTTTTAACGTTACTCTAGGATTTTCTCTTGTATCGTGGAGGCAGCTTACATACATAAATTTCACAAGGACAAATATCTAGACCCGGAACAATTTTTTGTAGACGATACAAATACTTGCTCCGTGTGGAATTTAAGCTCGCGGCCCTCAGTATCACAAGTCATTGCTAAGTCACTGCGCCGCGGAGTCGCCGTTTATTTAATGTATACGCGACAATAGCCTAATGGTAGGGCAGACTATCTCAATATCGTGGATTTAAATCCATCATCCTACTACTGTCGTGAACAACTCCTAACACTAGCATTTTAAGCTTACCAGGTGTGGTTACAGGGAATATTAGTAATGTTAATTGCATTGCCAGTATTTTAAGTATTTTTTTGTGTAAGCTTGTTTATTAAGCTTCTCTGGAAATTTTAATCCGATTCTTATTATGAAGGTAATATACTAAAAATAAATAAGTAGTTTCTACAGGTGCTAATCCGTCGGGGTAGGTAATAGCTGTTTGAGACTCCTTTTCTGTCCTGGAGATGATCTATTTAGGTGTGCTCAATGCTGGCACTGCTGTGTTCCAGCCTGAAGTGTATAGAGAGCCAGTATAATATAGGCTGTGAGGCAGATTCAGAGGTGACAACACATGCGTAGCCTTCTTTGTTTAAAGTTAGCTGAAGGTGACCATTGATTGTGGTAGCCACTCACCAGCAAGTAAACTATAAGTTCGTTTAGCATTTCAGTGTTATAAAAGAAAAGAATAAAGAAGTTGACTTTACTTTTAATTTAGTAATGCAGGGGAACCTACCGTGCTCGTGGTGCAAGAAGGGGGCGTGTTCGCGTCCCAGTGCTTTCTCACGTTTGCGCCATTTGGCTCGCCGGTTCTGGAACCACACCTGGAGACAAGCACAAATATAAATAAATAAGCAAAAGTATCAGCGTAATATACGTCACACTATGTACAGGTTTCTCGTTCTGTACAAGGTTAAAGAGCAGGAAGGAGCTCGTCATGCTGCCCATCTTTGATTAGAGATTTTTTTATTTCTAGCAGTGTTTTTAGCATTATTTATATTCCGTTAACCACTCCTGATAAGCATAGAATGTTTGTGTTAGAAGTGGTTCAGGACAGTATTCGAATGGCGGATTTGAGCCCACGACTTCTCGAGTCTGTGTCCGCACCCTGCCAATAGACTACTGTCGCTTCATTATATTAACTAGCGGACTGTAGCGGTCTGTTTTAGTAGACTTTAGAGATTTCCTCTATTATTTTTATATTTATCATTCCTTAGTATTATGCTTTGTGGCATCCCTTGGGGGAGGCCAGCATCAGGCCAAAGTCAGCAGCAATAATAACGATGAAGATAATGATTAATATTAAGTATTATTTTGTTTACCGTAATATATCCATGCCGTGTCTTCCCAGGGTGAAGGTTTGTTTTAAGCTAGTTGTAAAAGTTTAAATACATCAATTTATTCATTAGGTAAAGCCTATTGAAGGTCACTAATAAACACGGGCTCCCCCACAGTCTGCCACGCCCACCGGCGTGTGGCACCGCGTTATTTGTTTGAGTTGTTACCATGCAGACGCTGCTGCCCACCTGTCGTTTACTTCTCTTGTCACCGCTTACGGTAACCACGAGATGATATGGTGCAGTGCATTCCCTTACGCCGCCATAACGTAGCTAAAAGTTTGAATAGATTTAAATAATAATGTCCTCCAGACCGAATTTTGATCACGGCGACCTGCTTCAATGGAGGCTAGCCATCGGCGCAGGACAGGATTATAGTGCCTAAAGCCCGGTTTACATTTTGAGAAGTGACAAGTGCGAGTGACAATGACAAGTGACAAATGACAAGTGCTTAGTGCGTGTGAACAGGCAGTGACAAGTGCGAGTGACAAGTGATAAGTGCGAAATGAAAAGTAACAAGTGAATAGCGGCCTGCTCTATTCTCTGACAAGTATCTCTGCCCCGCACTAACCTTGCTTTCCCCTCAGTCACCTACCGCCGCCTCCGTTCTAGCGGTGACGTCAGAACATACACGTGTTGGTTATAATAGTTATTAAATAAAATATTTTTGTTATATATATATATATATTATATACATACTCGTATTTATAATAGTTTTGTTTTATTACGAAGTGGTCAGATAGCAATAACATTAAATTTGTTAAGGAATTATTGAAACACGAATGTTTATACAATATTAAATCGCTGAATTAAAAAAAAATAAAATGATGCGAGACGCTGCTATGCCCTCAATATCTCAATCAATGGGAATGGCCGGTTTCGGCGCAAAAGAAGTAGGTATAGGCGAAGTTAAGAAGCATTAAGTTTACATATTACCAAGAAAAGAAGAAAATTAAAGACTCCTGTAGGTCGGGGCTGGAGCCACATTATTTTCAGGCTTAAATTTTTTCCTTGTTATAGCTTTAAGACACATTTTTCTCACTTAAGCTATTTTAGGAAATTGGTGTGCACCAATATCTTTGCAATAAGGCACTTCACACATCTTTTTAATCAAAAAAAAGGTAAAATTGTATGATGAGATACCAGTTTTAAACTTTAAAGTTGTGCTAGCGCCTCTTTGACAATTACCAACCCAATTTCACACTCGAAGATTTCACATAATAATGACATCCAATTGCCACATATGTGAACACCAACTTGCTACTTGTCACTTGTCATTTGTCACTTGTCATTGCCGCTCGCACTTGTCACTTCTCAAAATGTAAACCGGGCTTAAGTGTATGCGCAAGCACAAGTGCACTCTCTATTCCCTCACTCTCATAGTCCGATGAGACGGTAAACCGACACGACCAACGGCTTTACGTACTTTCCAAAGCCTGGGGATAAGTCACCGCCAACCTCCAGGCAGCTACTGAGAATTTCTTGACGGAAAACTAATTAATAAACTGATTTTTCTTGGCCCGACCCGTTATTCGAACCCGGGACCTCGCGAACAGCAGTCGCACTACTACAACCACTAGACCAACGCGGCAGTGATCACAGTATTATTTTAGATTATGGTATTACATAAATAATAATTATTTGTTTTATTCTGTGCTGCAGCCTGTCGGAATACCAGGGTGAAGCGATCTTTAGGATTGCTTTGACGTAAAACAGTAATGAGTGCGTGAATAATGATTATAAAACATAAATGGACATTTCGATCGAAGCCTAAGGTTTCTAGCAAGCGCCGAAATTGAACAAACTGTTACGAATGACCAAGTGTGCGATGAACGTGGCGCAGAATTTTTATCGTATCCAGATCAACTTGTAGAGATGGTTAATTTACCTTTTATGATATAAATCTTAAACTCAAAGTTTTTAAATCATTTATATTATGTGTTAATTTTAACAAATCTTGAACCAAATTTCTTGAGGGAATCATTTAGGCTTCTGCTTCAGCCAAAGTCTTACGTATGTCTGCTGATTCTGGAACTAGAGCTGCGTACTTACAAATCGGTCGTAATTGTAGAAAGTACAGAAAATTATTAAAGAAATTTTTGACGCTTGAAACAGGGGTGGGGGGAGGTGCTCTTTTAATTTTTACCCGCGTAATCGTCGCCAATTTCCGTCGCGCGCTGCTCTCCACGACAATGGAGCTGTAATGAAAAGCAATTACGCATACGTGGTTTTCGCGTTGCCGCAACCCCGTGTTAAAATGCACTCTATGCCCTAAGTTTATAGTCGTATTTATTTCGCAGATTTTAGAGAATAGAAATAAATTGAGCTAGTCGCGGCGCATTGCGCTAATAAAAAGACATTGTGCGACGAAAAATTGCGGTAATTTCATAATTCCTGAACGAGCGCCGCTCGTCCGACTGCGAGTCGATTATTGCTATCTATAGTTAAATATACGAATTAAAGGAGACGGCCATATGAACTTTGCGAAGACTAAATATGAAAAGAATAGAACAAGTCAAAATCTATGATGAATAAAAATGATTTTATTTTTATTCATCATAGGTTATTACATAATACTTATAGAAGACCATTTTTTATTTAAGTTTAAAAGATTTGTCAATATTTCCCCTACTTCCACTGAAGCCATCGAGCTAAAATTTAGCACACAGGTTTGGTTCTTGAGACAATATACGATTAGGTACTTAAATGTCGCCGTTTTTTACTTATTGGCGGACGTTGCAAAATAGTGATTTATCCTTTACCACAGACAACCTTAGGATGTGGATATCAAATGAAATGGCTTGAGGAGTGAAACACAATAATTAAAGTGACGTCATTATAAATCCAATATGGCGCACGTCTAATATGACAAAATATTATAATGACATATAGTTGATCTAATGATAGAGCTGGAATATAAACGTGGCTAAAAAGGTGAAAAACAAAATGGCCGCCATACCAATTGTAAAGAGTTATAACTTAAGGTTTAGAATTAGAGATAGTTTGCTGACGCTTGAACAAATGTTGTACGGCAGCAAAGGTCAACTGCTGGCAATAAAAAACTCAAGATGGCGGACCTAAGTTGGCGATCACGAACTTAGTTGCTCTAATCCGCCTGTAGTTTTGTCATCCCGGGCTTTTGGAGTCCCCGATTACGATTTTTGGGTAGAATTGTTCAGGTTAGTTTTTGCAACTGAATTATAAAAGTACGTCTAGGTAAGTGACGTCATTATAAGCCCAATAAGCGGACCGACTAAGATAGCGGACTAGTTATTTTTTATACACTCCTATAATATGGGTATTATATGAAAGGGTTTGCTGAAAAGAAAAATAAAATGAAATCACTCTAAATCCAATATGGTTGACCCCAAAGATGACGGACCATGTTTTTTATTCACCACCATGATATGGATATAAAATGAATATATGGTTTAATGATAATAACAAGATGATCTCTTTGTTTTGTTTGCTGAAAGTAAAACGAGTATAATAACGTCCGCGTCCAGCCCTTCGAGATGGTGTACCTATTACTGCCCGTCTACACAATAAGACTAAGCGGGTACATGTCTTAACTAATATCGAACTACAGCTTGGGAAAATTTCATCGGTAATAAAAAAATCAAAATGGTGAAAAGCAAGATGGCCGCTATACCAATTTTAAAAACTTATAATTCGGCAAAGATTAGGGATAGTTTGGTGGTGCTCGAACAAATGTTTTAAAAACTGACGAGGTTCAAATATTAGCGATTAAAAATTTAAGATGACGGATCTAAGATACGATCAAAAACTAACAATGCGCATTAAATTAAATGAACAGACTTAAAACATGTCTATGATAATTGATAACTAAACAATAAAAAATTAAATTAATGGTAGGAAAATATTTTTAAAAACAAGCTTTTTAAAGGATAGGGCGACAAACGAGAACACAGTCCACCTGATGGTAAGTGGTTGCTGTGGCACATAGACATCGACATCTATCCTCAATTATGAATCAAAATTAAGATGCGTTGTCACCCATGAGGACTAAGGTGGAATGCCTCTTTTCCAGCAAAAAGGGTCTCCGTGTCTCTACACTCACCATACGAAACACAGAAGCGTTAAGCTGCTATTTTACGCTGGTATCCTGTGAGAGCATGGTTCTTCACTGGTCGAGCCGACCAACGTCGTCGTTTGCAACGTCCGCCAATAAGTAAAAAACGGCGACATTTAAGTACCTAATCGTATATTGTCTCAAGAACCAAACCTGTGTGCTAAATTTTAGCTCGATAGCTTCAGTGGAAGTAGGGGAAATATTGACAAATCTTTTAAACTTAAATAAAAAACGGTCTTCTATAAGTATTACGTAATAACCTATGATGAATAAAAATAAAATCATTTTTATTCATCGTAGATTTTGACTTGTTCTATTCTTTTCATATTTAGTCTTCTACTAATACGAGGGCGACACTAAAAGTTTTTAGAACTGGCCACTTGTAAATGATATAATAAAAAAATAAGTTCAAATTTTGAAAGTGGAACCTTTTGCCAATATTATTGTGTATGTTTATTTTATGTATATTTTATTAATTTTACATTTGTTTACGATTTGGCGGCAAATTGAAAATTGTCTGTGTCATATGTCAGAAAATTTTCGTACAATGATTTTTTATGACTTTCGACGTCATTTAAGTCAATAAGAAAGTTATGATAGACTTTGATTGGCCTTTCACGATGAAACCCTATAGCCCCGACCTCGGGATTTTTATTTTTTTAGAAAATAAAATAAAAACTTCGAGGAAAACGTTTTATGGACGCCGAGGCAGCAGTGGCTGCGTTTCAAAACGCCGTCGAAGAGAACCCTGAGGACGAGAGGGCAAAGTGCTTTTCTCAGTGGTTCCGTCGGATGCAGCGATGTAGTGATGTAAATGGACACTATTTTGAATAGATTTAATAACACTAATAACTTGCTAGTTTGTTCAGTTTTTGATTTTCTAAGAACTTTCAGTGTCACCTTCGTATAGATGCAGCATGGCTCTACCACGTATTTACATGCTCTAAAAAGAAGAAAATAAACTTTAAACTAAATCAAACCAATCAATTTATTATATCACATGATTTATATGATACAAAAGCTTTTTGCAAATTTTCCCAAATATTGAAACGATTTGTTTATAGCATGTTATAATAATTTAAGTGTTTTAATAACTTTAATTTCCGACGTTTCCAGGGTTCTACAGCACCCATGGTTAAGAGTATTTACGGACATGGACCGTGTTATCAGGGACCTATTGGTATTGACAAGAATTTTAATTGAAAATACCTGCGTATATTTCCATGAAGGTTTTTAGTAACTGCAACCCCAAACGAACAGCAATTAAACAAGCTCTTGATAGATCTCCTAATTGAAATTTCATCCTTAATTTGTAAACCATCACTTGATATTACAATCGAGGCGTTGCATCGATGCACGCGTCGAGTGTCGTCGAGGGGCTCGTGTGCCTCGCGTACTGACCACTTGAGCTCTTTATTAAGGCCTCAAGTGCAATGTAAATTTCAACTTGATAGTACTACTTTTCCACTCTACTGTAGACCTTAAGATTTTGATGCCAAGGCACAAAATTCTTTCGGTGCTTTCGATGAGGGCGGATAAATCGTTTGTCGGCAAACGCCATCTTTAAAGTGGAATTAAAAGCAATTTGTGCGTTGAGAGCGATTTAGAAACCGCTTAAAATTCAGGGCTGCCAACTGATATCACGACTATATTTTTTAGTTCTGTGTAATGTCGCCGCCATTAGGCTACTGTCGCATTTAAGCGACAGTAGCCTAATGGCAGGGCGCGGATCGCGAACTCAAAAGGTCGTGGGTTCGAATCCGCCATTTGACTACTGTCGTGAACCACTCCTAACACAAGCATTTTCAAGCTTACCTGGAGTGGTTAAAAGGAATATTAGTAATGTTAATTAATAAAATTACTAATATTTATTTCAAAAAAAAAAAGAAAAAAATCCTTCAACTACTGGTGAACAAAAGCATCGCACAACTACGATATTGATGTGCTTAAAGATTGATTCAGCATTTTTGAACTATGATCGGTGGTATGATAAAAAACTGAAGACTAATTAAGTCAATAAAAAGTAGAGTTATTGATCTGGGGCAATTCAACGGTTTTTAATAGAGCATTCCGCATCCAAAAGAAATGTGTACGGGCGATTTGTGGATCGTTCTTGGTTGGTTGATTCTTGTAAACCACTTTTTAAACAGTTAAAACTTATGACATACGATAATGTATTCTGTACCCTGTTCGACTAACCTGGCTGGACGGGACGGGAGTGTCCTTTCGACCAGTCGCAAGTGATTGGCCCGGACGGCACTGGCCCTTCGAAAAGTCTAACTCTACAAGTAATAAGCCTGGAGCGGACGAATGTGTCCTATCGACCAGCTGAACGGCATGGCCCGGACGACATTTTCTCTCCGAACAGCTTCAGTGTTACACAGAAAAATTATAATATATAAAAATAAACATCAGATTGAGTCACACTTAACTTTCAAAAAAAAAAACATAAGTTTGACTTCGACATTAACTACTGATTTTAGCAAGCTGAGCTGTTTTTCACTGAACACACCTCGTTCGGAAAATAATAAATAAAACTAAGGCAACTGGCAAAGCTACCAACCCTAGCGTCACCGCTGTAAGAATGTAACTGTTTAAATGAGCCACAAGTGCGCAGCTCAATAGTTAAATGAATAATTGTACAAATTATTAAAAGCGCTCTGCCTTGATTACGGTGCATGCATATCACACCCTACTGTCATCCTGCAGGCATTTTATTTCAATGTAGTGAAGGAATCGCATGACCGAAATAAAAATATTGTTTTTGGAAAATGATTGATCGAAAAAATATTAGAAAGAAGGAAAGATTATTTTTGACTCACACAAGGCACCAGAACCCAGAAACAAAGTCAAACAAAAAAAAATAACAATTTAAGAACAAACAAAGAGCCAGTTGAAATTAGAAAAAAAATGATATATACTATATATTCTTAAAACTAGTGCCTTAGGGTGATGCCAAAACATTGGAACCAATTCAGCATGACGTCAGGTTGGAGACCTAACGCTGATTTTCTGTTGGCCCCCTGGATTGCATTCGTCTTCACCTCTAAAACCAGTTACCGTGTACTTCCGCAAGAACAATCAGTATACTCACGTATACTGATTGTTCTTGCGGAAGACTCTATCAAAAAACATATAATAACTTTTAAATAAAATGATTAATAGAATAGGTATATAACATATGACGGGATACAAATTAAATAGGTACTTTATTATTAACAAGATACTGCGCGTGAAACTGTAACAACATAATAATATCAGCAAAAATAAAATAAAATAAAAAAATAAATGCGACAGTAGCCTAATGGCAGGGCGCGAACTGCGAACTCAAAAAGGTCGTGGGTTCGAATCCACCATTCGACTACTGGCGTGAACCACTCGTAACACAAGCAATTTTAAGCTTACCACGAGTGGTTAAGGGGAATATTAGTAATGTTTATAGCATTGTTAATATTCTTTAAAAAAAACATAAAATGTACCTTTCAAAATAACCATCAAATATAGGACATGTTAGTGTTAATGTTAACCATGTCTAGAACAAGTATTGTTTTAGGGAATAATTTATTTATTTTTATAGAAGAGGATCAAACGAGCATACGGGTCACCTGATGATAACGTTCTATAACAACTACTACACCAAGGCAATTGCAGGTGCGTTGCCGGTCTTTTAAAATGGAGTAAGCTCGTTTCTTGAAGGTCCCTAAGTTGTATCATTCCGGAAAAATCGTCGGTAGTAAAATATTCCACAAGAAGTCGTGCTAGAAAAAAACCCTATTAAATTATATCGAGCGGTAAAGGACCGCCAAGTATCCAGATGATGTGAATGGTAACGTGAGTTTTGTCACGATGTGCGTTGGTGAAATTTGGTGGCTGGAATCTTGGAATCTATTTTAAAATAAAACATTTATAGCCAAAAAACTTTCAGATATACGTCGGTTTTTTGACAAAAGATCGAATAATAATTAAGTATGTACCTTAGATCTGATGCGATATCTATAGCAACGTTTAATAATTAATTTCAATTATTTTCGCAAAATAGAGAATACCTGTGCGCTCCTAGAACAATACCTGTGCGCACAACAGACAAATAATGTAATTCCAAAATTTTTCGTATTTGCCGAATTTTATATTTAACACTTAAACAGGCTTAATTAAAGATTTTATTAAAAAAACTGACTTCAAGAGATAATTTTACCAACCATACGGATGTAATTTCTTATTTAAGTATATATGGATCCATGAAGTGTAACCTATTCGATAAAAAGTATAATTAAAATTGGTTCGACTATTTCCAGGAAATCGGTGAAGCTACATGAAAAACATTCTCGTTTTTTGGACTCGACTAAAATCACAGAGCTGTACCTACATCCCTTTACTGTCACGACTCCAACTCTAACGCTACTGTCTCATGGTACACAGACTGTGCTTTATTTCTGAGCCTTTTGTTTTACAAAGAGAAGAGTCGCGTTGAGAACTGTGAAGTTTTTATACATCGTAGATGAGACCCACCACAAAACAACACTAAATTTTTGTTTCTTGATTCAAATTCGGAAAGGAGGTTGAGTTCTAAACACTGGTAGATAAAAAGAGGAAGAAGCAGTAGCACACAAATAAAATAAAATCTTTTCTAATAGCACCATTTCCAAAAATATTTAATAACTTGTATGAGACAAACAGTGACAAGCGAAGTGTATAGCGGCCTTTTACTATATGGTGTGGAGATTGGCTAGCCTATTCGCCGACTTCGTTGACATGAAAATGAAAATCACTTTGGAGTGCATTGCGTCGTATTCTTCAAATATTGTCTAGATCTACCCCAGCTTATTAAACAAACGATGCAATGTATATTACCAAAGTTAATGATTAGGCCTGTTGGTAAGACATGCAGAAATTTGTTGGATGCAGGCGACTTGGGACCGTGTTTGATGCGTTCCTTGAGGGAGATGTATGTTCATCAGTGGATTTATGCAGCGCTGTAAAATAATGATAATGATGATGTGAAAAATGAGCCGATAAACTGCCTGGTATTAAACAGGCTCTGCGGTCTACTTCACAGGAACACAGCAGTGACTGAATTGCAGAAATAGGAGGGTGGTTTCCACTCAAACAGATTACTAGACACGAATGGAGCCGTAGTTTTCATTACAGGACTTTTAGTCTTCACACGAAGGCATTGAAATATTCTTAATATTTATATAGTAGTTATAATAATTGCGATGTTAGCCACGTTCAGTGGCTTCATGCTGAATATCCTTTCTCAACTAACTGCAGTAATTACCAAATTGCAGAGGCGCTCAGTTTAAATGCAGTAAAGAGTCCTCAGCGCCCGACCGCGCTTAATTAAACCATTGTTAGGGGCGAGCTCGGGACTCGCACTGCACCACTCGTGTTCTATTCCAAGCTCGATTGCCCGAATTATACATCCCCTCGCTCCCACCGACATACTTGTAATTTTGAAATCATTTTAGGTCACTGACCAAAAGCGATATTTTGACGATAATTTTCACAGGTGTACAATGAATTCTTATATTTTCGGGAATACTACAGATAAAATGAAAGTAATTTTATCACGTTCAATTTAACTTATTTTTAATTCACTACGTTTCGGGTGCTTTCGAGCGCCCATTTTCATGGGGGCACTGAGATTTGACGTTCCGATGTAACAGTTAGCCCGGTTACCTTCAGTTTGTGAATATAAGTTTTTGGTCCAATCTACGCAAATTGAGCTTACAGTAGGTACCTAGAAGTCCTGCAGTTGTATGCTTGGGGTTTGGATTTAATTTTGTTACCTATAGAATCCCAAGCAGATGGCAGCACCCATCCATCTTCTCTATTGAAATCAGTATGTTTTTATTTTATTTCAAAAGCCTCGCGAATCATCTTTGGTAGGATCGGTGTTCTTTTGCGAGGATTTGTGGTTTATCAAATCTGATGAAATGACGAGAACAATCTTGAAAATGTTTCTACGTAAATCGGACCAAAATTAATATGCACAGGTGAATAAAAAAAACGATTGCTAGTCTAGCTCTAAGTGCCAAAGGTGTTTTTGGTCGAAGTCGAAGCTGAAACCGAAGCTTCGGTCGGACACTAACTGTCAAAACACATCGTACTTTTTGTAAGTGAGGACAAACATATTACCTTGTCTATCACGATAGAATGAATAAGGATTAACATGAATATTAATATTGATTTCTCATATACTCAGTTTCGCTACAGCGATGTTGCGGATGAAACAATGTAAGATATGATTACGAGACGACGCGCGAGTGACGCCGCTGAATGAGATCTAACGAGCGACACTCGAGTGCAGTGCAGAGCTGCTCCGGGGCTCTGTGCTATCTTGCAAAGTGTCTTGTAATTTGAGGATTCATTTGAGTTTGATTCATACTGATACAAAAATTATCATTTTTCACTATATTACAATTCCAAACGTTTCCATTTTCTTGTTGAATATTGTTAAGACTAATAAAAGTAACTCAATTTTGTGATAAAAACAAATTTATTTTACAATTTTTTTGTTGAGTGTTTAGTTTTTGTTATTGAAATAATGATACTAAAATATTAAGTGGATACACGCTGTAGAGCCAAGCTTCAGCTATATAAGTAGTATAGTTGTAGCACGAATGGGTCGGCTCGACCGGGAAAGGACCACGCTCTCACAGAACATCAGCGTAAAATGGTAGCTCAATGCTGCTGTGTTTCGTATGGTGAGTGTAGAGAACTGGAGACCCTTTTTTACTGGAAACGATCCATTCAGTCTTATTCCTCAGGGGTGATTCTAAATTGAGGATAAATGGATACGTCTATGGGCTACAGCATTCACTTACCGAACTGTGTGCTCGTTTGGTACCCTTATACCATAAAAAAATTAATTAGTATTGCACGCAAACTAATTTTGTTTCTTCTTTCTTTTTTTACATAGTTTCTTTATCATGTAGTCCCTTCTCTGCCAGTCAGCAAAAGCGCAAAAATGATTTTTCAGTTATAAGCGGTTACAAATATTATTTTTCTGAGACCATCAAGTATCTCACAAAGCACTACTTAATTATAGTAGCTAGCAGATGCGGTCGGTTGTTTACTGTAGGTGTTTTGTGACGCTTGTATGTAGTAAAGATGTTAAAAAATAATTATCTAAAATCCGCATAATAAGTTAACAGGGGTAGATATAATAATATTACATATTAAACTGATGTGTATTACCTAGTTTGAAGAATTAGCGGTCAGCCACCGCAGAGTTTACTTCACCTGAGAATTAGGTGTGTCCTTTCTAGTGTAATGGTGTTGGCGTAGTGCTGCTGGGATTAGTGGTGACGAGGACAGGGCACGGTAATTCAGAGAGGGCGGGAAGTGCTGCTCTAATTGGCTAACACATCATTTTATTTTATTACACGAATCTTAGATAACATCTTTAATGGATTTCTGTAAAGTAATACCTGAATCTTTTAATTTATTTGTGTGTAGCTTACGTACTCTCGTTTACTCTGTCATTGTCGCTATCATTACTGTTCATCACAAATCACTGCTAACCATATTCTTTCCACCAAAAATTATCACATAAGGGTGGGTATAAAACACTGCAACACCAGGGGAATTGCAGATGCGGTGCCAGGCGTTTAAAAAGAAAACGCTCTTTTCTTGAAGGTCCCTAAGTCGTATCGGTCCGGAAAAATCTCTGGTGGTAATCGTCTTCACAAGAAGAGTCCACTAGTGAGAGTCACATGCAGGTAGGAATCTATTCACAATTAAACACGTGGTGGCGCCTCATTCGAGCGTAAGGTTGTGGTTAAGCAGAAAACAAGCGCAAAAGAGCAGCTTAATGCATCTGCGTGCGGAGAACCTTTTCCCTAGTAATGAAGCATTCCATTTTAGTTGTCAGGAGTGACAACTCATCTACAATTTGATACTTAGTCGAGAATAGACTTGCCTTCACTTACCATCAGTTGGATTGTGAGTTCGTTCTACCCTTACTTCTATACTATAAAAATTTGCAGTTTCTTCATTATAGTCCATATGTGTACATCCTATAGGAATATATTTATGGGGTAAAAGCAATTCGCTGTGTTAACTGTACTAAAAAGTGTGTTAGAATGCGTGTTTAGAGAATGAGACTTTATGTTGACTAGTAGTATAAATATAATCCAACACATATCTGCTTACACATTTATACAATACAATGAAACTAAATATTGAACGCCAAAACAAGATCCATCACCATTCCCATTAGAGTTACACAATTTCCCTACTGATGAACTAGCATGCATCGATTTCTTGCACGTCTTATCTGTTCATCACTGCATCTGCATTAGCTGCCGCTTCATCGGTTGACCTTAAAGATTTCCAGACCAAATTTCAGTCACGGCGGCCGATCTCAACGGAAACTAGCCGTCTCTGCAGGACAGGATTATAGTGCACCAGTGTGTGGTTGTGATGGTACAGGTGTACATTCCATTTCATCACTCCTATAGTCTGATGGGACGGCAATCCAACACGACCAGAGAGAGGTCAAGCGCGGACCAAAGGCTTTACGTACTTTCCGAATCACAAGGGTGAAATACCACCAACTTTCTGATGTCCGACTGCTACTTAGAATATCTTGACAGAACTCAGTTAGTGAGTTTTTGGCTTCACCCTGATCATGAGGACCGGGATATCATGACCAGCAGTCACGTTTACCAACGAAGCAAACCAAAAAGGCCTTTAAAAGACACACCCATCAGGTGGACTGTGTGCTCGTTTGTCACCCTTAATCCATAAAAAATATCATTATTTTAACCCAAAGCTAAAATGTGAGGCCTAAAATAATTGACACAACATGAAATAATCGGAGTAAGTAATCGCGTAAAGCAGCAGAGCCCGGCTGGCGATTAGCGCAAACATCAGTGCAGCAGCGAGGGTGTAATGAGGCGTAAATTAGCGTCTATTGTGTGCCCGCGCCTAACTACCTCTGTTAAGTACTAATTAGCGGCGTCGAACGTCCCCGCCTTCAATGCATTCCTCCAGAATGCAAGTCTATCCTCATTGCGCGTTTATAATTACGGGCTATTCTTAGTAATCCTCGCCTCGTCAAGGCTGAGTTCTTAATGATGACGATTATACATAACTAGTTCATAAGAGCGCGCACAATGGAAATAATAAAAAATTTTGCGTCGGTCTGTGCGGTTACTAGATGTAGTGGTGGCAGTTATATCTGTTTGAAGAAGTTGTGGGGTTTTTGTTTTTATCTAATTTTACATCCGGCCATTTCACTTACGATCCAAAGTATCCAGTCAACCTTATTTAAACTGGATGCTGTAACCCACAGACAACCACATCTTTTCTCGAGTAAGAATCAAAATGCACGTGCGTTATCATCTCTAAATTCTTAAAGTAAGCTAAAGGATCTTTGTGGCACATCCCTTGGTCGACTCTTATGTCATACGGGATCAAATGTAGTAACGGATTCTCTTAAGCCACCACCACGGCAAATAAAACTCCTGGGAATGAGGTGATCGATACATATGATCGTTCGGGAAATTACGATACAACTTCTCTTCAGGAATACCTCAAAACCTAAAAACTAGATTGTACAACCAGTGCGTGTTGCCACTGATTACTTATGAATCTGAGACGTGCTCCGTTGCTGTTGACCGTTATAAAAGGAAGCTCAAGGTCACTCACCGAACTATGGAAAGGGATTTGTCTGTATAATAGACTTAAAAATGAGGATATCCGCAGTAGAATCAGAGTAACAGACATAGCCCAACGGATCAGTAAGCTGATGTGTCATTAGGCCAGCCATATAACTCGAAGAACCGACAGTCAATGAAGAAGAAAGGTTCCGAGTGGCGAACTCGGACCGGTAAGCGAATTGTGGGGCGGAGCCCCACTTGATGGAGTTACGACCTGGTAAGAAATACAGGAAGTCGATGGATGCAGGTGGCTCAGGGCCATGCTATGTGGCATTCATTGGGGAGGCCTATGTTCAGCAGTGGACTTGTGAAGCGCTGTAATAAATGAAAAAGAATAAATACGTAATATATAATAATTGTAAGGTCTTTTTATAAATAAATCCCCGCTGAATTTTTTGCTGATGCTTCCCAAGACAAAAGTAAAAAATAAATTTATCTGTTTTACACCAGGTTATTTAACAAGATTTTTAAACTATATATCTATTTGCTGCAATATATATTTAGAGATTTTACTGTAAAATATTATTCAATGTCTAATATTTCAGTTATAAGCAAGTCAAATCTAAACTTTAAAACCGTTAACACTACTTCGATATCTCAGTGTCAATTTACGAGTACACAAGGAAACGTTTTTTTTAATTCACGATGTTTTAAAAAAAAACACTACGAAGGTAATTGTCAAAGTAGTGTCTGTTTCTAAGTAGATTGCTCGCATCGAACTTAAAGTACAACTGGAAGTAAGTGGCTACTGCAAACCGATGAACACCTGCAACCAACTACAAATAAAGAAGGCTGCAGATGCTCGTCACAGTGTCACACGCAGCAGTGTTGGCACTGATGCTTGGTGGCACAAATAAATAAGAGGAGAGGCAAAGAGAAGGCAAGAAGAAAGTTGAAGAAAACAAAGTAGACTCTTTAGATGTGTCTTCATCAGACAGTATTTTAATCATTCTAATAACGAAAATCGAAGAACTTAATTTCGAAGTTTATCAATCTATGACGGTTTCGCGGCACAGTAGCTTAGCTATGAGTTATAGCACTGAAAGCCGCGGGTTCGAATCCCGCACAGAACAGGTATCTATGTATGGCCTACAAGTAATTATTCTGGGACTGGATGTTTGTCCATGTGCAATTTATGTATGTAAACTGCCTCCACGATACAAGAGAAAAGTAGTGTAGAGGTAAAGTTTTTTTGATTAAAAAATATCAATATGTGCTCCCCATTGAAGCCACAGAATCTATGAAAACCTCGAGAGTAATAATATAGGTTTCGATATCTAGATCATATTGATGAGATATCGAAACCTATATTACTCCGTAAATTAATTACACTGTTCACAACAGTGGGCAGAAATAACCAATGATTCGTGTACCTGGTAGTGGGTCGTAAAATGATCATAACAGTAGCAACAAAATTTTTGACTGGTTTATTGCAGGGTTTCCAAAAAATAATTCAAAGATCAATCAAGAACACCGCCTGCGAATAGATTACTTTTTAACGTTTGTGTGGCCTTCGAGCGATTTCAGCGATGATTGTTATATAGAGAAGGAGCTTAGGGCGCTGGCAGTGAGGAGCAATATGCTTGCCCGCATGTTTGCTCGATGTACAGATGACGTAAAAGTCACTCTTTTCAAAGCATTTTACCAGTCTTTTTACTCGAGTAGCCTGTGAGTATCATTCAGGCAACGAGCTTACAGCTTCCTTCATATTCAATATCAAAATCGGTTAATTTACTTCAATAACAGAACGTTATGGCCTAAAATGATAAACACAATCTTCCGAAGCAAGTATCGTTGTTGTTGTGAGTGAGGGGGGAGAGGGGGGGAGGTACACAGCGGGCGGAGCCGCACAATGCCACTAATGCTAATTACCGTCCGTCGTGGGGAGTGTCCGCTCGATTGTGGCGCCACCTTCACCACAGCCGGCCTACTGCATCACGAGTTAGATCTATTGGAGACTCGTACGAACTTAGCCAGAGTTTTGAATTTAAAAATTATGTAATTTCGGTTTGGGGTACTATAATTTTACAAGTGTGATAATGTATTTATTTTTTAGTGAAAACCGTAAACAAATTAAATCGTGATAACTCAATCACCACAGCCGGCCAGTAGGCTGCAAGATTTTAATATCGTGTTTATGAAACGTAAAAGGATAGTCAAAATAAAAAGATAGTCAAAATAAAAAGATACATAGTCAAAATGAAAATATCTACCTGCGGAGTTTTTTTATTAAAAACGACTACAGAGATTCTAGGATTGACGCATGTAACTTGTTTTACCGTTATATCTGTAAATCTGTAATATCAATGGTGATTGAGTTTCACTGTCATATCTTTGACATATTTTGTAAATAAATTACGTGCAACTTACAACAAAAAGTTTCGTTCGCTTGAGAATTGAGTAATATGTATTTAGTGGTATCAAGTACGCTTATTTATTCTGAGGTTTCTTTCTTCTTACACAGCAAACTTACATTTATAAATTTATGTACAATTAGGTGGCCTTATCGCTAAACAGCGATCTCTTCCATGCAAATCTTGGTGAAGGAGACCTTTTCATTATTTAGTCAATCCATACCTATTAGGTACTTGTAATTAGGAGTTATCAAGATTTAATTTGCTTATGGTTTTCAATAGAACCTCTCAAACTAACAAATTACAATTATATTATTTTAAATCAGAAAGATGTTAATAACCGGTGTGGGCACGAGAAACTCGAAGCAAATTCGAAGGTGCGAAACTTTAAAACCTGTTCTCAACTACATTGTCCAAGCGTTGGAATTTCGGTAAATTCCTCTCACTGAGAGAGAGAAATGTATACGAGCCCTCGATTTTTTTAACACTAACTATAGACGTAAATTCGTTGATCCTCTAGCCCCAACCTAGTAAAACTGTGTTTCAGGAGTCAGAATATTAATGGGCTTTTGAAGAACAACAATATATACCTACTCTAGACCGATTCCACACGGTAGGACGGCAAACCGACACGACCGGAACGAGATCTAGTGTAGGACAAATGAAAGAATAAAATGTGATTCAAAGTTCAACATACCTGCACTCTAGCCTCACTGAGGTCCAGCCGCAACGCGAGTTCCTCCCTCGTAAACACGTCGGGGTACTGCGTTTTGTCGAAAGCCCGCTCAAGCTCGTGCAGCTGGTATGTGGTGAATGTGGTTCGGCTGCGACGCACCTGCTGGCAGTTTCTGAACGTTACGGTCGAGTGACTTAATTGGTCAATACATTGGAGCCAATATTTGTGCAACAGTTCATAAACATGCAAATAATTACAAACAAAGAATGCTAGAGATTTCCATAACTACTACGAGATCTTCTCACCCTTTTAATCGGAACATACATAGATATAGACGACTGTTGGTTGACTTCAGAAATACACAAATGTGTGTGATATGCTTGGCTACGAAGGAGAATATCGTGAGTTAATCGGCATGCTGGAGCTGTGTTATTGTTGTAGTACGAATGAGTCGCCTCGAGAACCGCGCTCTCACAAAATATCAGCACGAAATAGCAGCATAGTGCTGTATTCCGTATGGTGAGTGTAGAGAATCGGAGACCCTTTTTACTGGAAACGACAAGGAGAGATGTAAATGTCTATACGCTACAGCACCCATTTACTATCAGGTGGACTGTGTGCTCGTTTGTCACCCACCCTTATTCTATTAAGAAGTGTAATCCGCCAATACGCACTAAAAAATCGCAACGGATTATTCTCTGCTTGAAAACCTCAGAAATATAATCTGTTCGAAACCATGAAACAATCCAATGTCAAGCGTTTGCTTAATCACCCGAATCAAATTGAAGAAAATTTTAAGATCGAGCTGGTTGTACGTGATTGGGATATTTATAACCTTTTATATTACTGTAATTAACGGATAAGTTGATTGTTTGTTGTTTGAAACATATTTTTTATTGTTGTTAAAAATTATATATTACCGTACCTATATTATATATCATAATTTACATAATAATATACTATAATATAAAATTATGTAATGTATTATAGTGGCCGAGTAGATAATTTTATATATTACTATGTATTACAATTTATTATTCTTTTTCTTTATTAGCTCATTAAAATAAAACAGTCTGAAAATGGGTCTCTCCTGTTCTACTAAATTTTAACAAATTAAAATACATAACAATACAACAGCATACCAAGAGCCCACTGCTACATTGGAGGATACCATAGACTGCTTCGTAGAAGGGACATTATGATAGTTTCCACGCTGGCTGGAGACCGCAGTGTTTTATAAATTTGAGTCGTTATTCAATTTCCCTCTGTCGCCTCTCTTACGACGCCTTTAAACAATACAGGGTAGTAGATATTCTTACGCTGCCCCTACATGGCAAATATTATTATGCTATAATAGTACTACTACTCCAATAACAACTGACACAAAATTTCAACGTAAAATAGCAGCTTATTGCTGTTGTGTTTCGTATCGAGACATAGACTATACATACATAGATATATAATAGCAATATGTCCATCTCATTTTCACCAGACGTTAAATTCTCAGAATGATGAGGAGAACCGGCGTCAAATTATGAGACGTGTGGTACTGCACCCGTCCACTCGCGCATCAAGCGTGTCAACTAAGAAAAAATCGCTGCGACGAGAGAGCCTCTTGAACATGAAGAAGTCTGAAAACTTCGTAAAGTTCAGCTAAGGCGTTTTTTCGCCTTAAGAACTGGGGGAGATGTGGGAAGAGGAATTTTGACCAAGAGCTTCTGGTAGAGTAAGAGAGCTCTTAGGCTCCTATCTCAGTTGCTATCAGCCTTCCACCCCACACGGTACCTCTTCCTTGCTGCCCCACTAAGCTTACAAAGCCCAGCATACTTTATCTTTTCCCCTCCCTGGTTCGTTTCTGATTGTGGTTGTCTACTTCACGATTCATCCCAGGTTGGGGCGCAGTGTTGCAACGTATTGGTGAGGCTAAAAGAGCCTCTTCCATACCTAAAGATACTCGTATTTCCATTAAAGGAGAATTTTCGTTATTGTGTATGGGTTATTATCATAGACATTAAGCCAGGACTCATGGTGAATGAATGCAAATCGGCACAGCCTCCAAGTCATCAGTTTAATAATGTTAATGTCCACCAGACCGAATTCCGGTCTCGGCGGCAGTCTCAACGAAGACTAGCCATCTACGCAAGACAGGTTATAGTGCACAAGTGTATGCGCAAGCGCATGTGCATACTCTATTCGCTTACTCTAATAGTCTGATAAGACGGTAACCCGACACGACCAGAGAGAGATCGGGCGCAGAACCAACCAACAACTTAACGTGCATTCGGACAAATCAACAGTATACTATTACATCAGCAAGTCACCTTGCGCGGACGTCCGGCGTCGAGGGCATCCATGTGTTCGCCGTGTTCGTGCTCATGCTCGTGCTCGTGTGTGTGCGCGAGCTCGCCGTCCTGGTCGTTATCTTGATCGTGATCGCGATCTTGATCATGGTCGTGATCAGGATCGGGATCGGAGTCGGATTGCGTGCCGCTTTCTGTCTTCATCTCCATACGATCTATCGGAAAAAAACAATGTCAACACACACTCCTGGAAATTTATTAAAATTTTTCATTTCCGCTACGTCACGTCACTACTTGAAAGTTATAAATCGTAGCGTCGATTCCGCCACGCCACTACTACATTAAGAAGAACACAACACTGCTGGTATTCTTTGACAAAAGACTGTGAAATAGAAAGATTGAAAGAAATTACATTTATTTACCCAAAATGAACGTATACGAGAAATTAACATTAATAAAAAAAAATCAAACCTAGAATTGTATTAAAACAAAATCTATAATAACTAGGTAATGTTTGTTTCTATAAATGTAAATATATTAATAAACAATAAATTAAGAAATTTTTTTTAATTCACTTTCTTAATTTATTGTTTATTAAAAAATATATTAATAAACAATAAATTAAGAAATTTTTTTAATTCACTTTCTTAATTTATTGTTTATTAAAAAATATATTAATAAACAATAAATTAAAAAAGTGAACGCAAGTAAGACGAAAGTGATGGTTTTTGAAAGAGAAGAAAGCAAAACGGTATGTGAAATAAGAATAGAAGGAGAGTTAATTGAGCAAGTGGATGAGTTTATGTATTTGGGATGTGTATTTAGCAGGGATGGTAGATATGATAGGGATATAGAACGACGAGTAAATGCGGGGAATAGAGTGAATGGGGCACTACACTCTATTATGAAGAACCAGAATGTGTCAAAAAAGGCACGTATGGTAATTCATAATGCTGTGTTAGTCTCTACTTTAATGTATGGTGGTGAAAGCTGGGTGTGGCAGAAGAAGCACGACAGTAGAATAAATGCTGTAGAAATGCGGTCTTTAAGGAGTAGGTATGCTAGGGTTGAATCTGAATGACAGGGTGAGAAATTGCGTGATAAGAGATAAATGTGGTATGCAAGATGATGTTGTGACCAGGATTAAGAAAGGAATGCTTCGGTGGTTTGGTCATGTAGAAAGAAAGAATGGGGAAAGAGTGACAAAGCAAATTTATATGGCAGATGTGAACGGCCGAGTCGGGAAGGGACGCCCTAGAAAAAAGTTTATCGACCAAATTGGCGATATTTTGAAAAGGGGCCACGTTAGAAGTACCCTTAACCGACGAGCATGTATGCGTAGATATATGGATGTAAAGGAAGCGAAAGAGGTATGTCAGGATCGTGCCAAATGGAAGTCCGTAGTCTCTGCCTACCCCTTTGGGTGAGAGGCATGAGTGTTTATAAAAAAAAATTATTATAAATTAAGAAATATCTAATTGACCGCAATAAAACTCCCTTAGTTTGGTATTTTCATTTCAACACGGAATTTACACTGATTTGTAAAACCCCCGTGACATCTATTTTACCTTTTGGACCCTTATAATAAAGGACCCTTTTCCTTTTTCCCAAGGAAAAGGGTCACAGCAGGACTGCAAAAACTACCGTGGTATCAGTTTGCTTAGTATTGTGGGTAAACTGTATGCTAAGGTGTTAATTGAAAGAGTTATGAAAGAAACTGATGGAAAAATTTGGGATGTGCAAGCGGGTTTTAGAAAGGGAATGGGGTGTACAGATCAAGTCTTTTCCATGCGCATGATTGCGGAGAAGTTTTTGGCCAAAAATCAGAAAGTTTTTTGTGCGTTCATGGACTTGGAAAAGGCTTATGACAGAGTGGACAGGAATGTGTTATGGCAAACACTGAACTCGTATGGGTTGAGCGCTGGTTTGATACAGGCATTAAGGTCTCTTTATAGGGACTCTAGTGCTTGTGTCAGGATCAATGGGGTCTACTCGGACTGGTTTGGCATCCAAAAAGGTATCAGACAGGGCTGTGTAGCTTCCCCTTGGCCGTTCCAACCTATTTATGGACAAAAAAATGCATTGAAAAAGCGTAGTAACCTTATTACAAACAGTTCGTTCAACGACTAACCAATTAAGCCGTTGTATGTATTAAATCAGTATTTTGCGTCATTTATGATTTTTGACTTAGTGGTCACCCATCGCAGTGTACTTCACCGGAGGATGCCTTGTTCAGAGGCGAAACACGGGTCATATTATCGTCGGTGGTGTGACGTTCCTAGTGCAGTGGTGTTGAGAGTAGTGGTGCTGGGATTAGTGGTGACGGGGACGGTGCACGCAATCGAAAGAGAGCGGGAGGTGCTCTCTAAACTAGGTGAGCACATCATTTTATTTTATTACGTGGACCCTAAACACCTTTAATATAGTGCATTTCCGCAAAGTAAAGCTCGATCCTATTAATTATTTTTGTATCTTTTCTGCACAGTGTAGCGGGTCGTTAGTGAAAACGAAGCTGGCATAAGTAATCTGCTTTTTCATTTCATGAGTCAATATAATATAACAAAATAATTATTTCTGTACATCCCCCCCCCCCCCCCCCCCACAAACACACAACACACACACACACGCACACACACACACACACACACACACACACACACATACTTTTATAATTTTTGTAAATTTTGTTTGTTAAAATAGAGTAATCAGTTTTTGTCATTTTTGTTTTTTTAATTAAAAATGTATGTTTAGATAAGGAAGAGCCGGATTTATAAACACAGGTATTACTTGCTTAAATGGAGATCCCAATCAACTATGTAATTAATTTAAGTTTTGTGAAGAAAATAAATTATTTTATTTTATTTAAACACAAAACCCTCTCAATAGTATACTTAACTTTACTTTACTTTACTTTAAATTATTTTATTTTATATATTATTTTATTTATTTAGAACTGCCTCCACAATTCAAGAGAAAATCTCTATGTGGGATGAAGTATTTTTTATGGAAGAATGTAATTAATAAAACTATTTTTATGGATTTTTCTTTATTTTTGGATGTCAGGGGGGGGGAGTTGCCCGCGTAAAGAAAATTATATTCAATGTACTACACATTGACTATAACTATTTTAGTAGTAGTAGTTTAGTAGTAAGTGTACATGTATATGTGATAAGAAATCATTATAAAAAAATAAAAATACGTCTACTAATATCAGAGTTTTATATAAGTAATATTTTTATTAAAATCACACCCTCTTGTACTATCGAAAATCACGTACACGTGCAGAATCGCGTTCAATGGGAACGTTCTTCAGGTAACCTTGTCTATTTAAACTGTCGTCGGCGCGGGGAATAACGACTTACATATATTTTCATATGAAACGTATTGTTGCGAACGAAAATAACTTAATTGCGTTGAGACGGTTTGATCTATCAGGTATAATGACATTTTCATTGACAAACAATTTTATTTGTCAAATCCGTTACAAGGTTACAGCCCATTAAAGTCCACTGCTGAACATAGGCCTCCCCCATAGATTACCTCATAGCAGGGGATATTTGCCACAGCTGCCACGCTGGCAAGCGGGTTAGCAACCGTAGTTTTTTTAATCGTTATTAGAAAGATGCTGCTGCTCATCTCCTGATTTGTATCCCTCAGTTCGCCTCTTACGATACCCGTAGAGTAATATTTGCCCAGTCGAACACATTTAAATATATTTGATAAAGAGAGCCGTCCACGTGCAGCAGTAAATTGTTAGCAGGTGAAGAAGATACGTGATGTATAAAACAAGTTTTGTAACGATACGACTCATAGTTGGGTAGTTGGACCACCATTAATATAGTAAGTTATTACGTCATATATTTTGAAGTTCCTATTTTTAATAGTTACCGTTAGTTACTCATTTTATTAAAATAATTTAAAACAGAATTAGAAACTTTTTATTTAATCATCATCATCATCATTACAGCCCTTCACAAGTCCACTGCTGAACATAGGCCTCCCCCAAGCAATGCCACAAAGCACGGTCCTGAGCCACCTGCATCCATCGACTTCCTGCATGTCTTATCAGGTCGTCACTCCATCTAGTGGGTGGTCGCCCTACACTACGCCTACCAGTACGAGGCTGCCACTCGAGAACCTTTCTTCACCATCGGTTATCGGTTCTTCCTATATGGCCGGCCCATTGCCACTTCAGCTTACTAATCCGTTGGGCTATGTCGGTCACTCTGGTTTTACTGCGGATATCCTCATTTCTATAGCACCGCCCAAATTTCGATGGAATCAAAGGCTTTCTCATAGTCCACATACGCCAGGCAAAGTGGCAGATTGTACTCTTCGGTCTTCTGTACAATCTGCCGCAGGGTATGTATGTGGTCTATGGTACTGAAGCTTTTTCGGGAATCGGCTTGTTCGGGAGGCTGGAAGTCGTCGAGTCTGCGTGCGAGACGATTCGTAATGACTCTCGAAAACAGCACTTGAACTTGTTAAATCTCTGTTCTTGAAGAGAACTTGTCGCTTTCTTAAAGAACAAGACCACCGCACTTCTGCTCCACGCCTCTGGAGTAGCGCCACCATGGAGGACGGAATTGAAGAGCCTCTGAAGGACTTCAAGTACCGGTGTTCCACCCGCTTTCGGAAGCTCCGCTGTAATTCCATCCTCGCCTGGGGCCCTGCCGTTTTTAAGGTGCTGGAGAGCCATTCTAATCTCGGTCAGACTGACGTCCGGGATATCATCGGAGTAGTGTCGGGTAAGACTTGCTCTTCTATCGTTACTTACACTTGAGTGTGGCACCAACGATGATGTGTACAGCTGCCCATAGAACCTCTCAATCTCACTCAAAATCTCAGGTCCCAGTCTTCAGCTTCGACAGTTGGCTCTTTCTGGCAGACAGATCTCTGGCAAAGACTTTGGAGCCCTGGTTCCGCTCGATCGCTTCTTTAATACGAGCAGTATTAAAGTTGCGTAAGTCTTGCCGCATGCATTTGGAGATCTGTCTGTTCAGTTGCCTGTATGCTGTCAAACCTGTTGACGATTGCAGCCTCATCTCCCGTCTAACAGCCATGAGATTAAGAGTGTGATCGG
Source organism: Parnassius apollo (assembly GCA_907164705.1). Lineage (NCBI taxonomy): Eukaryota > Metazoa > Arthropoda > Insecta > Lepidoptera > Papilionidae > Parnassius > Parnassius apollo. The sequence continues at coordinate 4,185,633 of CAJQZP010000904.1, forward strand.
AGAATTTTTGTGTTCTTCTGCGGCGGGTCTTGCAGAACTTAGCTCCGACCGCATGGACAGTTTCCTCGAGATTGGCATTGTTCATATCGTCCACTGCATTGCAATCTTCTAGGCACTGAAAGCGGTTACGTAACTCGAGCTGAAAAGTCTCAGGATTCTGGATTAGAGCACGAGGGGGGTCGGAGCGTTGACTTCATTAGACCTCTCCAACTTAACATTTAGGTTCAGTGTGCCTCTAACCATTCGGTGATCGCTGCCGGTTTTCACCCTTGCGATCACTGAGACATCACGGAACAGTTGGCGTCTGGTCGTCATAATGAAGTCAATCACATTTTTTGTCGAACCGTTGGGGCTCGACCAGGTCCACTTCCTGTGGGGCCGCTTCTGGAAGAAAGAGTTCATCATAAAGAGTCCCTCTTTCTCCATAAAGTCAGCCAGCTGCTGGCCCCTACGGTTCCGTTGCCCTACTCCAAATTTCCCTAACTTCAGCTCACCGCCTTCTCTTGTGCCTAGTTTTGCGTTGAAGTCTCCCATCAACACCGTGTAGTGAGTTTTGGAGGAATGCTTGGCTCTAGAAATATCCTCATACGTTTCCTCCACCTCCTCATCGGGATGTGCCGAGGTTGGTGCGTAAACCTGTATGACCTTCAGCGAATACCGTTTGGTGATTCTGAGTATCAGGTACGCCACCCTCGTCGACACTCACCATACGAAACACAGCAGCATTAAACTGCTATTTTACGCTCGTATTCTGTGAGAGCGTGGTCCTATCAGGTACGCGAATCTCGTCGACACACTCCCAATCTTTACAACGTTGTTGACGAGAGACTTGTGGACGATAAATCCGACACCTCCTTGGGACAGATTTTCGCTCTCCCGGTGATAGAACAAGTTGCCGGACTCGAGGATTACCGTGTCCTCCCCCTCTCTTCGGACCTCAGATAATCCAATAATATGCCAGCGCAATTGTCTACCTCTTCTTCCAGCTCCAGATTTATTTAATATAGATTTTATTTAATATAGATTATAAATGATACCCTTTGAAAGTCACTTTTATATTTAATTTAATACTGGTACGGAAATACCTCTGTCCTGGAAAGAACCAGCAAGAAACCCAGCGAGACTTATTTTTTTGAAAAAAAAAAAGAATAATTATCAATCTTACACAATTAACAACACAAAACAAATAATAAATAGCTTGCTAGTGATAATCTCATTCACATGGATTATTACCATATATCTACTGTATTTTAATTTAAATACATAAACTAATTATATTATATAGCTATAAAAAATAAGTGAGAATACCATACGAATATATAGAGTAATGTGAATACTTTATAAAAACTATGATATACATATAGATGAAAAAATAACAACTCAGAAAAGTAAAAGAAGGTATAGTCGTTCAGCCATATCTAAAAGTAAAATTATGCTTGCTGAATATTTAGCGGTAAGGTAGTTATTTATTTATTTATTTGTTTGTTCGTTTTCCACAATGTGTGTGTTTTACGGTTATAAAAATAGTACAACACATTAACCATTCTGGTGTACAAAATGATTAAAATTAAAATTAAAAAAACAATCATTATTAAGTTCGTTATAAATTTAAATTACGAAAAGAATGCAGACAATACATAATCATTAACCGAAAACATTCAAAAATAAACTAGAAAGTGACCCAATAAAACAAAAACATTTACTACTATTTGCACTATCACATCATTAATATTTATATTTTTATGTCATATTATAATATATAAATATCAAAACATTATTAATAAAAAATTGTCCAAAATTTAAAGATGTTTTTTTAACAACTCATTAACAGAATAAAAAGATTTATTAAATGTCAACTTTCTCAACTTGCTCCCGAAACGCTTTCTTCTTTGTAGTTTTATGTTACTGGGTATTGCGTTACATACTTTTATGTACATTGCATAGTTCTTATGATAATTAACTATTTTTGGTATTTTATCCATGACTCATTTATCTGAGGGTTTAGATTTGATAATATCTACAGCAGATATAAACAGCTCAGGGATTATTTTTCACAAATTTTGCTGTTTCGAAGATGTTTATGCAAGGAAGTGTTAGCACTTTTAAATTTCTAAATATTGGTTTGCACAACTCATGAGGGGTCATATTACAATATACTTAGGTATTTGAAAGTCAATTTACATGGGACGTAAAAGATTATAAAACTAGAGGATGTTTTTTTGAGCTAAGCTTAACTAAGATAGTGCTGGTAGAAGCGAATTGATCAGCCCATTTTGTCCCACTCCTCATGAAAACTTCCTGGGCGGTGCTACAGTCCCTTCACGTTCAAGTTGACTGTCGGTATATCGAAGTGCTGAAGTGTTTGTACAGTAGGGCTAAGATGGCTATCCGAGTACAGAACCAGAGTTCGAAACCTATCAAGATATATAACTGCAAAGAGGTGTAAGACAGGGTGACGTTATTTCCCCGAAACTCTTCACCGCTGCATTGGAAGACGTTTTCAAGCTACTGGACTGGAAAGGATACGGTATTAACATCAATGGCGAGTACATCACTCACCTTCGATTTACCGACGATATAGTCCTTATGGCAGAATCGCTGGAGGACTTAAGCACTATGCTCAATGACCTCAATAGTGCCTCCCAACGGATAGGTCTTAAGATGAACATGGACAAAACAAAGATCATGTTTAATGTCCATGTCACACCTATGCCGGTAGTTATTGGGAGCACTAAGCTCGAAGTTGTTGACGAGTACGTTTACCTGGGACAAATAGTCCGGCTAGGTAAGTCCAACTTCGACCGAGAGATCAATCGACGGATTCAACTCAGCTGGGCAGCGTTCGGGTAATTACGACACATCGTCTCGTCAGGTATACCTCAATTTCTGAAAACTAAAGTGTACAACCAGCGCGTGTTGCCAGTGATGACTTACGGATCAGAGACGTGGTCCTTCACTGCTGGCCGTATGAGGACGCTCAAGGTCGCTCAGCGAGCTATGGAGAGGGCTATGCTCGGAGTTTCTCTGCGTGATAGACTCAGAAATGAGGATATCCGCAGTAAAATCAGAGTGACTGACATAGCCCAACGGATTAGTAAGCTGAAGTGGCAATGGGCTGGCCATATAACTCGAAGAACCGATAACCGATGGGGAAGAAAGGTTCTCGAGTGGCAGCCTCGTACCGGTAGGCGTAGTGTAGGGCGACCCCCCACTAGATGGAGTGACGACCCGACAAGACATGCAGGAAGTCGATGGATGCAGGTGGCTCAGGACCGTGCTTTGTGGCATTGCTTGGGGGAGGCCTATGTTCAGCAGTGGACTTGTGAAGGGCTGTAATGATGATGATGATGATGATGACGTCAAAGGTGACGATGTAAAATGCCAAATTGATTTTATGGCTTCCGATATATGAAAAATAGTTTTACCTATTTTTTACAAAAGTGTAAAACGTCTGGCACTAGGATAGTCATTCCGCCTGCCAAGTGTCGGTTAATCTTTCCTATATTGGTATGAAGATAAGGAAGTATTTTCATACAAGTATTGCACACACTCGAACGCGAAGCGGAGGGGTTGGGCTTCACTGTCGAATTTTTCAAATCACTCGTTTCACTCACATTAGGTTGTGTTTATTATTTCACATCACACTAATATGTTACTGAAAGCACGTGAATAGAAAGGGGAACACTATTGAATAAGCCTGATGCTTTTTCAACTACACGTATTGTTATAAAAAAAAGTCCGATAACAAATTATGTATATAATACTAGTTTTATTTAAATGTGTAGTGTTCGCGTAAACAGCACCGTCACCTGAACGAATTCACAAAGGCTACATTGTAATTTGTATGTTTTAATTTACCTATAGACTTATAATGTATTACATAACTAGTCTGAATTTGGCCATCTTCAGTATATCATCAGTGAGTTACAATTCGCCGTAAACGTTTAACCTTTATGGTTATTAATAAAGAATATTTATTAGTAGTTTTCAAAATAGTGAGTTGAAAATACCCATTGCAATACTAGATCGGATGTTCCCGCCGCTCCCCTGTACGATAGCATAGCAAAATAATGAGCATTTAGTCGCTTGTAATCTCATGGCTACGTATTGTACCGTTATAATGTAAGGATTATTGCAAAGCCGCTACAAAAATACAATTAAAATAAATAAATAGTGCGCCTAACGTCGACTGACGTTAAGTGCTTAACAAAAAGCGTGTTTTGTTTGCCTTCAACATGAGCTCCCGTGCGGTACAACCCCGGTGACGTGAGATTAGAAGGGATTTTGGTTTTTGTGTCGTAACACTAGGGTTGCAAGTGCTATGTCTCTTGTTGTAATTAGCGTGTCTAAAGAGCAAGGGCAGCAAGGTTGCATTATCAAGTACTGGTGCCGATGTAGATATGCCGGATTAAAAGATCGATGTCACGGGTCACATTGTAGAGGAGCTGGGAAAAATCGTTACTAAGGTACTTATGAGTGTGCTCTCACTTAACCTTATTACTAACAATTTGTTATCTGAATTAGTCTGGTCAAGCAGAAGCAAACATTTGTTAAAAATATACCAACAAGAATACAGTATAATAACATATTTTTTGCAATCATGCTATTTAAATTTTGTCCCGCTGGGTTTCTTACTTAGACGGACGTATTTACCTAATTATTGTGACTTAAGTATTATTTATAGTTTATGTTGAATAAAAATATTTCTAGATATTTCTATTTCTATTCAACAGGCCTAATATTAAGTGCGTATACTAATTACAATTAAATCAAAATTTTCAAATTAAAATTGAATTCGTTTATAGCGCTAAAGACCACCGTCCGTGTTATGTAATATTGTTGTTACAATTATATAAATATATTATACGTAATTATTATTTAAAAGGAGTTTTCCTATAAGTAATGTTTTGAAGCCACAAACAACTGGGCTCGGAGTTACATGTAATGAAATGTTAACATCCGGGGATCCCGGTCCCCTGCTCCCATAGTTTGCAACTTACGGTAATAAAGTTTCGAAGAGATTTATATAGATATGTAAATCGGAAGAATTTTTAACCCTTGTTTATTTAAATTGTGTAAAGAATATGCTGAGTAATAATAGGTTGTTAAAGTTATCTAAGTAAGAGAAGATATATATATATATATTTCCGATTGCAAAATCTTTACTAATCATTGTTTTCCATTGGCTCACGATCATTCATTCTAAATTAATAAATTCTGTAGTGGCAGTTTTTCGAGCTTCGGAATTAATATCAATAGTGGATAAATTAATTTCAAAATGTTATTATGCGTTCATCAGACTCTTGTACGTGGAATATCTGCTACGCGGAGGTAATCCTGTCAAATTGCCACTCCACGTGTCGCTCGTTACCGGCTAACTAGTTTGCTTTCGATACATTTAAATTTGCGTTCACTTTGACTCTTGTTATAAGAGAATTAAATTGAAAATGTAATATCGTAGTGCACTGATAAGATTGTAGATCCGGGGCCGGAACATCGGGAAACATATTGTAATCGTATTGCGATGTATTTAAGCCGCTTCTGCCAGCCCCGCGACGCTCAGATAAGGGCGTATAAACATCAACGTGAAGTAACTTTTATATAAATGTTTCTTTTTTTTTAATTTTTGGTAATAAAAACTTCACTCAATTGTTTTAATTGTAGTGATTTTTGTAATATAATAAAGGTGACAAACAATCACACAGCCCACATGATGGTAAGTGACATTCACTTGTGGCCCATAGAAATCTACGTCTATCCTCGATAAAGAATCAAAATACACAGGCGTTCATCTCTGAGGACTAAGAAGGAATGCCTCGTTTCCAGTAAAAAGGAAGTAGAAGTACATTCATAATATGAAACGCAGCAGTTTTGAGCTTATACTTTACTCTGGTATTCTATGAGAGTGTGATTCCCCGGCCGAGCCGACCCATTCGTGCTATAACCATAATATCGCTGCAGCGTGGCTCTACCACTTAAAAACTATCTTCCGTTACTATGAAATCCCAGTAAAATTTCATAATGAATGAACTTTATACATATGATTTTCTTTTTCTTAATAACCCGTAGACTTTTACCACCAGGTCTCTCTATTTGCAGCGAAAATTTGCCATGCCACATTTTGCTCCCCCCATACCATTACCAATCCACCCTCACTTACCTCAAGTAAAATATCCACTACCACATATCATTATATAGGTGTCATAAGTAAATGGACGAAAATAAACCAACCGATGGAAAATAAACTATAAGATAAAAAATAAAAAACCGTGGTTGCCAATACTCATGCCAAGCGTGGTCTGGTAGTTATTCCACTAAAAGGCAAACTAATGGGGAGGCTATGTTCAGCAGTGGACTTTCGATAGTTCGTAACGGTGACTTCTGACCATCACGGCCCAGTTCGTCCTGTGAGTGTCTAAATCTCATACCTCGCCACAACAGAAAATAATATTAGTATGTTATTTTTCTAAGAAAGAGAAAGTTAAAGCCAAGTGTGGTAAAAAAGTTATTTTTACAACTCTTGGCTTTTTATTACATTTAACCATACCATGATCATGTACCGCGTGGTGGCGCAGTTACAATAATCCCCACCCCACATCTCTCTGTGGGTGTCGTGAGAGGTGATACAGTGAAACTAAAACAGAAGATGGGTAGCAGCGTCACATTGATAACAATTCCAAATAAAAACCCGGGGCTGCCGATCCACCTGCAAACAAAGCGTGGAAAATATTGCACAATCTTTACGAGGCATTCTATCGAGGAGGCCTGCGTTTAGCAGTGGAACATTGCAGGCTGTAGTGGACGGGAATGGAATAAATTCAAGACAGGAGTGGATATGCTTTTTATATAAAAGTGATAAACAAACTTACACTCTTCGTCACGGTCATTGGCTCCTGCACCGCGTTGATGCCAGATACGTTGTCATCTCTGAGGACTAAGATGGAACGCCCTACAGCCTGTAATCATCTGGCTCTACACCCTTCACTGCTGTACACCAGCCAGTAAGTGGGTGGTAATCACCCAGACGGACTCTTGGAGAGAGAAGGAGTTACACTACCTAGTAATCCTTCTTTTAAACTATGTCGGTGCGCTTTGTAACTTCGGCTACATCATCACAGAAATCTAAATAATATTTGGATTTCTGTGGTCTACATCACCACTTACTATCAGGTCTGACTGCCTCTTTGATCTTATCATGGACGTAATTTTCGATCATGAGGTCCGGGGTTCGAATTCCCGGTCGGGTTGAAAACTATATATTATTACTATTTACTATTACTATTACATATAATTATATACATTTACAATTATTGAGTCTTTCTTTTACGAAATTCTCAGTAACTGCCAGGAACCAAGAAGTTGGTGGTGTCTCACCCCCGTGCCTCGGAAAGCACGTAAAAGCCGTTGGTACTGCGCCTGATCTCTCTGCCGTCGTGTCGCTAATCTCCGTTGAGACTGGCCACCGTGACTGAAAATGGCTTATAATATAAATAAAATAAAGCAATCCATCACAAAATAGTTATGAAGTTATTAGACATAATCCCGGTAGCATCGGGCATCAGTCACGACAGTACAATGCGTTATTTGTATGTGCTCGCAGACGCAGCGCTAATATGATATAATAACTCGCCGCGGGGCGCCGCTCGCAGCATCTGATGCTACTCGCAACCAAATGCACTCCACTGTGTTATTAATATTGCATTATTATGTTGCCGACGACTGCGTGGTTTCCCTCGTCTTATTAATATGGTATTTGTGTTATCAATAGTATTTACACCTTTTATAAATGTATTGTCTGATTTTATACATACCAGTAACCAAAAGTACTGATTAAACACAGGTGATGGATCGTATATTATGATTGTCTTTTGTTTTATATTTGGGATTCTAAATTAAAAAGGTGGTAAACAATATGTGTATAACATAATTTTGTTGTCATTCCCATAACTGACATGACATTAGCAGAATTATGTTTAGAGTAGCCAAAAAATAATAAGAAAAAGAAGAAGACTACGAGGTTCATAGGTTAAAATATCCTATTACTATGTCAAGATACCCTGGGTCAAACTCCAACTGAAGCCATTATCTAGATATTTGCACAAAAATATGGACTATTAGTTTTGAGTGTTTTTGCGCATTCTTTTTTAATATAAAATAAAGGTAACAAATGAGCACACAGTTGTTTTAATGGTAAGTGCATGCTGCGAACCATAGAAATCTACATCCGTCGGGGATTAAGAATCGAAATGCAGATTATTTGCCACCCCTGAAGACTAAGATAGAATGCTCCGTTTCCAGTTAAAAGGGTGTTCGGTTCTCTACACTCACCACACGAACATCAGCATAAAATAACAGCATTAAAGTGCTGTTTTACGCTTGTATTATTTGAGAGTGCGGTTCTACCCCAGTCGAGCCGACCCATTCGTACTACAACTATAATATAGCTGCAGCGTAGCTCTACCAGGTCAAACTATATCGCGGTATGTCGGATTACATTTAGCTGGAGACATAATGCAAATATTAACACAATAATATGGTTAATTTTTGGATGCGATTTGTGATGATCTGGATGATAGTTTCTTCAGAAATTGGAACCGCATGTGCTCCTACTATATCCTGGTCTTTTTCCCCTCCCATTGGTATAATTGTTATATTGAAGAGAGTAAGTTGAGTAAGCTTTAGGCACTGTATAACCATACTGTAATTAGGAAAAATCCATACATAGTATAAATGATAGAAAACGCGGGCATGCTATTCACACATACATTGATGATAAATAACATAACCTATCAATAAAAATATAAACCTTAACACAACAGCTTTAGGTTCAAAATTTCTATTTCTATAGTACAGTATGTTTGATCGCCACGTGGCATTTTTTCAGCTTATTCCATATGCACTTTCTATATAGACTTATTATAGCTGCTGCACTGGGTAAGGAGAGCTCTCACAAAACATCAGCGTAAAGTAGAAGCATAAGGCTGCTGATTTTTTTTTTTAATTTTTTAAAATTATTTTCTACTACATCATCTACTCATCTGCGTTCTATACCTACTATTATGATTTAAAATAGAAAAATTAAATTTAAAATTATCAGTGTTATTTACATACTTTATTCTAATTGATAGAATTAGGCGTTACTTTGCGGAAATGCATTATAATAAAGATATTAATTAATTTGCAACCATCCTAAATACAATGATGTGTCTTAATAATAATAAAGTCCTCCAGACCGAATTTCGGTCACGGCGGCCTGCCTCTGCGGAGGCTAGCCATCGGCGCAGGACAGGATTATAGTGCCCAAGTGTATGCGCAAGCACAGGTGCACTCTTTATTGCCTCACTCTTGTAATCCGTGGGACGGTAAACCGACACGACCGGAGAGAAATCAGGCGCAGGACCAACGGCTTTACGTGCTTTCCGAGGCACGGGGGCTGAGACACCGCCAACTTCCTGACTCCGAGAAACTACTGAGAATTTCGTGACGGAAAAACTCAATAATTAATTTTTTGGCCAGACCCGGGATTCGAACCCAGGACTTCATGATCAGCAATCGCTCTACTACAACCACTAGACCAACGAGGCAGTCGATGTGTCTTATCTGGCTTGAAGAGTACCTCCCCCCCCCTCCTTGGCATGCACCAATCCCGTCACCACTAATCCCAGCACCACTACTCCCAACACCAATATTCCATGAAAGACACATCATCAACGATAACTCGTGTAGTGGTGAAATACGACACGTGTTTCACCCCTACACGAGGCATCCTCGGGTGATGACTACATCATTGTATTTAGTTAGAGGAAGGTTGCAAGTTAATTAACATCTTTATTATACTTGATTCTCTTTAAGCTTATTAATTAATAACTGAACATAGAAATATTAAATAAAACTATTATTTTTAATTTAAACAATATTAACTATTACATGTATAATTATCCAGCAACCACGACTTCAACTTCCTTTTAAATATTTTTTTTACTACATTTGTTCTCAGAAAATATCTCATTAAATATAGGTTGTACTTGATATTTTCTCATCCTATTATTTATCGATATTTACATATAGGAGTGTAATGAACTTCAGAACGAAGCATTACATGTAGGTAAGTCATCAAGGGCTACAACGAATCTGTATTTTGATTCTTTGATGATGATTGATGAAAGATGAAGTTGTTGTCTACGGGGTACAGCGTCCACTTACAATCAGAGGAACTGTGTGTTATGTTACCTTTACTTAAAAAAGTTGTGGTCTAAATCGACCAGGAACAGTGATGCAAAAGGATTGAAATTTGTCAAGTTTCAAATTTATTTGACGACAAACAAACTATGCCCTATGATACTATACTAGTTTATTTTATTTTGTAAATTTTTTATTGCATACTAATATTACACTCTTGTCTACATATTTTCTCTTATTGCATACTAATATTACCCATGCGAAGTACAAATTCGCCTTTGTACGTTTATTTTTAAACTACATGATATGACAACCTCGCATTTACTCTTAGTAGTATAAAAATAATTACTTAACGCATGGTTATGTATTTATTTAATGATGCGGCGGTCACTAGAATTGAAAGATCCTTTAATAAAGGTTTTTTATACAAGAAAATAATAAATTCATATATTATATGAGTTCAATAGAGAAATTTTGGTGTTTTGTGATTAAGTCGTGGTAAGTAAAGTGATGAGTAACCACGGCACGGGTGCGGAACATGCGAGCGACTCACTTCTTATAGGATAATGATGACAAACGAGCACACAGCCCTCCTGATAGTAAGTGGTTGCTGTGGCTCATAGACATCTACATCTATCCTCGATTATGAATCAAAATGTAGACGCGCTGCTACCCGTGAGGTCTAAGATGGAATGCCTAGTTTCCAGTAAATAATGAATTCCAGTTAATATTTTACGCTGGTATTTTGTGAGAGCGTGGTCTTGCCCCGGTCTGCAGCGTGGCTCTACCACGTAAAAACTGACACTGCATTAGGTCCACAAACGTCACAAATTTATGGACTACTTATATATTATTTTTTTCGCGGCTTGAGTCGCATTTTTCGCATTTTTGGGTGACAACTTATTTGCAATTCGATTCTTAATTGAGGGTAAATGTGGATGCGTATGGGCCACAGCATCCACTTACCATCAGGTGCACTGTGTGCTCGTTTGTCACCAAAAGCTATAAAAAAAAGTTGATTCAAGCGTTTTAACTCCGGGCATTTTGATGTCAAAGATGGAACTCGCTCCGGTCGCCCTCATACGGATAAAGTCGATGCCGTTTTTGAAAAAAATTGGAGGAAGATTGGCATATTAGTAGTAACAACATAACCAAGGAATTAAGGATTGACCACAAAATGGTTTCGACCCATTTGAAAAAGTTTAGCTATACAAAAAACTCGATATTTGGATACCACATGAGCTCACTGAAAGAAACCTAATGAATCGTGTACTTATTTGAAATTCTTCATTGAAACGTAATGAAACCGAACTATTTTTGAAAAGATTGATCACTTATGATAAAAAGTGGATCACCTACGACAAGAACGTGTGAAAAAGATCATGTCAAAGAGTATTTAAGCTCCACAGACTGTAGCGAAACCCGAGTTAACACGTAATAAGATGATGCTGTGTGTATGGTGGGATTGGAAGAGCATCGTTTATTATGAGCATTTACCGCTGAGCAAAACCATTTATTCGGATCTCTACTGCCAACAATTAATAAGACTCAAGGAAGAAATTGAAAAAAAAAGAACGGCTGAAATTGATCAATAGAAAAGGCCACTCCTTTTCTGTTGATCAATTTCTTTCATCATGGTAACGCCAGACCACAGACATATTTGGCCACTTAGTAAAAATTGAGAACTTGATTGGGAAGTGTTGCAGTGTGCATTAACCATATAGTCTTGACCTTGCATCTTCAGATTTTCACCTGTTTCGGTCTCTCCAGAATTATTTGGGTTGTGTTAGGTTAACATCAAAAGAGGACTGTCAAAACGACTTGTTGCATTTTTTGATCAAAAATCCCAAGATTTCTATAGCAACGGGATTATGTCACAAGTCAGTGTCAGTCAGTCACAGTATCTACAAGATGACAACAATTTATCGAACAAAATAGCCCATATATTTTAATTAAGTGTAATGTTTAAAAAAAAAGAAAAAAGAAATTAAACTTTAAACAAAATATCTTGAATTTGTATATAAAATAAGAAGAAACTTTTTCCCCGACCTCACAGATAGTTGAGGTATATAATTTATACACGCGATGTATGTATACACACGCAAACGCGCGCTCTTTTCCGCTCTTTTTTATATTATCTTAATAATAGTACCTGGGCGACCAAGCTTTATTCTGTATTATAGAGGTAATTTAAAGTTATTATATTTATTATTTCATTGTAAGTGAAACTTTAAACTGCTAAAAGGAAATTTTAAGGATGTAAATATATTAATATCAGCCTTGCAATTAATGTATGAAAGTGTGAAGTATATGCATAGAATATAAAGCTTTGGTAAGAACAAAAATATTCCTACTTTAAATACTAGGAACAAATATAAGCTTGGAATGCCACTTACAAAACTCCACAAAATTAGTAAATTATTTATTGGGCTATGTTTGTACCTACGTTTATGTCGCTATGTATGGACGCTTTTACAGCAAAATCCCAGAAAATGATTTCTTAAAATAACTCAAATATTCGAAATTGTTACCGGCAGGCGAAGTGTAGGGCGACCCCCCACTAGATGGAGTGACGACCTGGTAAGACATGCAGGAAGTCGATGGATGCAGTTGGCTCAGAACCGTGCTTTGTGGCGTTCCTTGGGGGAGGCCGATGTTCAACAGTGGACTTGAGAAAGGTTGTAATAATGATGATGATGTCTCGACATTGAACAGAAATAATTTTATTGCGTTCAATGTAGGTAGAGGTGAAGGTAGACATCGGGACGTCAAACACACGTAGTTTCTCCTGTGACTCTGGGTGCCGAAAGCACCCGAAATGCCGGGAATAAAAATAAGTGAAATAAAGCATGATAAAATCCATAAAAATTTGTTTTATTTCATGCCAGAAAATGTTTAATAGTTGACAATCAACCAGTTTAAAACTTTGAATAAACAAAAACTAGGTACCTATATAAAAAGATTATTATAATATTTAGGAACACATGAATGAAAGTAACCGCTGGGATTAAGGTGATCGCCACCATGACGGTTATATTATAATCCATATAAATAATATATGGTAATTAAACATAACATAAAATTTGATGTTTTTTTTTTACAATAAATGCTCAAAATGTCTCCCAACTACATCCTTCACACCTCTTGTACAATAACTTTTGAAATTGCGCTTGCTTGTTGAGTTCTTTTTTGTGCAAACGTGCACGCTACTTCTTAGCTTCTACAAACTGCTGATTGTTTCTTTTTGTAAATGTTAACTTTTAGGCTTCTTCAATAAAAAAAAGTTTGAAGTATCTAAATTCTGTCATAAAAATATAGAAGTCATAATATTGATTCTAAGATATATAAGTATTTCCAAGAATGATCCCGGAACTGATAGGTTAGAGAACTCGGGACGCTTACAATAATAGTACCCACCTATGTTATGATATAAATAGATTTCAATGAATAATAACAAAAGTTAATTTCTTGAACGTGTTAATCATCGCGCAGCAATAAGATTAAGGCCTAAAAGTTTTATTATTCGCAAACAAAGGTTAATTTGTATATTAAAACAATTATTAATTAATTCCATAATTAAATTAATTGTTAATTGTTATGAAAAATTTGCGTCAAGTTTTAATTATTTTATTTAATATATATAAGTTTATTGCATAATTATTATTCGTGAAAAAATTATGAGCTAAAATTACATTACCTACCTAATTCACAATTTGTCAATGCAAACGAATTATGCAATATCTAATAATATCATAAATTACCGTATTTGTAATCGAAATTCAACAGTTTTAGATCACTAATACACAATAGATATCTAAATATTGACGACTCCGTGGCGCAGTGGCTTAGCAATGAGTGGCTGCGCTGGGGGTCGCGGGTTCGAATCCCGCACGTAACAAGTATTTGTATGGCCTACAAATAATTGTTCCGGGTCTGGGTGTTTGTCCTTGTGCAATTTATGTTTGTAAACTGCCCCCACGATACAGGGGAAAATCCTAGTGTAGGGGTAACGTTTTTTTTAAAAAGGGAGAAAGAAAAAGAAGAAAATTTTGATTATTAATTTCTTTGTATATTAAATTGAATTGAACGCGTTACATTTCTTAATATTTTGCATTTGCAAGTATACGTTATATTATTTATATTAAATTATATCATATTAATTTCAATATTTAAATTATCTCTTTTAATCACATAACACGTAACATGAAATAATTTAATAACTTGAAATTCATTACTTGATAATTTTATTAATAATGTCATAATGTAAACGTAATAATAATAATAATGATTGCCAATATTTGCAGAGCCCTTTCAGGATTCTTGTTTGGAACTATTTTTATAATTAAGACTATATATAATACAACAAGAATAGCAAATAAATTGAATTGAATTGAATTGAACACGAACTTCTAAAATCAGGAAACTTAACTGCATACCTCCAGTGCACGTTTTACTCTAACCTTCTTGTCCGTATATTTTATGTATTTATAATTAATATTGGGTAATGAATCAATTGGAATATTTATTATATTTATTTCAACTTAAACATATTTCCGACAGTGTGCACGCTGTGAAGCGTTGATGTCTTTTCTTAGTGCATTTTTAAGAATTGCTTCCAGCGGCGAACTTTAATAAATAGTATATAAAATAACTTTATTTAAACAACAACAATTAAATTTAGATCCTTACGTTCTTCGTTACGCGTAATAGTTTTGTAATATTTAATTTAAACTCTTTTATATATCGTGTAAATGCTGTTATTAATTTGATTTATTTGTTAAATTATTATACACCTTATGTTGAGGAATATAAATGGTGGACTCAATAACTTATGATATTCTCTACCAGTCAACCCCGGATGATTTAAGAAATTGTCGCTGCTTATAGCACCTCATTGAAAAAAAAATGTTTTTCTTTTAAATAAAATATGTAACTAGGTATACGAAACTTTAGTTTTCAAGTTTTTTTTTCTTTTTTATCACTATGAAAAACCTTTTAAACATCTCTATAACATACAATTGTCTTCGATTTATAGCTAAGGAGTAACTTGCAATTCTTGTAAGACTTACCATGCGTGCGTCGATGTCCTAAAATACTGTCAATGGTGTAAGCCGCTCCTCGCCTGGAACCAGACATGGTATTTGATGCAGCTGAGGTACCAACTGCTCCGGCAGATCCCACAGCAGCCACCGTAGCGACCGCACTCGTAGCGTCCTCCCTTGACACCGACAACATCGGTTACACCACAAGCTCACCGTTTTCTTACAGGTAATTTACTAAATTTATCCTACTATAGATAATTCAAAAATAGTCCATTTGAATGTCAATTTAAAAAGAATGTCATTAAGCACATATCTAATACACATTTACGGGTTTCAGTTCACGATCTGAAGAGTCTCACTTCCGAACCTATGCCTCAGTCACGTCCGTCACCAATAGACATCTCCATATGACTGCTATAAATCATTCTGCCCTGGCCGCCTCGCTAGTACTGTCTTCGTCACACTTACAACGTTGCATATAGCTGTCCCCCTCGGACCCGCCCCAACACGCCATTGGCCCACGTTATGGACCGACCTCGCCGCTCAACACTTCCCAAACTTTACATCTAGTCCTTAATCGACTACCAAACTCAGTTTACTTTATTTAGTTACCAATTTTAGATATAAACAATGAACAATAAATGTAATAAGTAAATATTTAAATGTAACAAAATCATGTAAATTTAATAAAATTATATTTGATTTAACTAAGTGGAAATTTATTATAACAACATTCAGAAAAACAAAACATTCCACCTGTTTGCAGGGATAACATTGCATGCGAACATATTTACCTGAGGCATAATCAATAATATTCTTTTAATAAAATTATATTTCTAAATAAATATTAATATAAATATGTATGTCCTAACACACATCTAAAACATAATAATACACAATATTATTGTTAGAATAAAAAACTTAATCATAAAATTATCAAACAGTTGATTGTCATCTACCATAAACTCTATTATATAAAATATGGATCTAGATACATGCTATTGTTTACAAATATTTAAAAAATAAAAAATATTAAAAGAATAATAGGTAGATATGTTCAAGCGAAAATTTCTTACCTGTTTTTTTCTGCTCCGAGTCAACTTTACACAGTAATGGGGAGGAT
Source organism: Parnassius apollo (assembly GCA_907164705.1). Classification (NCBI taxonomy): domain Eukaryota; kingdom Metazoa; phylum Arthropoda; class Insecta; order Lepidoptera; family Papilionidae; genus Parnassius; species Parnassius apollo. The sequence goes on from CAJQZP010000904.1 coordinate 4,201,977, forward strand.
AACGAATAACGTTTAACAAATAATAAAGTAAAAGTTTTATTACGTAAATAAAAACTCTTATGAACATAACATAAGTTCGCAAAAACAAGACCTAAGTACTCAAAAAAAAACCCTTCAGGATACTCTGCCATGTCACAATTTCATTTACAACTCATACTAAAATTGGAATAATGTCAAATGTTTCCATTCTAATTTGTTTATTTTATAGCTGGCAGCGTTATTTTTCCATAAAACTAAAACTCAGCAAGGTTATTTATATATATAATATATATATATATATATATATATATATATATATATATATATATATATATATATATATATATATATATATTATACCAACGCACACGTCATAATTCTATTTTATAAAATTTTAATGAATAGCCTTACCAAGCGACCGATTACTGCAAATCCTCTTATAGTGAACCGTGTGAAGTGAGAGTACGATGATCATCATTGGACTGATGAACTGTTTCCGTGCTGATGAGGAAGATAAATTTATTATGTCTGTCTTCAATGTTCATATTATATTAGTAAGAGTAATAAATCCGCAAAATGGGCATTTTAATACAATTAATTTTGTTAATCATTAACAAGCGACTTTCAATTATTATAAATATTAATGTGAATATGATGGCTCCGTGGTGCTGTAGTTAAGCAATGCGTTGCAGCAATCAGGATCGCGTGTTCGAATCCCTTATTTGACATTATTTGTGTGGCCTGCAAATAATTGGTCTAGGTCTGGATGTTTGTACTTGTGAAATTTACGTTTTTCTTTTGTAGAAGAAGAAGCAACGAGAATGCGGCTTACCTGACGGTAAGTGATGTGCATCATGATCGTGAAAGTAAGTATACTGTGTGTGATTTAGTATACATTCATAAATAAAAGCTTCCTTCAATACAAAATAAAAGTTTTTATACGTAGTAGAGTCATGCTGCAGTTATATTAGCACGAAGGGGTCGGCTCGACCGGGGAAGGACCACGCTCTTACAGAATACCAGCGTCAAATAGTAGCTTAATGCTGCTGTGTTTTGTATGGTGAGTGTAGAGAACTGGAGACCCTTTTTACTGGAAATGAGGCATTCCATCTTAGTCCTCACGTGTGACAACGCATATGCATTTTGATTCGTAATCGAGGATACATGTAGGTGTCTATGGGCCACAGCAACCACTGACTATCAGGTGGACTGTGTGCTCGTTTGTCATCCTATCCTATAAAAAGAAGCATTATTATTATGATTAATAAGTGTCACTTGTATTCATAACTAGATTATCTTGGGTGAATATACTTTCTGTAATCACAATGACAAAGAAGGTCATTTTCTAAAAGCCTCTTACAATATCTTAAAAACTTATTTTACAAACTGATAGTTTTATCCTCGATTAAGAAGTACTATTGTGGTATCATTGTTCTTGACATGGATTGTGACTAATGACGATTATTCAAAAACAATGCGTTAAGCCGTGGCCCCACGACGACTTAACGCTTTTGAATTTGTTTCCACTTAAAAGTCGAGAGACTTCTCACGGGTTTCGCAAGCTAAATTATCTTGTTTAGTAGGTACCTAACTATACAGCAAGAGAAGATTTTAGTGTTTTCTTTATTTAATAAGGATGACAAATAAGCATGTATTCTACCTGATTATAAGTGGATGCTGTGGACCATAGACACCTACATCCATCCTCGATTAGGAATCAAAAAATAAATGAGTTGTCATGCCCTGAGATAGAATGCTTCGGTTCTCTACACTTATTATACGAAACACCGCTGCATTAAGCCACTTGTATAGTGAAAACGCACATATCACCCGATCAGCATTTTTTGCATCATATACATATTTATTTATTTATTGATCGAGTCAGTTCACAAAGCACAACAGCCACGTGCGCACCACAGGAGTTCGTGTGCTCATTATCAGCTATTAGCAATTTTTAAATATATTTATTACTTTACCTCAGGCAGCATATTATATTATCTTATCAGCAGTAGAGTCTTAGACGTTACGTTCACAACTATTTTACGCTAGTATTTTGTGAGAGATAATATAGAGATAACATTTCTACAGTGTGACTCTACCACATAAAATACCAAATTAAAAATATATTTTATCCATTCATTTTCATTACAGCCTACCAGCGTCCATAGCTGAACATATTCTCCTCCATAGATTGACGCTCAGGAATTTTGCCATAGTTGTTACGTTTGCGCACCGGACTCACAACCGCATGGTTTCTTATTTCCAATTGTTTTCAGGAGAATGCTGTTGCCCATCCCCTATTTCAGTTTCGTCTTTTACGAAATCCACACCTCCCGCCCTCCCTCAATTACATGCACTAATCCCGTCACCACTAGTCCCAGCACCACCACTCCCGGCATCACTACTCTCAACACCACTATTCCAGAAAAGACACACCATCGACGATAATACGACACGTGTTTCGCCTCTACACGAGGCATGTTCAGGTGATGTAAACTCTACGGCGGCTGACCGCTAAGACTTAGCTAAGTGCTCTTCAATCCAGGTAAGACACCTCATTCTATTTCATTGAGCGGATGATTGCGAATTAAATATTATGATATGATATAATATCTTTATGGTCAGGGGTTGATAAATAAGAAGAATATGTCTTTTAGTAACTCTTTCAATGCTCCTCAAACCCTTAAAATAAAAGTGTACCACGTGCGCGTTACTACTATTGGCCTATCAACTGAAACATCTTCAATTTAAGAAACAATCTTATTTAATTAACTGGTTATATAATTATTTATTTACATCAAACATAGCTATATTTACAGGATTCTATGGATCATCAGGATGTGACAGACAAAGTACTATTCACAAATTACCATATAGGTAGCTAATTATCCATAAAGCAAGTTTGGTGAATTCATTCAGAGTACAAAATAATAAATCTGTTTCCATGTCGATTAACTCGCAGTAAGTTAGGCCAGTAGGTCTGCCATGTAGGTATACCTTTGCGGAACAGCTAGGAGTTTGCATGGAAAAAAATAATGGTTTGCCTTCATTAAAAAAAAACATAGATATCCGCGGAAGGACTAGAGCGTTCTGACATAGCAAAAGATCTATTTGAATAGCAAAGACCGGTTTTAATTACAGACTGTGATGCATTCCATCTTAGTCCTCATAATGCATCTGTCGTCTTTGTTTGGAGTTGGTTCCAGTGTCCATGGGCTGCAGGAGCCAGTTACCAGTAGTTAGGTGTGAACCTTTTTAAGCCAGCGCTCGACTATTATTCCACCTGATGGTAATTGATGATGCAGCCAAGGATGGTAAAGTGCACGGACTTAACAAAAGCTTATTCACTCTCTCTTTAAAGACACCCTCATTGTAATCGCATGAAAAGACAAAAGCTGGCAATATATTCCACTCCGTTACTTGCAAGGGCAAGCTTTCAAGGAGGCGATGAATACGAGTGGTACAGGACTGTGCTTTGTAGTATTCTGTAAGAAAATAGCAACTTAAGCAGTAGCCCTGTGATGGGCTAAGTGCTAGGCATGTTGATCACACATGTATTACTTTATATGTCTCGAATGCCTCGTTGGTCTTGTAGACGTAAATGCGGTTGCTGAACATGCGGTCCCGGGTTCAAATGCCAGGTGGGACCAAAATCAGTTAACAAATTTTTCTGTCGAGAAATTCTCACTAGCAGCTCGGAGTCAAGAGTTGACGGTGTTTCACCCCCTTGCCTCATGAAGCACGTGAAGCCAAATCTCTGTTTGGTCGTGTCCAATAGCCGTCCCATCAGACTATGGGAGTGTTCCTCACTCTCATAGTCTGATGGAAAAATTGGAAAGGGATAAATAGTGCACTTGTGCTGGCATAAACTCGTTCACTATAATCTTGTCCTGTCCAGATGGCTAGTCTTCGTTGAGACTGGCCGCCGTGATTGAAATTAGGTCCGGAGGACATCACTGTTTAGAAATAGAAATAGAAATAGAAACTTTTTTTATTCAATGTAGATTATAAAAATACTTATTGAAAGTCACTTTTTTAATTTACCACTGGTTCGCAAAAAAACCTCTGTCCTGGGAAGAACCAGCAAGAAACCCAGCGGGACTATTTTTTTTAATAATAGCTTACAATCATGTTTACAATCAACAACACAAGACAAATTAGAAATAGCTTGGTAGCGATCACCCATAGTGTTATCTTATATATTTGTGGTGATAGCATTACAAAGTCGTCCAGGGATTGGCTTGTAAAAATCTATCTAAATGCTACTGGTATTTAAATCAGTTTTAATATAAAGCAGATTACAGAGATGAAATTCTTCGTTTACAGTAGAAAGGTTCTGCGGTTATCTTCAATCACCATAGAAAATGCATCAGCATTAAGCTGCTATTTTACGCTGGCATTCTGTGAGAGCGTGGTTCAACCCCGCTCGGGGATAACCAATTAGTGCTACAACCATAATGTAGCTACGGTGTGTCTCTACCACGTATAAATCAGAAAAAAAAGTTGCAGATTATACACGTCCCGCTGTTGGGCACAGGCCTCCGTTTTTAAGCGGAGTTATGGAATAATGAAATGCGTTACTCTAGTAGGTGTAGCGAGCTTAACAGTTTACTAACGATCCGTCGCGGCTTCGAATGGGTGATTTCCGGGCCTGAACGACAGCGCCACCTATCTGATTCTATTCTGAAACTTAACCATCAAATCTACTCGAAAACTCACAATTTTTTTAATCACAATCGATCAAACCATTTTCGAGCTTTTGCGAGACTTACGGCATTTTTATATATCAAAATGTACATAACTATGTTGAATTTCCCCCTCCCATGTGATATTAATGAGATTAGCCTTCCTTCCCCGAAATGATTGACTCGTAGCCTAAAGTGTTTCGCTCGCGGCTGAGCACGGATTACACACCTCATTGGAAGATTCAAGTCCGTCTATGAGGTATTGTAAGTCCCGTCTGTGAGGCAAAGTACCTATTAGGCAATTCTTTGCATTTGACAAAGTTAAGTAATTATATTATTCGCTTATAATATTCTATAAGTCTTAACTAGTATCATTAATTTATTAAGTTTGAAATATATACACCTGTGGTCGAATACTCATCAAAATGAAAACGCATTTTCATGCCTGAGGATGTCTATTTATGTTTTATTGTTTTACTATCTGTTTTTGTCATACGACGAAATACGAGTCATTTGCTAACAAATTTATTAAATACGTATTTTGATCCCCACGATTAAAACAACTTCAAATTTGTATAAGACAATAGTAATAAAAACTAGTTACTCGCCTTAGCTTTGCCTGGGTAGGATTTATTAATTTATATCTCGATTATAACGTACACGTATATGAATTAAATACAAATTCAAATTCAAATTCAAATTCATTTATTTGCCAGAATGTATGTGTACAATAAAGTATGATCTTAAATTATGTATAATGGCCTATTTACATTTTACCACTTTATATATTGTACAAATATTTTATAAGTATACATGCAAAAAAAAATTAACAACAAGTGGGAATTCCATTAAAATGTCACATTGTTTAATGATTGTTCTTAATTGTTAAACACAAAAAGACATAAATTCATTTAGGTCGTAAAAACATTTTTCTTTTAACCATTGTATCAACTTTTTTTTACCATGGTTAAAGGTAACTCTTTAAAGTCGTTGGGTATTTTGTTATACACCTTTATAGCATTTACGTAAGAGTTCCTTTCATACAATTTGAGCCTGCATTGAGGTAAGTATAATTTATGTTTATTTCTAGGAGCTACATTTCGTTCAGTTACATCTATTTGCCTTTCAAAAGTTTTACAAATATGCATATTTCTTTAATGTACAAGCATGTTAATGTTAAGATATTGTACTTTTTAAACAGGGGCGTACAGCCATCCGTATACCCTACTTCATAGATTGCACGCACACATTTTTTTGTACTCTAAATACTTTTATTTTATCTACTGAATTGCCCCACAATAAAAGACCATATAATAGTACTGACGAAACATATCCGTTATATGCACATAGAGCAGCATCAGTTGATACCTGACTCGTAATCTCTTTATTGCGTAGACAAATCTGTCGAGTTTGTCACAAACGTAATCGACACGTGTTTTCCAGTCGCAATTTTGATCCAACATTATACCCAAAATTTTTGTACTTGCTACTTGTTCGATGATCTTATCATTATATTTAACATTAATATTCAATAGTTTTCTCTGATATGTCTGAAATTACATATTAATCTGTAAATTATTACAATAAAGCCAGTTTATTATGTTTTTGATTGCTTTATTTATCTCTATTTCATATGTATCTGCATTTTCGCATTTCACGATAAAGGTTGTGTCATCAGCAAACAAGATTGTGTTATAGCGAGTGATATTAGGGAGATCATTAATATACATGAGGAATAATAATGGTCCCAATACACTGCCTTGTGGCATACCAAAGTCATTATCTGATTGTCGCTTCTGTATAACATTTTTTTGTCTTTATTGACTTTAGATATTTCCTCTCTGTCTCTCACATAAATAGTTTCTCAACCAAGACGGACCATAAGATCAATTTATGGTCCACGAAATCGAACGCCTTGCTCATGTCCAGGAAGATTGCCGCAACCGGAAGGCCATCATTTATAGCCTGGTTGACAATTTTAATCAAATTAAAACATGATAACGAGGTTGTACTATTCTGTTTAAATCCAAATTGCTCCTCTTTAAGTAAACGATGACTTGTCGTAAATTCTTGAAGCCTTCTCAGATAATCTTCTCGAATATTTTTGACAATGTGGGTATCCGCGTCACTGGCCTATAATTATTCATTTCGTATTTTTCACCTTTCTTAAAAAGTGGCTTAACGATTGAGTTTTTCAATATATTTGGGAAGGTACCTTCTTCAAAATACATATTAATTAAATAACATAGCGGTAGACATATGTATCGTGCGGATAATTTAATTGCAGTGGTTGTTATGTTATCAAATCCTACTGCGTTCGTATTATTAAGAATTTTAAGTATCCGAAATATTTCCATAGCATCAGTAGGTTTAAGGAATATTGTATGCATATTATTAGTCGTGATAGTTTTGATTATTTCCTCAACATTATATTTAAAATTATTGTTATTTATCAAGTTTATATAAAAGTGATTAAATATGTCACTTATTTTCTTTGGTTCGTCATATATCCGATTATTTTTTTATTATTCTGTCAATTTGTGTTTTCGTATTTTGGTCGTCAATATTTTCATTAATTACCGCCCATGTGGCTTTACATTTATTTTTACACTTTTTAAGTATGAAACTATATGATTTATATTTTTTATTGCGTATTTTTCCGTTTGTTTTATCATATTGTTGACTAAGGTAGAGATATCTTTTCCTTATACAGGATTTTCTAATGCCCTTTGTCAACCATTTATGGTTCCCTTTTTTAGTTGCCCTTTTTATTGTGTGTATTGGGAAGCAAAGATAAAAAAATAGTTTAAATAAATCATGAAATTCAACAAACGCCTCTTGTAAGTTATTTTTTTCGTATACAGTTGAGAAAGTAAGAGACGATATGCAGCTACAGAACTTGTCCATGTTTTCTTTACTATAATCTCTGACATCCTCATACCAACTGATTTAGTCGTTTTGAGCGAAAGTGTTTGTCCCGTTTCGTGAGTAGATAAGGCCAGGTGATGTACCTCGGCATTAACTTGCTTGATGTTGCTTGCTAATTGATCTAGACATGTTAATTGTCTTGTTGGTGTTTTAATGTGCAACTCAAAGTTAAAAAAATTTAATATACTTTGTAACTCCTCACAACTCTTAATTGGTTTTAAGATGTCCAAGTTCAAGTCACCGCAATGAATAATTTTTATGCTTTTTAGTAAGTCTTGCTAGTAACTGTTTTAGCTTTTCAAGAAACATTTCTGGATTGCTATTAGGATTTCTATATAAACAGATAATCGTAATCTTATTTACTTCTACGCCACAGCATTCAAAATTAAATTTACATGTCAAATCATTAATATTAGTCACGTTTTTATATTTCAAATTGTTATTTAACATTATACATACCCCTCCTCGTTTACTGTCCCGTGAATACGATGCAACTAGTTTGTAATCAGGTATTTTAAAAAGCATTTCTGTACCTTTTTTAAGGAAAGTTTCTGTCAAACACACCATATCTATCTTTGAACCTTTTTGTGACAACTCTCGGATTGCAAATGTTAGTTCCTCAGTTTTATTTATAGCGCCGGCAATGTTCTGGTGAAATATTCTAAAATTTAATTCCAATTTAGGGACGAAAACATTTATTTGTTTCTAAAGGCAACTGTGTGTCATGTTGTCCATTTAAACACTGTATTGATTTTTTAAAATAATTTACCGTTTGCTTTTTGTTCAAAGAGGCAGTAGCAAAGTTCAATTCCTGGCAATTATCACCTGAATGTACATTTTTACTAGACTTAAAGTAGAAATGAATTGTGCCCTTCTTTGGAATAGTTTTGCATTCTATTTTAGCCTTTTTAATTAATAATAACATATTTTTGGCACATAAAAAATTATTTTTATAATAGTTAGAGTCAATCTTAAAATAATTTTTTTTACATACCTCTAATAAGTAGTAATATTTATTATACGGATGGTCACATTCTGTATTAATAAATGAGCAATTTTTAAAGTTGTTACATATAATTTTTAGATTGTTATTTAACATATTTTCATTCAAATACCTGTTCTGTAAAATATTAAATACTAATATTTTAGTTTTTTGAAAGTATTTCAGCATTGTTACTAATTCTATTATTATTTTGTTAGGGTTAGTATCATTTTCTCCTATACATTTAATTAGATAATTATCTTCCGAATCATCCAGTTTATAAATAGGTTTAAGAATTTCCTCCGTAGTGGAATAGGGTTTTGTAGTTGAAAAGATCTGGTCATTTTTATACTGAGTATTATTTCTTGATTGTATAAGTAGTGTAGCCAACCCTGTGAATTGTTGTCCTCCGAATATAATTAATTGGGATTTTGGCTTGTTTTCAATAGGTTTAGAAAGTTGCTGATTACTGTTTACATTAAAAAAGCGCCATCTGTTGAATATTGATCGCACTTTTTAAAATTAATTTTGTGCACTTGTGATGAAAGGTTACTTATGGTATTGCAAGTAGCTAATTCAGTTGTGTTTCCTTCACAAGTTTTTGTCTCAAGATCAGGGAAAGTCATATCCAGTTTCTTTCCCTGAATGATATTAAGATTTTTAACCTTACAGCTTTGTTTTTTTATAGTTGAACTTTTTTTGTACTACTTGGTGTTTCGCTACATTTTATTTTTTAATTTTTTAATGTTATTTTATTTTTCAGCTGTTTGTTTCTTCAAAGTGATGTTTTCCATGGTTAAGTTATCTATTTCGTTGTTAACCGTATTTAATTGCATTCTCAATTGTTCAATTTCGTTGTTGAGTCTTTCAAATTCTTCGTAACTTGACCGGTTGACAATTGTGGTAGGCTTTTCGAAAGATATTCGGAATTTGTTGACTCAAATGAAGAATTGGACGAATTAATTATTGTTTTATTTTTTCTTAAAGTAATGTTTTCAAAATCCATGTCTGGTTTTTTATCATTTTAACAGTTCTATAAAAAAGCTGGTTCTAAAAAAGTTCTAAAGAATACACAAAATTATACACAAAAAGTTCACACAGATGCGATTCGAACTCGCGTGCAACAATTTCATACCACGTCAAGAACACTGAATATTAATGGCTAATCGTGCTGTAGACAATTAGTTAAATATAAGGATCTTGTTCAGCTTGTGTGAAATTTGAACCCAACAAATTTATTATGGTGACTCATTGATAAAATATTTTTGCACTAATTTTCACACTTAATGTTTAGCACTAAATAAGTCGTAGTTACACGTTTTCTTATGATTACTTCACTGACACTATAGTATTTTTCTCTTTTAAAGTTTTATTGATTGTAATAAACATAATTTACCGACTGGATGTTATTGAAATTTTATTTTGAGTTTTATGTAATTATTTGTGTGATTTATCACTGCATAACACTTTCACTTATACTTTATAAATTCAGCAACAATATTTATAACTTAATTACAAACAGCGATATTTATTTTTAAAGATTTTTTTAACACAGATCCGATGTTACCGTGACAGCTAGCGCCACAGCCCAGCCCAGATCACTCCTGGCATTATTCTCTATCAGCTCGTAAAGTTTATTGCAAGTGTTGTAGCCATTCCGGAGATCAGCCCGGACACAGGCAAACACACACACAAACACAGACGGACAGATAAAATTCCAAAAATGATTATTCATATCTTAATGGCATGCAAATAAACGCTTAACTCAATATAAGGCAGCTGTTTTGACATTTTAGACAGACTCTTCAATTTAATTTACTTGTATGTTATATATTATGTTATACATAGATAAGCCAGAAAGCACTGTGCTTTATAAAAAGAGCACCCACACATTTGACGGTAAAAATGAATTATTTTCGGGAGTAGTATTTTTAGTATATCGATTAAAATTAATAATGGCGGTGGGTGACATTACAGGAATACACGAAACCTCGTATTATGTTTAAATGGATTTACACGCATTGACGATATTTCGCATATACCACACGGAGTACTCAGAGGAATTGTTCGGATTCATTCCAGCTGCTGAATTCCATCATCGTACACTGCGGCAGAACTCGAAATCCCATCCTCACATCTCGATGGCTGTCGGTTCACTATACTAAGCGATTTACGCGGATTTTTTATGAACGCACGACCATGCTGTAAGATTATCCTTAGAAAAGTGCCTATTCCTTTCTAAAAAGCCGGCGACAAAAATGCCGGCCTGCAAAATCAGCGATTCCCTTAGTGTTGCAGATGTTCATAGGCGATGGTCATCACGTACCATCAGGTAAGCTGGATGCTCGTCATCTGCAATAAAATAAAATTAAATGAAGGTCGTAGCGTTTTACAATACTAAACAAGCTTGCCACCGTAGAACATGGATCGTAGGGTGTATTTGCGTTGTCGTAAATGAGGACTATTTTCATACCTTTTAACGTGTAATATTGATATAATCGCTCTCTATATCCTAAAGATGCTAGGGATTTTGCATTACTTGGTGATTACTTTCAGTAACTGGTTTCAATATTTGTTTGTAAAGAACTGCACTGCAGTGAAAAGAGAGACTTATCTCCTTACCTCTTCGCCGTCTCTTTGTAGCGAATTAAGGCAATTTTCTGAATGCCGGAAAATAAAATAATAGCCGGCCCATTAGTGAACTCCCCCTCCTCCGCTCGTGCCTCCGCTCCCCCCGCAGCTCCGGCGTCGACGCTAATCGGCGGAAATGAATTTGACGTTTCTCTTGCGCGCTTTGAGCGCCTCGTAGCGCCTCGTTCCGGCTCAATGAACAGCCTTGCGACTTACACACAGCGAGATGTGAGCTAACGTCTTTATCTGGGAGACTAGTGTTGATACCTGATGAAGCTATTTGCCTGTCAAAGTAAGATAATATAATAAAGAAAAGAATAGAACAGTTTATTTGATAGTCATTTGTCATGTAGCGTAATGGATCGAGAAAGAACCATTACAAAAATGCTAATCATCATCATTATCATTATAGTCCTTCACAAATCTAATGATGAATATTGGCCTCCCTCAAAGAATTCCAGAAAGCACGGTCCTGAAGCAACTACTTTCATCGACTTCCTGCATATTTTACCAGGTCGTCACTTCATCTAATGCATTTTATACGTGGTAGAGCCATGCTGCAGTTATATTAGTAGTATAGTTGTAGCATGAATGAGTTGGCTCGACCGGGGAAGGACCACGCTCTCACAAAATATCAGCGTGAAATAGTAGCTTAATGCTGCTGTATTTCGTATGGTGAGTGTAGAGAACCGTAGACCCTTTTCACTGGAAACGAGGCATTCCATCTTAGTCCTCACGGGTAACAACGCATCTGAATTTTGTTTTGTAATGAGGATACATGTAGATGTCTATGGGCCGCAGCAACCAATTACCATCAGGTAGACTGTGTGCTCGTTTGTCACCCTATCCTATAAAAAAACCGCCCTACACTTAACGTACCGGAATATACTTATAATACCTAACAATAGAATATAACTTTATTGCACACCATAACAATTTACAGAAAAAATTAAAAAGTGCATTAAATCTGTTGCATATAAGTGTAATATATGAGTGACCTTATACCTAAAAGCGATCTCTTCCAGACAACCTTTGGATGGACAGAAACTTAAAATACGTAAAGACTTACACTTATCTACCGATATGAGGTTGCCACTCGAAAACCTTTCTTCTTCAACGGTTATTGGTCCTTCGTTCTATAAGACCGGCTCCTTGCCATACATAAACATTTAGAACAGGAACCGCTAGCAGCAGCGATGACATTGCTCGTTAAGCGTTGCGATAAAATAAAACCTTGTTGAAAGTTTGAACGGTTTTTATATTCTACTAAAATACTATAAGTACTAACGCAATTGTTGCTTTCCTAAGTTTAGAAAATGAACTCATTATGTTATTTAAAAATAATGAAACAACAATAAACTGACTAGGTAACTATATACGCATACATATAGAATTCTTTATCTTTTTTTTATAGAATAAGGGTGACAAACGAGCACACGGTCCATCAGGTGGACCGTGTAAGTGGATTCTGTTGCTCATAGACATCTACATTTATCCTCGATTAGAATCAAAACGCAGGTGCTTTCCTTTGGTTCGTTCGGTTCCGTTCTCTTCGGTCATTTTTTTTTATAAGAGAGGGGGCAAACGAGCATGCGGCTCACCTGATGTTAAGTGACTACCGCCGCCCATGATCAACCGCAACACCAGGGGAATTGCAGGTGCGTTGCCGGCCTTTTAGAAAGGAGTAAGCTCTTTTATTGAGGGTCCCTAGGTCGTATCGGTCAGGAAAAATCGCCGGTGGTAAACTATTCCACTGAGAGGTCGTACGCGGAAGAAAACTCCTTCTGAAACGTTCAGTGGTTTCAACGAAGCATCCAGCATCCAGATGGTGCGGATGGTATCGCGAGGTTTGTCGCGTAGTGCGTTAATGAAATTTGGCGGCTGGGATTAATCCGAGCAATTCCTTCGAACACTCCGCGTGATGCTAAAAAAAAGCAAAGGATAGCAACACCTTCTCTCAACGCCACCAGTGAATGGAGCCGATCGGAAAGCACTCATTCGTCGATGATTCGAGCCGCTTTGCGCCGGATGCGGTCAAGTAGAAGGAGCTGGCACTGGGGAGCCACAGCCCAGAGATGTTATTATATCGTCCTATCGGACTATGAGAGTGCACCCGTGCTTGCGCATACACTTATACTATAATGGGGCACTATAATCCCGTCCTGCACCGATGACAGTCTCCATTGAGGCTAGCCGCCGTGACCGAAATTCGGTTTGGAGGACACTATTACATTATTTATTTTTGAGTTTTATTAAAATATGGCCTCTCAAAAAGCCAAAATATGGGTACTGCATAGCATACGGGTGCTTAAAAAACAGTAGGAAAATTGATTTTTCATTTTTTACTGTTCCTAAGGATACCGAAAGTTAAGATATTATTAATTATAGGTAGATCTAGATAATTAGCCACCTGGTTACCGTAGCTACAGATTTATTATTTGACTAGCGACCTGACTACAGCTTCGCATTTTTCAATATTTCGCGTATAATATCAGTGACCTTAAATAATGTTCAGTGTATATAGACCTCCCAGTACTAGTTACCGCCTACTAATACAAGGTCAGCATATACTGGATATATGTTAAACACGGTCTATTAAAGAAAGAGATTGAAAATAGCAGCACTTCTCATTGCCACTGTTGCATTAGTAATGTCGTCGCGTGTCGCAATGTGAAACAGGAACGGTATGTAGGTAAATTATTTGAGTTTCGTTCATTGAGTTTCATCAGGTTGTTATAATTTTAATTTTTCTATATGTTGCGTATTAAGCTTCCTCATATTGAACAATAATTCTCTCATTATCAGCAAATTACTAGTACATTACTTAAAGCAAATAAATCTTTAAGTAATTTGCTGATAAGACGCACAGATCATTCGTAGGTAATGATCTTCGTTCCTGTCCTTTCCCAGACCTACGACGCGGTCGCGGCGTGTAGTTACAAATTTATTGTTTTATTTCAGCTTGTGAAGTAGAGTGCGTATGATTTTAATTTCGATACTTTTCTATTGATTTTTTTATTTAGTTCAAATTTTTTGTTTTTATGTTTTTAGTATGGAAAGTTTACTTCAAATTAATGGTATTTATTAATAGATCAATTTCATAATATGTTTATTAAAGAACAAAATGAAAAATGTCAGTATCATGGACTTCTACTCCGTTCACCTGTTACACCCTATTTTTTTCCAGACGATAAAAAAGTCATCCAGTATTATAGTGAACGCCTAGAAGAAACGTGTAAAGTTTTACGGGTTAAATATTAACGAAATAATCGCACACATGATCTTCAAGAGCGTTATTACACGGGAAACGATTACTACGAACTGCTCAATTACTTGGTAGCGGATGAGTCCCCTCTCCCCGCCTCCCCTCCGGCAGCTCCGGCACACACGACACGACCCCCGGTCGAATTCAACACAATTATCTTTTTAATTGCACGCCATTACACATTTGCCGGATGATAATAATTACAGCACTGGTTCGTAATTATGCAATACAACCGCGACATCTTGCGCTCCTCTTCGTTATAACTATATTTAGTTTACATATTTTGTTATCATGCCTTACTTAATCATATACTATTTTATGTATTTTAATACTATTTTAGTACTTGTTATATTTAAACGACTGATATATTATTAACGGCAAATATTTATAAACAACTTTCTGTTTAGATCATTTTATGTCTTATTTAATTTAATCTTTATTGCGATACATCTTAATCTAAGAGTTAAAATGGATGGACTTAATGCCTTATGGCATTCTCTACCAATCAACTCCGGGAAAATTAGACAAGTAAAAGTTGATACGTGCTAAAATAATAATAAAATGACTAGACAACATACATTGTAAATAAACATAAAATATATATGCATAAGTACGTACTTAATGCATATGAAATAAATTAATATAAAGATATAAATAGAAGGTCAAATTCAGTTTTCCACAATATAGTGTTAAGTATCGGATCAGTTTTTTAAACGTATGCTTATGCGGTGTTTTTCTTATATCAACGGGCTGGACGTTCCAGAGAAGTATTGCCCGAACTGTAAACGAAGAATTAAGGAAACCAGTGCTATGCTTAAGGCTTACGGATCTTAAGGACGTTAGAGGAGACGAGACGAGCTTCACGGTGAAGAGTTGAATGAAAATTTAAGTTATGTTTAAGATAAGAAGACGACGTCGAATCATTTAATATAGAAAAAAGGGTAAATAAGGTTCTGGAGCAACGCCTCTGACGAATAGAAAGCAGTGATGTGGCCTGCTGGTGCAAGTTAAAGAGATGTGGCCTGCTGGCGCAAGAAAGCAGCTGCGGCGCAAGTAAAGCAGTGATGTGGCCTGCTGGCGGTAGAGTGCCTGCTGGCCAAGTAAAGATTGCCTCTGCGCAAGAAAGCAGATCCTGCTGGTGCAAGTTAAAGATAATCTTATACAGTTGTGGAGGAGACGCTGCAACTTGTAACGAAGATTTTGCGAGAGGTCTGGATAGCACACGTCTGCATAATCTAGAACGGGAAGTATAAGGGTCTGCATAATCTATAACGGGAAGTATAATTACCAGCAAAAGCTGGGTTTTGAAGAGTAAGAAATTTTTAAAACGATATAGGGAACGTAGAGTGGAATTATTAGATATGTATTGTATTGGATATTAATCTGTTCAAAGTATTTAACATTTATAAGAAAGCCTATTTTCGTTTCAATTGGGAAAAATAAATTTGTAATGACGTTGAATAAAACTATTTTTACGGATTTTATCGCGTTTAATCAAGTTATTTTTAATTCCCGATGTTTCGGGTGCTTTACAGCACGGGGGGGGGGGGACTGAAATGTTTAACGTTTCAATGTCATAGTTGGCCCGGCTACCTTTATCGCTAAATATATCTTGAAGACTTGTAGTGGTATGCTTGGGTTGGGATTTAATTTTGTTAATTATAGGATCCCAAACAGATGGCAGTGCCCAGCCATCTTCTTTATTGAAATTTTTTTGAAGTTAAGAGTAAAAGGATATTTTTTAATTTCAATAGCCTCGCGTATCATCCTTGGTAGAAATCGGTGTTCTTTTGCGAGAATTTGTGGTTTATCAAATCTGATGGTGGTAATGGTGGGGACGATCTTGAACATGTTCACAGACTTCCGCATAAGTCAGTTTCTAGTTCCTACTGTCGGTAGATCATATTATTATAAACATGAACAAAACAACAATGTAGCATAGAAAGAGTTGTAGCGGCGCTGTCATCGCGGTGCAAGCTAAACATACCGAAGCCTAAATCACGCTATCAACATTCCGAATCATAAACAGCATATATAGAACATCTCCGAACTATCACATGGAGCGTTGGCCGCTCCACGGGCATAACACCTTGCCCGGCGGGAGATCTCCCCTTTTCCTACCACGGCCACAGAGTAATTAATTGTAATGAGAATAAATCAACAGCTGACAACCTAGAAGAAAGGTTTCTAAGTGCAGCTTCGGTAGCGCAATATTGAGAGACTTCCAACTCCTAACTTATTTTACATGTTTGTTTTCCTATAAATAATCCACTGATGGGCATGGTCCTTTTCTAAATGACTTGCAGACAGGTTTGTCACCACGGCGACATGCATCCACGTCGCTCCCGGTCACCGGTCAGCAGATAAACAACTCCTGCGACACTCACGATACTAGATGGGTTGATAGAATACCTATCGCATTCACTGCATAACAATCTCCCGTGAAAGAGATCTAAATAACTACTATATTTACTATCTACTCATATAATACTCATACTCATAAAAGGATTATTATAACATTAAAGAATTTATGGATGATAATAATAATCCCTGGGATGGGTGATCGCTACCAAGCTATTTCTAATTTATTTTGTGTTGTTAATTCTAACGTAGGTACATGATTGTAAGCTATTATTTGAAAAAAATAGTCCCGCTGGGTTTCTTGCTGGTTCAACCCAGAACAGAGGTTTTTTTTTCGAACCATTGGTAAATTAAAAAAAGAAGGGACTTTCAATAAGTATTACTTATTTCTAATCTATATTGAATAAAAAGTTTCTGTTTCTGTTTCTATTACCAGTGGTCGCCTAGTTTTCGAAAGTCGTCCGTACGTTTGTATTCTGAGCAAGCTGTATCTCACATTTTACTGCACATTCAAACACAAATATCTCATATTATAAAAAAATCGCTCCACACACTTTTGAAAAAGGAACATTTGCAATCACACAAAATTGCTACACATTGGAAATCTTTATCGACAATCTCAACTCTGGCAGTATGAACGTAAACAATGAATGTTTAATTTTATTATATTTAATGATGGATTTTTTGTCGGGTAATATTTTCCTAAAATAGACAAAAGATTGTATAGCGTAGGCGAATAAGGCCAATGCCTTTCGTCACGGGGGCACGGGGCCCATTTGTGCTTACGGTAACTACAGTACTGGTGTTTTGCATGGTGAGTGAAGAGAACCAGCAGTGGCGAAGCCTCTATACAAGCCCAGAAGCCCGGCTTGCCTCATTAAGATGAATCAATCAATTATATCAAGTAATAAAATAACTCAAAAACTGTTTCAAACTATTTCAAATTTCCCGCGCACTCTGTTCGACCTCGCAGCCTTACGAATACTGCTGTCATACATATATGGAGAGTTGAATTGAGCGATTGGTTTTCTCCCTCGCACGCGTGGGCTTTTTACGAGAAGGCGATCGCTCCCTTTCTAACCTGTGGCCTAATGTTTTCTAATGAAATACGTTTATATAGCAATTACTATTGAGCCACAAGCCTGGCTTTGCTCTGAAGTTGTTTAGGAGTGCGATAGCGACTAGCGAATGGGGTGCGGGCCATTCGTGCAAGTTCACATTTCAATGTTTATGTTTGTTTTTATTGTGTTTGTTAAAAATTTATGCTTTTTCAAAGATTTTCAGTGAAAATGGGAGGATAATAGTGTTCATCGTGATGAATATAAGTGTGTTGAAATGCTAATCGGCGAGGAAAAGGTAAAATCTTTAAAAATGAAATTTAATATTCAATAAACATTTCTTCATATTTTAAATATAGATACAGGACTCTTTAGTATTAAAGTTTAATTAAGTTAGGCGTATTTACAGGTTTAATAACTCAATATTTCTATTACCATATGAATTAAAAATATCATTTTGAACGGCAGCATAAAATATAAGACACCTAGGTTTAATTTCATAGGAAATAAGTGTAACAATCTTTTTTTAACGTGAAGCCCAAATTTCAATGTAATAAATCAAAAGAATACAGAAGAATATATTGAGGTTTTTAAAGAATACTCCCTTTAGTTATTTCCAGTATATAAAATTTTAATAGCGCCATCTACTTAATTCTATAGGAAAAGTCATTTTATCGAACGAAAATCGGTTGATTCTCACAATGGTACCTAAAGATTACGCTAGATGGCACAAATACGCTACCGGCTAATTTAATATTTATATTACCATATGAGTTTAAAAATATCATTTTTTACGGTTTATTATGAATTGAATATCGTTTTGTACGGTTTATTATAAATTGAAAATGAATAATTATATAATAAATAGTCATTATTTTATGGTAAAAAAATTAGCAAAGCTTTATCTTCTCATTATAACTATCTAATTCCTGTCGTAATCTGTTCTTTTATGCATACCTATAACTTAAACAAAATAATTTCGAGGTTTCACATCTGCCAGGCGTCCCTTTTTTTAACTTTGTACATAGTTTGTTTGTACTTTGTTCATGCTTTTCTTTTGTTCATGTAATGTATTGTTTGTAAATATCTCAAGCAAACCCAAACTGCTTTTTTCAAAACCACCGAAGGTGTGCAATTGCATATTATGTCATACAATCTATCTAGCGGTAGTATGCTTTTTGTGTGCTTTGTTAAACACGTCCTTGACAGCAATGAATATGAAACAAAAGAGTGGAGACAGCTCAATATTGGTGTATTTTTATTAAACTGCTAAAAACAACAAAACCATATCTTGGGCTTGCCCCAGTTTAGAGTCCTAGCTTCGGCACTGAGAACTGGATACCCTTTTTACTGGAAACAAGGCATTCCGTATTAATCCGTACGCTTACTCAGGGGTAACAAAAACAAAAATATAAATGCACATGCGTACTCAGGGGGAGTACGCATGTGCATTTATATTTTAATAACCCTTATATTATAAAAAAAAGCTTAGTGATAATAACGATCGACTGTTTAGTTGATTTGAATGAAAGCAGATATTTATTTTTCATTTTAACACGAAATGTATTTCCATTTTACATTTCTAACTTGTAAAATAAGTTTCGGATGGATATCATTTTAATGATTATTAACAGTTAAAGTCTTGGCGACCTCGCTTGGGTGACAGAAATGAATGAAGGCTGCAACTCAACGGAAGGACGCGATTACAATGAGTGTACAGCGCCCTCTGCCTCTGCTCTGTGCCGGAAGGAAGGAACCACCAAATTAGCCCTCCCCGCCCTTGACGCCCCTTCACCAGCACTCGCAATTGTTTGCACCCATTAGTAGCCTCTTTGAACTATAGCGTACGCTTCTTGTGAATTTAACCTAAATACTCTTAACTTCAAAAAAATTCTTCGATTACATAATTTATATTTCAATTATTACATTTTATTTCATTGTTATATTAAATAATTTGCATAATGCAAATAAATGCATTTTCTATCGCATTTACCACGTGAATTGCTCAGAGGAACTGTTCGGATTAAATCCATTCGTCAAATTCGACTAACGCTCATCGTGACAAAATCTTCGATACCATTCACGTCACCTAATTGCTTAACCGTCCACCACAGGGCGGTTTACTAGAAGTTTTCTTCCTCGAACGACTTTTTTGTGGAATCGTTTACCACGGGCGATTTTTCCGAACTGATACTACTAAGGGACCTTCAAGAAACGTGTTTACTCATTTTAAAAGACTAGCAATGCACCTGCAATTTTCCACTTTCCATCAGGTGAGCCGCATGCTCGTTTGCCTGCACTTCTATAAAAATATACTTAGAAATAATGGAAACAAATATACTCAAATTTATAATTAAAACCTCCCTCAGTAATAAGCGGAGGCCTATGGAATATAATAGGCTGTAACATTTTATACATAATCGAATGGGTTTTATACTAATTCACTGCGTACCGGAAATAGACCACAGACACACCTTTTGTAATGTTTTGTAGAGCAATATTTATGTTTGCATTGATGTAATATGACATACATTCACGGATTTATACTATTTTATATTAAACATATACACATTGTACAATATATAATAGTAAAAGGGCGATGTAACTCAGGGGTTAAGCGCTCGAAAATTTCCCAAGTCGCGAGCGACCCGGGTTCGATTCCTGCTGGCACCAATAAAATTATTTTTTGCTGTTTCAAAGGCTGATTTACCACGTGCTTGACGGTAAAAGAAAACATCAAATAAAAATATCGCAGACATGTGAAGTCCCCCAACACGCATTGGGGCAGCGTGGTGGGCTGGTGGGCACTTCCTTGCCCTAAAAGCCTAAAACCCTCTCAAGTGCTGGACGATCTCCCTCTAGATGGAATGACGACCTGATGAAACATACAGGGAATCAATAAATGTAGGTGACTGTGGACCGTGATTTACTGCAATCTATGGCGGGGGCCTGTGTTCATCAGTGGGCTTGTTATGGGTTGGAATGATGACTCTCCTAAAGACTGGTGGATATAGAGAGACGGTACAGTTACATATATTACTGTCAACTCAGAGGTAATCACGCATCTTTCCTCATATATATTTAAAGTAGATTGCTGGTGTCCATGCGCTGCAGTAGTCACCTAATTAAAGTAAACATTTATTTTATTTTATTTTATTTTATTTTATTTTATTTTATTTTATTTTAATTTGGTGACTCCACACTGAAACCACAAAAATTTTAATTGCAATGTGAAGTGTCGACTTACCCCGTTCCTGGTGTCGAAGGAAAATATCGTGAGGAAACCTATATATCTAGCAGTTAAAAATTATGTTGGATAATATATGCGAAGTCAGTCATCGGTGTAAGGATAATCGCAGCGAACTCTTTTCTGCCCTAAAACTCTCTACGGCCTCTGCCCAGTAGTCTAATAATAATAATAATCATTTATAATTATATATTTATAGAACCCAACCAGATGAGAAAACTATATAGATACCCCATAATAATAATAATAAATAATTTGTATTTAATTTCCAATTACACATGTTTACATACAGGAACAAATATGATTACAATTAAATAAAATAACAAAAGTCTTATAAAAAAAACACAATAATAAAAATTAAAACTATGTGTAGCTTAATAATGTATCAAGTTTATAATATTAGCTACCTGTATGAACTAGATTAAGTACCTGTGTTTCAGACCATCACTTACACTATGGGTTTTATAATATAGGACACAAGATAATTTAAATAATTAAACTATATTATATAACAAATAAAATAACTAAATAACAATCATTTGTAACTTATAATTAATACAAAACTATTTCAGAATTTCTAACAACTCTGTATCTTCGTAATTTAATTTATTCAGAAATTCCCTTTCAATTATAGTATATACATTTCTTATCTTTAGTGACTTACTAAGCTTGTTATATAAAATATTCTATATCTTTAACAAGTTTCAGAAAGTATAAAATTATAATATTAAGTCATTTTACGTGGTAGAGCCATGCTGCAGTTATATTAGTAGTATAGTTGTAGCACGAATGGGTCGGCTCGAGCGGGGAAGGACCACGCTCTCACAGAATACCAGCGTCAAATAGTAGCTTAATGCTGCTCTGTTTCGTATAGTGAGTGTAGAGAACCGGAGACCCTTTTTACTGGAAACGAGGCGTTCCATCTAAGTCCTCACGGGTGACAACGCATCTGCATTTTAATT
Organism: Parnassius apollo; assembly: GCA_907164705.1. Taxonomy (NCBI): domain Eukaryota; kingdom Metazoa; phylum Arthropoda; class Insecta; order Lepidoptera; family Papilionidae; genus Parnassius; species Parnassius apollo. The sequence goes on from CAJQZP010000904.1 coordinate 4,224,075, forward strand.
CATAATCGAGGATAGATGTAGATGTCTTTTGGCCACAGCAACCACTCACCATCAGTGGACTGGACTGTGTAGTAGTTTTTCACCCTATCCTATAAAAAATGTAGTTTGTCTCTATTTCTATACAGCGGACGAGACCAGGTGTTATTCAAAGTTTAATATTATAATACTTGGGTGATACTTTTATTTTGATGTATTATTCTTTATTGCGTTTTGTAAATAACTTATAAAGTAACTCAAAGACGTATTTGCATCATCAGAGTGATAAACAAAGTCAAAATTAATGCTACGAATGTCATTTTCAAGGTTTGTCATATGGACCGTAGTTTAGCCGCGTATGCAGTTTTTTTTAGGTAAGGTTAACTATAGTGTTTGTAAAATTGCTTGATGATCAGTAAGCGAGGAATTAGTAAATAATGTTAAAGAAAGTTTATTTGATTTAATCACAAAATGATCTAAACACGAGCCGCTTTGATTCGTAGGGTGGTAATGTGTTGGTAATAGTCCATGAAAAAAGCAGATATTTAGGTCGTTACGTGCGTGGTTATCTGTTTTCCCAGGGGTAATGTTAATATTTATATCACCAGTTAGAATGATATTTTATTTGTGCTAAGTTTGTTTAAGGTAATATCAAGGTACTCTAGAAATCTATCAATATTTTGAGAAGGAGTTCTGTAAATTGAAATAACAGTCGTCTCGGAATTAATTCGAATGAGTAAGCAATTACTATCCTGTAATGTCGGCTCTGTGACAGTTGCTTTAAATTATTTTTAACATAGATTACTAAACCATCATATTAGTAAAAAAAATTCTCAGTTTTATTAATTAAATTTTTTTCTTAATTTCAGTAGGAGCGGTGGGTGGGGTGGGAGGTTTGACAGCCAACATTCTGTAAGGACAATAATATCACATTTATATCCAGTCTATGCAACCAAACCTGGAACCAAACCTGGTTATGTTCTAATTTATGCATCTAATGTTTTGTGTAAGCATATTTATTTTCAGGACGAGGAAGGAAGTGTTTACAATCTTCTGTGTCTACAGACACAGAAAAGTTGTCTAGGTCATTGTGTAATTGATTAATTATAATAAAGGTTAAAGATAAAATAAAACTGGTTTTTAAGAGCTAAGTAAATAAAATTATACGCGGCGCTCTTAGGCGCCCTCATAGTCTATGGAGTTGATATATTTGTCTTCTACGAATTTCCGTGCTAGACAGCTTTCATCGCCAGTTTTGTGGTCACATTTTAAGCGAAACTTCGTTAAAGCCAGTTAAAGCTAAACTTTCCACAAAATCACTAACACATATGTATATAACTAAAGTATGTCATAGTTACTACCGGTATTGTTATAATGAGGTCACGGCTAAGCACATATTTATTTAATTGTTTTGATTACTATATGACACGTCTATACACAACGAAAGACTAATGTTTATCTTCAAAATTAGAAACAATGTAGGCCCCAGGATACTACCCTGTGGGATTCCATAAGAGCTATTTTGTAATTCCGTAGTAGTACACTCACCGATTTTTACATATTGAAAGCAATCACTGAGGTAATCGGAAAAAAGTTGTAGTTTAGTTCCCCTTATGCCAAATGTTAAAAGCGTTTGCAGTAGTATAGGACAAGAGATAGTGTCAAATGCTTTAGCAAGGTCTAAAAAGATCCCAATTTAGTGCATACCATTGTCAAGATTACTTGTGACATAATCTGTCACTTTGTGCAAGGCACAAAGGTCTATAGTTACTAACTAGATTTTTATCACAAGCTTTATACGCAGGAGAAACCACAGATTTTTAAGCACTTTTGGGAAAATACATTTAGATAGGCGTAATTGAGAAATATGTGTTAACAGGGCTTCAAGTAAATGCTTAAATCTTTTGAGTATGCTATTAAGTATAATGCCTCATCCAACTGCACAATCTTCTTTTAAGCCAATTATTATATTTAAAATCTCATCAATGTCGTTATTTAACAATACAAAAGATTTTAACTTAGAAAAGGAGGTGGGCATAAAAATTGGATTTCGAGTGTTGCTTAATTTTAAAGTTATCTCTGCTATTTTTGCCAACATTAATAAAAAAATTATCAACTTTATTAGTTAATTCGTTTGGGCTTTTGTGTAATGACAGTACATCAAATGGGGGTTCAAGGTTTTTAGAACAGAAGGTTTATTATTAATGAACTTCCATACAAGTTTACTGTTTTTACCGGCCTTTTGTAAAACATTTTATCATATTGTATTTCGAGTATTTTTAATAGTTTATTGAAAAAAAAATTATATCTTTTAGTAGCAGAAAGTATTAAATTATCATGATAAAGAGGAATGCCCACTCTTCATAGACATTTCGGCCATGGGTGCCTACATATAAAAGCATATAGATATGATAATATACAATTAAAGGAATGAAATGGTTAAGAAATTGGTTTAAAAAAAGTCGGGAATTTTAAGATATAAAAGTTTTTATTTTCACAAATACAGTTTTTTAACAACTAATTTTACCGATGTTATCGCATTTAATTTCTTTGATTTTTAATTCCCGACTTTCGGGTGCTTTCCAGCATACATGGTCATGGGGGATTGAGGTGACTGGTGTACCGAAATCAGTGTTAACTTGGAGTAACTTCAGCTTTTTAATAACTATTTATGGTCCGATCTACGCAGAATGAACTTACTGTCTTGAAGTCTTGCGTGGTATGCTTGGGTTTAGTTTTAATTTTATTAATTACAGTGTCCCAAGCAGGTGGAAATACCCAGCTTCATTCTCTATTGAAATTAGAATGTTTGAATATGGGTGCAATACATTACCGACTTCAGATTGCAACGAGGATGAACTAGATGATTCAGATGGTTCCCGTTCTGCAGTTGAATGTGATGCTGCTCTATCAAACCTTCGCCAACAATTATGACACACACGAAATGACGATGGCAACTGAAATAATATTAAATAAAAAAGTGAAAAAGTGAACTAAATAAAAATAAAATAGATTTGTTTCCTTTAAACTCAAATACATATAAAATATTTATCAAGTTAATTGTTACTGCACAAAAGCAGACTTAATGGCCTATATTATTTAATAATTAAGCACTTAAAAACTACCAGTTGTGCAAAAACAATGAAAAATCAATTGTCTCATTACTTGGTAGTTGGTAAAAACGGTAGCAGTCTATCTGGTGGTGACAAGCTAATCTTATCGCCATGTTATAAATAAGCTTGTATGTTTGTCAGATATAGTTTGTGTGGATGTAATCAGAGTAAAAACATGTATCACTATCAGATATGAGCCCAAACACTTAATAAATTAAAAAATGTTGAATACGTACCTCACGTGGTGCAATTTGATGGGCAATTTCATTCCTTATGAGTTCCTCACGTGGAGAATCAGACCCAAACAATGTGTGTAATCTTATTCTCAAAAGTGACTTGCCACAGCTGATACATACATGTCCATGACTATTAATTGGTGAATTTTCCTGTTCGCTAGTTGGATGTCGTATTTGAAGGCTAGTTCGTTACTTCGATAACAAATTCACAAAAATAAAAACAAACACGCAAATGAATTCTACAAGTGACTATTTATACAGGTATAGATATAGTTGTGAAATATGAACTGAATTGTGATTTCATTCCATGACAGGGCCTAGCTGTCGGACTCGATGTTGCCACTTAACTGACATAAAATAGATGAAAAGATATCGATTTTTATTCGATTAATAATATCGTTAAAAAACAATCTTTGAGGTGCTTTAAGTTCTGCACACTTTTTAAAATATATTTTCCTTTATTTATTTAAATGCTATTTGAAATGTATTTTTAAGAACAGTTAAATTGTGCAGTAGCGTTTTGTTTAGCTTTAACCTTTTGAGCGCCACGCTAAAAACGCATTACCGTGTCCTGTACGCCAAAGCGCCAAAACAAAATAGTGTTGCCAAGAGTTGATATATCGATAACGTAAAATAACTTGTTTTTGTTGGTTTTTTATGCTATAAATGACTCTTTATAAACTGTATGTTTTATTTAATCTTGTGCTGTCATCCACTCTTTTTATATATGTACTTTGTACATATAAACATAAATAAAAAACAAACAATAACAATAAAATAGTAGTAAACCACAGCACTACTCTCCATCCTAATGACAACACTGTCACGACTAGACGACAACGGCGTAGCTGACCTTCCTTTTTTAAACATTCTTAGAATGTTGTGTATCGATTTCAAAATCGATCTAACCGAAATATACAGACATCGATTCATAATATTTTATGTGTCGGGGAAGGCGTAGACCAAGTGAAGTACAGAAGAAAAGTCTTACACTCTTATGACAATGGGGATTTGATATGATGCTGATGCTGCTAGATGATTTTGAGACTGCGAAAGAAAATGGTTCAACACAAAATGAAAAATTGCTCTTCACACCCTAAGTAAAAAAAACATTAATTGTAATTTTGTATTATTATTAAAAAGGTACATAATTATTCATTAATCAACAATTGTATATAATTATTCGCACTAGGTAAATCAGCCTTATAATACTAAAATCTTGGTCATGGAATAAATAAACATTTCATCACAATTCATCAATCAAAAATCAAAATTCATCATCATCGACGCTTTCCAAAATCCGAATGAGTTCTGAGGAATCGTTCATGTTCCATTGCTCTACTTTTCTCCCAAATCACTTATGACGTCATCAGGGTGTCGTCTATCCTTGATCACGGTGCCCAGTGAACTGATTTTCGATGACGCGCTAAAGATGCGCTAGAGTTGAGATATTAGATTTATTATGCGAAGATAATCTGATAACATTTTTTTATTCATGTAGCTAATTATAGTTTTATGTTTCTAACCTTTAATTTTATTCAAATATCAATAATAATAGAAAAAAAAACACCATTGAGCTGAATTTTGGATAGTTTTCAAGAAATATATGCCTCCCGCGTTTGACACTAGCGGTCAACCATAGACGACTTTGGCGTGCTGGACATAGTATTTGCTTAGATAAAAATCCATTTTTATTAGTTCAATGTTTCTTAGTACTTGTGACTCTAGAAGACTTGTTTTTTATACTCACATGTTGCTGGGTTATTCCTATTATGAGGAGTGTAGAATTAAAATACCTGTGATAATTTTCCAATATCTATATTTCATATTTTTCGGAGCCGGGTTTTTTGTCAACTATAGACGTCGTTGGCGCTCAGGGCCCGCAGGTGTTGGTCAAGTATAGGCGACTTTGGCGCTCAAAAGGTTAAAGGATTCATGGTAAATCAGCTGGAAATTAACTTGTTTCGTTATCATAACATGATTCTATTTTAAATGTATTGTTATAAACAGATAAGAATAACTTAATCGATCTTCTTTAAAAACAGATAAGAATAACAGTTCTTATCTGTTTTCAAAGAAGATCGGTTAAGATTAACAGTTAAATTGTGCCGTAGCATTTGTTATTCTCTAAAGAATTCATTGGAAATCAGCTAGTAATTCGTTGTTTAATTATCGTAACATCATAATTATTTAAAAATTATATTAGCACTGTAATGATGACACCGTAAATAATCGATCGAAATAGAGAATCAATTTTTTAAATGTGTTTTGTGATTGGCAACACTTTTTTTTATTCACAAACTAATGACATAATGATTTACCTAATTTTTATTATTATGTTTCCGGTACTTTTAATTTGTGCAAAAATATTCCCATTGTTTGAGGATAAATGAATACCGCGATTAATAACCATAAATAAAGATATAATTTTTTAACAAATGCACATTGTTGGGCGTTCCATGGCCGAAAATGGGCGTCCCCCTTTTTGATTTTAAATGAAGTTTGTCTCTATTACTTTAACAGCGGACGAGACCAGATGTTATATTTTAATACTTACGTGACAGTGTTATTATAGATATATTATTTTTAATTGCTAATTTATAAAGTAACTCAAGAACGTATTTGCATCGTCAGAACGATCAACAAGTCCGTCGTATGGGCTTTAGTTTAGCCGCATATGCAGTTTTTTCTAGGTAAGGTTAATTGTAATGTCAGTAAAATTGCTTGATAATCAGTAAGCGTGGAAATAGTTACCAATGATGTTTATTTGATTTAATCACAAAATGGTCTAAACACGGTGACGATGACGATGACGACGACACCGCTTTGATGTGTAGGGTGGTAACGTGTTGGTAATAGTCCATGAATAAAGCAGATATTTAGGTAGTTATGTGCGTGATTATCATTTTTCTCAGGGGTAATATTAATATTTATATCACCCGCTAGGACTATATTTTTATACGTAAACTGTAAAATGTAAACTGGTACATTTTTACTCTTAATAATTTAATAAAATACAATTTTTATTACATTCAATACAATCCTGAAACACTCGCTTCCGTATTACTGTAGCTTACTACGACTATGCCCAATCACAATCATTTACGACTCTAGTCTCTTCCTTAGAATACAATAAATCCTGTGGAAAGCAGACAGAGACACAGACATCGAAATGTCTCTACAAGTGATCTCATTTTGCTAATTTTGGTATGGCAATATCAATGATGTTTCTAAATTTTGCTCAACGAGCGAGGCCGCGGATAAAAAGCTAGTCTTAAATATATTGCCAATTTCACTTCTTAATCATATGTGAGAGCGTGATACTTCCCCGGTCGAGCCGACCCATTCGTGCTACAAACATAATATAGCGGCAGACTGGCTCTCCAACATATAAAAGAATACTTATTCAAAGTATTTAAGCTTTACCGCTTATTCGAAAAAAATCCTCTGTCCTGGCAAAAACCAGCAAGAAACACATCGGGGATGTAAAAATAATTTTCACTATAATATTTTACACAATTATGTACGAAATCATTTAGAAACAGAAACATATCAATTATGTAAAATTATTATGTGCATATTGCATAAAGTTGTGTTTACCATGTTTTTTAAATATTTACTAGCGTAAAATAGCAGCTAAAACGTCTACCCTTTTTACCAAAAACGGGGCAGTCCATCTTAGTCCTCAGGAGTGACAAACACATCATCATTTTGATTCATATTTGAGGATAAATGAAGGGCCACGGTATCGAATTATTATCTGCTTGGACTGTATACGCGTTAGAAGCCCTTATTCCATAAGAACCCAACATACAGGATTATCCTAGTTTCGGATCCAACGACAAAATATTTGTATCTTTTCTTAAATATTCTTTAGCTCACTGTTCTTGCATACTTTTGTTAAATATATATGTCAATAAAACTTATTCATTATTATTATTTATTTATTTAATTAATTAATGAACATCATAAAAAATTATAAAATGGACGGCTTTATACATATTAACTAATTCTCGCTACAAATTTAGAAAGTAATAAATTGCTTTGTGTAAGAAAATCAGTGCTTTTACGTCGGCTGAAGGAACAGTTGTTGGCAGTAGACGCGCTCCCGCTAAGCGACTGCGGTAATGCACGTTTTATACCATTTCCTCTCGTCATTGTTTAAGACCGATGCTTTAAAGATCCGTGCCCTCGGGCGTTTTCCGTTGAGTGGTTTCGCATTAACTCCTCGATACCTCCTCGGCCGCTAGATTTGTGTTTAATGTCGCGGTGTGCTGCTTTGACCCCCGGGTTCGCTTGGGCTTTGAAATACTTTAAAAGTTGAAAGGAAACTTTCTTCTTATTTACGACACATAAAAAAAGCTTTATGAGTTGTTAATAATAAACAAGGATTGAAAATAAACATTGTGAAACAAAACCAAGGAATATCCGTTTTTTGTAGGTTCTTTTTTGCAATCGATATGTAATTATTATTGATAGCATATAGTCCAACATTTACTATTGATAGCATATAGTAAAACATTTAATATTGATATCATATAGTCCAACATTTACTATTGATAGCATATAGTCCAACATTTACTATTGATAGCATATAGTCCAACATTTACTATTGATAGCATATAGTCCAACATTTACTATTGATAGCATATAGTCACATTTAACATTTTAATTGAATAAGTAAATATTTAATCTCAATAAATTTTCTTTTTAGGAAAGTTGTTAATTAACTCCTGTTAGATCTGTACTTGGAAAACAACGTTGAAGAGCTTTTCCACTATCATTTATGTTGCTTCGATTTTTAATTTTTATACAGTCATTTTATTGACAGAATTAAAGTTAATAACCCCTTGTTATATTAAATTTAGCCTGCCATATCGAACCGTAGATTGTTTAAGACCATTTTGTCAATGACAGTGATGCAGAAGCTGCTAGATCACTGTGGCGGCGCTGTCGTCGCGCCACAAGCGAAATACACCGAAGCCTAAATCACGCTATCAACATTCCGAATTATAAACAGTATATATAGAACATCTCCGAACTATCACATGGAGTGTTGGCCGCTCCCCGGGCAGAACACCTTGCCCGGCGGGAGATCTCCCCTTTTCCTACCACGAACACAGTGGTGACCATCCGACGTGATCTAAACACGCAACCAAACAACCTTCGGAAACTTCAAGCTTCATCATCGTCATAGAATACCCCAGCCATTCGCTCCCGAGCAGATATCGTCTGCAGTCTTCATATTCTGCAAGCCATCAAGCTTCACAAGGTTCATCGCAGCACTGGAATAATAATGCTTCCTGTTCCTTCAAGCTACTCTCTGCGCTATACAGTGTTCGGCACGGCTCTGAGCCTTACTGCTCGCCTCTGCTTCACGGCACTCTCGCAGATTACTTGCCTTCTTCTCGACTCACCGCAGACTACAAGGCAATCTCCTGGCACTTGCACATTCGTCGACAACTCGACTGCACTATCGACCTCCGGTCTGAGCAGGGGGGTGATGTGGCGGCGCTGTCGTCGCGCCACAAGCGAAATACACCGAAGCCTAAATCACTCTAATAACATTCCGAATTAAAAACAGTATATATAGAACATCTCCGAACTATCACACGGAGTGTTGGCCGCTCCCCGGGCAGAACACCTTGCCCGGCGGGAGATCTCCCCTTTTCCTACCACGGCCACAATCACCAAGCTTATATTCCTAAAGATGTAAAAAATAATTAAATAGGTTTTTTTTAAAATGAAAATTATAAATGATGAATTAACAAACGAATTAACAATCCATCTGATGGTACGTGACTTCTGTCTGCTATTTACTTCAGACAAAGAAAACTACACATGCGTTATCACTTCTGAGGACAAAGACGGAACACCTACAGTTTGTGATTATACTGGCTGTCTTTACTCTTTACACCGGCACATAACTGCGACATCATTGCTGTTTGGCTGCAAAAATAGATATGAGGATAGAACCCACTTAGATGGAACCCTTGCCAAAAAACCTGTGTCCTACCTCCTATTAGCTCCAAATAGATTGAACATTTATTTCCCGTCTTCAATCTAATAGGTTTCCACAATGTAAAGACTGGTTATATTAATGAAAGCTTATTCGACTATGACAACTTCAATATTCTATGACTTTAAAGTTTTGCCGGACAGACTTTAGTCAAACCAGCTTGGTAGGCCTTTATGTGTAGCTACATATAAATTTACGTAAATCAGCTTTTTCGATTTCGTTTATAATCGAATAATCAAAATAAACGACAACTTATTCACATAATTTTCTAAGTAACTAACTCATTGATACTGTCGTAGTTGTTCGATATTATATAGTGATTATTTCCAAATTAATACAGTCTAAACTTCATTTTGAGTCTGTTGCTATCTTCAACATCTATTATAATACCCAGAACCGTATCTGCTTAGCTCGTGATTGACTGGTAGAGAATACATATAGGCATTAGTCTGCCAATTGTACACTTTATATGCAACAAAGATTTAAAATTGACGAATAAATAATGTTTTTAATGTATGAAATGATATCAATAAAAAAATTATGATTTAAAACACGGACAGACAATGTTCGAAATTCCGTGTCGTTTTTACACATTACGACACAGAGTGAGATGGAAAGCGCTGTGCGGCGCGGCGCGACGCTAATGGTGCACCATTACCCACTCGATACTCATGTTATCCGCTTATCGGCATTGTTCGGGCAGCCGCGTTTTCTATTTTATTTGTTGCCACTGAAACGGTTATACCCATTACGTATTTAATACGGCAAAAAGGCTCAGCTCTTGTCGCTTAACGATATATTCAAATTGCCCCCTTACATCTGTACTAGTATTATTTGTAGTTATTAAACGTAAATTTCATGTATAAGTCCTTATGTTAAATTAATATTATTCCTATTGCTAGTTGAGTACGAGTAAGTGAAGCTTTTGCAAGCATTATGACAAATAAAATATTGTCATCTATACATACTGATGATTTCTTATATATACGCGAACACTACACATTGAAATAATACTAGTTTTTACGGAATTTATCGCGTATATTTAACGTTACATACTGATTCTATATCAATGTATTAATGACCACTCCGTGGCGCAGAGCTGTAGCAATGAGTTATGACTTCCAAGTAATTCCGAGTCTGAATGTGTCCTTGTGCAATTTAAGTAAGTATGTAAACTGCCTCCACGCCTCATACAGGAGGAAATTCTAGTATGAAGATAACGAATTTAGAAAATAAAAAGTTAAAAAATTCATGAAAATCTTAATCGTATTTCACCATAGTCCAAGCTCAACTCTCTACTTCTCTCTACGTCCTCTTCTGATAAGAGGCTGCCAACGGAGCTAGTACGGGTGGGACTACGTATAGGTCCAAAAGGTCTCCTTTGATCCTGCTGGTGTGCGGTGAATGTAGAAAAAACCATGAAATTTTGGTCGGTATGGGTCTTTGTTTAGGTTAAAGGTTAGGTTTGTGTTTTTGTATGCTTTGCTACTTCTCTCTAACATGGGAGTCAGAGATGTTGTCAGCTCGATACGTGTACCGCTCGCCTGCGAGTGTAGAGAGTGCGAGCGAGAAATTGCTAACGGCGCCTGCGAGTGTAGAGAGTGTGAGCGAGAAATTGCAAACGACGCCTGCGCAAGCACCCGAGCGCGTGAATGAGACAAAAATCGATCATGAGATGGTACGTGCGGGCTCTGAGGAAGAGCAACAGGGCCGAGTTGCGATGACTAGATCGCCTGAGCATCAGTGTAGCCCGGTGTATTGCGATAGTAATATTATGAATCAGGGTGAAACTGATATTAAAAATGGAAAAATTGCGTCTTTTTCGGATGTAGTAAGGTAAGATGGCGAATGGAAAGAGCCTGAAAAAACGAGGGGTGGGTTTTGTACCAAAAACGTAGGCTTAGAAACCGCTTTACTAGTCAAAGAGGCTGTGCCATTGAGTCAACTAGTCAAAAGTTTAGGGCAGCGGATATATAGGTGCCTCTGTTTATCTCGAATGTTGCCAAAGAGGTATCAGGGAAGGATATTATTGATTACGAGTATGTGTATAACAAAACGCATGAAAAGGTTTCACTGGTGAAAATCAATATGAGGCGGCAGAAAGGGTGTGATGCCTATAAGTTCTTGGTATCTAAGCATAAAATTGAGGTATTCCTAGATGATAAACTGTGGCTATCAGGCATAACGTTCCGTCGTTTTGTGAATTTTTGCGATAAACAAAAAGGTAAAATAAATAATAAGGAACAAAATAAACAGGACAGCTGAACATACTGAATATAATACATACGTGCTACATATACTACATACATTTTGAAACAAATAAATAATTTAGATAATAAATTAATATATTGAATATACTAAATACATTTCAATAAAAATACGAAAATAAATAATTAATTAATATAGATAAAAATTAATACATATATGGATAAACTTAGTAAAATTATAAGTTTCAACTGTAAATCGATCAAGAGGTCAGCGGAAGGTGTAAGAGAGTTGTGCCGGTCAGCCGACGTGTTGTGCCTCCAGGAAACGTGGATTCTTCCACATGATTTATTATTTCTCAGCACGATCAGTAAAGAATTTGGGTCCACAGGCACATCTGCGGTGGACACGGAGGGAGGCCTAGTGAGTGGGAGGCCTTATGGTAGAGTTGCAATATTGTGGCGTAAAAATGTGTTTGAATCAGTTGTCAGTGATAGAGTGTGACAACGTGCGAATCAGTGTCATAAAAGTAACTGTGAGTAGGAGATCAGTAGATAGTTATATTTAGTGTATATATGCCCACAAACTCTTATGAAAACTTACCTGAGTTCTGTACGTTCGATCTTGTTTCGATCCGATCGATAATAGAAATAGAGGAAAAAAAGGAAATTGAAACTTTTTATATACTACGGGGACTTTAATGCTCATCCTAGGGAATTATTTTATAATAAAATGCTAGATTTTTGTAATGAAGAGAGCTGGATTTGAATAAAGAGTAGTAAGCGTGTTTGTTAATTATGATGTATTTTGGTCAGACCACTACCCATTTGTGGTGGAATGTAATTTAATAATAAAATAAACTTAAGCCTAAGGTTGTGGAGCAGGTAATGGGGAAATATGTGAACTGAGTTACTTGGGGCAACAGGACTCCACAACAGATAGAACTGTATCACGATTTTTGTCACACAAACTTGAGAATTACAGATCTTCCAGAGGAACTCAGAGACTGTTGTGATACATTTTGTAGTAACAACGAACTTCACGCTGTACTTTATAATATGTGCGGTAATATTATAAATATACTATCACTGGCAGCAATTCGTACATATAGGGATAAATGTAGAAAAAAGGGAGGTTACGTGACGGGGTGGAATAAGCACGTCGCGGGCCTACATCGGGCGCGTCACAGCGCGGCTTAAATTTCAAGAGTGGATGATGGCTGGGTAGCCGTCCAGGAGTCAGGTATTTGAAGAGATGTCAGAATCTAGAAAGCATTTTAAAGCCAAATTAAAATGGTGTCAAAACAGACAAGAACAGCTAAAGATGGGTATTATTGCGACAAATCACTCTTCTAAATACTTTAAAAGCTTCTGGAAGAACCACAAACAAAATGAATGTTAAGCCGAGTCTTCCAGTGAGTGTTGGGGGCGCTTATGATCACAAGGATATTGCGGATGCATTCAGATGCAATTTTACTGTAAGGTCACCCTTAAATGTTGTTTCAGGTTTGAATTTGAGCGAAGCTGAGACTATCATGATAGAACGAAATGAAAAGATACCTGCAAAGAAAATAGAAAAAATAATTAAAGAGATGGTAAGAGGAAAACCGCCTGGTTATGATGGTCTCAGCATCGAACACTTTAAATATGCTAGGGTTCATCTTCCGCGATTCCTTTCACTGTTTTACAGCCAGCCTGTGTTTGGGTCACTTTTACTTACCCGAGCCGCTGATGAGGACTATTGTAGTACCCGTTGTTAAAAATAAAACTGGGGACACATCCGACACGGGTAATTACCGACCTATCTCGCTTGCAACCACTGCAGCCAAGGTGTTTGACAGTGTTTTAAATGAGTGTCTCAACAAATACGTACTAATAAACGATGCACAATTTGGGTTTAAACTGAATGTATCAACGGAGAGCGCCATTTACTGTCTGAAACACGCTGTCAAATACTACACCGTAAGGCGGACGCCGGTGTACGCGTGTTTCCTCGACTTATCGAAAGCTTTTGACCTGGTCTCATACGACATGCTGTGGGGCAAGTTGAGGGACGCGGGTGTGCCGGCGGAGTACACGGCTCTACTAAGATACTGGTATGCTAACCGGCGTAAACAGGTGAGGTGGGTTGGAGCTCTGTCGGAAGAATACAGGCTGGAATGCGGTATAAGGCAGGGTGGCTTAAGCTCTCCACTCTTGTTCAGCCTGTATGTAAACCAACTGATTGAACGACTTAGCAGCACACATGTTGGCTGCCACATCGATGACATATGTGTCAACAACATAAGCTATGCTGACGACATGGTGCTGCTCAGTCCTTCCATAGCAGGACTGAGGAAACTGCTTTCTATCTGCGAGATATATGCGGAGGAGCATGGCCTAAAATACAACTCAAAAAAGAGTGAAATATTAGTATTTAAGGCACCGAAACGGAAGCCACGACATGTGCCACCCGTATGTCTCGATGGTGTACCTCTGAAAGTCGTACAGAAGTTTAAATATCTCGGTCATATAGTTACGAGCGACCTAGGAGGTAATGAGGTTATTGAACGAGAGCGCAGAGTGTTTTCGGTAAGGGGCAATATGCTTGCCCGCAGATTCACCCGGTGCACTGCAGACGTGAAAGTAACTTTATTTAAAGCGTTCTTTGTCAGTCTTTCTATACCGGTGGTCTGTGGGTGACTTATACGCGCCGGAACTACAGCGCCCTGCGTGTTCAATAAAACAACGCCTTTAGGATGCTGTTGAGGCTGCCGTGGCACTTTAGTGCCTCTAAAATGTTCGCAGACGCACTCACTAATGACTTTTTCGCCATAATGCGTAGAAAAGCAGCGTCTCTCCTGCAGCGCTTACGTACCAGCAACAACGGCATCCTAAGGGTAATTGCTGCCAGGCCCGACTGCCCCATACTGCACCACTGTATGACGGTGGCTATTGGGCGAAAAAAATAATTTGTACATAATTAACATTAACCAACAATACTAACTTAGAAGTTAAGGAAAATTATTACTAACATGCTAACAATCTATGGATGTTCCTTACGTCTGAAATAAACACTTATTATTATTATAGTGGCGCCACAATTATTTAACGGTTTTCTATAGACAACTTTTAATACACAGTCTGTACTCCTTACTTTTACACTACATACTCCATACTAAGAATGCTTCTGTCAGCCTCTGTGGTTACAGTAATCTAGTATTGATATAGTAATCTATGGTTACAGGTAACAACTGTCAGTGTTAAAGTAAACAATAAAAAAGAAGAAATATTCAATTAATCTAATCTAACTACCTGTAATGTGGAAAAATTAAAATAATTTGAGTAACAGTCATCTAACTAGTGCAACCTATTAAGAAATAATGTCATTGAAATATATGGCAAAGAATTCTAAATTAGTACTTGATAACCAAAAGCTACAAAAATATATGAATTGAGCTGATGGAGTACACGAGTAAAAGCGAAACTTCAAGAAAAACACGCCACCTTCATTTTTTAGTCGTCTTCCTACCCCTTGCAGTAGTAACACAGGGCTTAGGAGCAGAAGATGCCGCTGCCGCTGTCGTCGCAGTCAAAGATGAGGTAGTAGGAACAACACACGCTGCATCAGGAATGGCGATCACCTCAGCCACGGTGTACACCCAGGTGCTTCGTGCCATCGGACCCAAGTACCACGACATATCCATTTCGTGACCAACACTGGGATACACCAAAGCGCTTCTGAGCAGCAACGAACGCCTCATGACGGCCCTTAGTCATGAACTCGGATAGAGTAACTCCGCTACCCTTTAACTTGGTTTTATAAAACCAGACTTTGTCACGGAGATCCTGATCTCGAAGCTTCACAAGCAGCGCACGAGGCTTGTCACCAAGGGGTTGCCCTTAGCGATGGCATCTAGTGATAGAGTACGTAGATAGATAGACGCAACCCTCTTCGACCCACTCCCAATCTTTACAACGTTGTTAACGAGAGACTTGTGGACAATAAATCCAACACCTCCTTGGGACAGATGGTCGCCCTCCCGGTGATAGAACTAGTTGCCGGATTCGAGAATCACCGTGTCCTCCCCCTCTCTTCGATCCTCGGATAATTCTATAATATTCCATCGCAACTTGTCTATCTCTTCTTGCAGCTGACTTAACAGTAGTAAAGCCACGCGGCAGCTTTGCTGTTGTACGTATGGGCCGGCTTAAACCGGGGTGGTACCACGACCTCACAGAATACCGGCGTAAAGTTGAAGCTCTGCTTCCGTGTTTCGTCTGGTGAGTGTAGGTGGTCGGAGTCCCAATTCCCCCCTCCCTCTTTAACATAGTAGCGGAATTAAGTAAAGATCTACCCCAGGAGGGTACCAGCACCCCTGGAGAATACCTCGCTGAGCATCCACGACTAAGTTACTCCACACTTGAGCGTGAGTGCTCAGGCTGCCCCGCGTATTAGAGGGGGGGGGGCAAAATTCCGCTCAAGACAACAACTGCTCGGGGCAAGCTGAGCAACAAGACCAAGGCGACCCCTGCCACGCTATCCGTGAATTTCTGCAATATCAGGGGACTTCATTCTAACCTAAACGCCGTCCACTATCATCTCGAGACGGCGGGGCCGTCTAGCTCTTTCTGACTGAGACGCAGGTGTCCTCTCCGGCTGATGCTTCGTATCTCTCCTACCCGGGGTACAAACTGCAACACTTCTGTGCCTCGAGCTGGAGTTTGCGTATACTTCCGAGAGGACATTTGTTCTCGACGCCTCGGCAGTCTTGAAGGTTCGGACTTGTCTATCCTTTGGCTACGCGTAAAAAGCGACGACCATCCGCGCGTCTACGGTTGTCTCTTTAGGTCCCATAGCGGTAATGCCGAAACAGACCGACTCTTCGACCACGTCCAAATGGCTACAGATTCGTTGCTATAGCAGATCCCCTCCGCAGAGATTGTGATCCTCGGCGATTTTAACGTTCACTTTCAACCGATCATGCGGGGAGATCTGTTCATGATTTTGCCTTGACATATGGTCTGAAACAACTGGTTACTTTGCCTACGCGGATTCCAGATGTGAAGGATTATGCATCTTCCCTGTTGGACCTTTTGCTGACCTCTCTTCTGGATGGATATCAGATTTCAGTCGACGCCTCTTTAGGCTCACGCTGAAATGGCGGTTGCATTCTACAGGCTGCCGTCGTGTTTGGCACTATAGGTCAGCTGATTGGGATGGGATACGGTCTTTATTTGCATCCTACCCTTGGGGCGGGCTTGCTTCTCGCCGGACGATCCCAACGTTGTTGCTGATTCTGTCGCTGATGTGGTACTTCAGGGTATGGAATTTTTTATTCCTTCCTCCGTGGTGTCCATTGGAAGCAAATCTCAGCCATGGTTTGGTCACTCCTGTAAAATAGCATCGTGCTATAAGCAGGAGTGCTACCAAGGGTTGACGCATCAACGTTCCGGGATGTATACACCAGCGCTCTCAAAAAGGTGTATAATTCCGCTTCCAGGTCCTTCTTTTGAAGGTCATTGCCAAGGCAAAGTCAGAACACATAGACAGTATTAGCGAGAAACTAGTTCGCCTTCCTTCTGAAACCCGTGCATTCTGGTCTCTCACCAAGGCTGTCCAAGGGAATTTCTGTCAGCCATCTCTCCCATTTCTGCACAGGGAGGACGACTTTCATTCATTGCATGGGCCAGTACATGCCGCAAAGGAGAAAGCCGATCTGCTAGGCTCTTTCTTTGCGTCCAACTCGACTCTTGATAAAGGGGGGAGTATGCCGCCGACCATCCCGTGGTGTGAGTGCTCCATGCCGGCGATGCGGTTCACACTCCCTGGACATCCACAAGTCGAGTGAGCCCGATGGTATTTCTCCAATTGTGCTGAGGACGTGTGCTCCAGAATTGGCACCGGTCTTAACGCGTCTTTTCCGGAACTCCTAATAAGGTGACCGCTCAGAACCGTCCAACTACAGACCCATCGCCATCACCTCCTTGTTCTCTAAAACAATGGAGTCCATTGTAAACTGCCTGCTCATGAAGTACCTTGGAGATCACCAGCTGATTAGTAATCGCCAATACGGTTTTCGTCGTGGTCGATCAGCTGGTCATCTTCTGGTCTACCTGACTCATAGATGGGTGGCGGATTATATGGGATTCCCGAAAAATTGTGCGATTGGATCATCAGCTTTCTTGCAGATCGGAGCATCAAGGTCGTTGTAGACGGTGCTAACTCCGATTACAAGCCTATTAATGCTGGTTTTCTACAAGGCCGCGTGCTATCAACAACGCTGTTTCTTCTGCATATCAAAGATATGTTGCACACCAGCAACATTCATTGCTATGCAAATGACAGCACTGGTGATGCTCTGTACACCGGCCGTGCCAAATTTTTTTGGGAAAAGATCTCCGAATACCGGGACAAACGTGTGTCTGAAGTTGAGTATTTGCTAAGCAATGTCTCAGATTGGAGGCCACCAAATCTAGTCCAATTTAACAAAAAACAAGACAAAAGAAGACAAAAGTTTGCGCGTTAACCGCTAAAAAGAACCCGGAATCCTCAGTTTCGGCGTATCGAGTGACGTACATTTTCATGGTCGCTTGGAAGAGAAGGCCAAATCGGCCTCTAAAAAGCTTGGCGTGCTCAGCAGAGCGGGACAATATTTCATGTCGGCACACCACCTGCAATCTTACAAGGCGCAGGTTCGGCCACACATGGGATACTGTTCCCATTTCTGGGCTGGGGCTCCCCAGTGCCAGCTCCTTCCACTTGACCGCATCCAGCGCAGAGCGGCTCAAATCGTCAACAACCGAGTGCTTTCCGATCGGCTCGATTCACTGGCGCTGCGAAGAGATGTTGCATCTCTTTGCGTATTTTATCGTATCTATCACGGGGAGTGCTCTGAGGAATTGTTTGGATTATTCCCAGCCGCCAAATTTCATGAATGCACTACGCGGCAAACCTCCAGATACCATCCACACCATCTGGATGCTTGGCGGTCCATCACTAGGAGTTTTCTTCCGCGTTCGACCTCTCTGTGGAATCGTTTACCACCGACGATTTTTCCGAACCGATACGACCTGGGGATCTTCAAAAAAAGAGCTCACTTACTCCTTTCTAAAGGGCCGGCAACGCACCTTCAATTCCCCCTGGTGTTGTGGTTGTTCATGGGCTGCGGTAGTCACTTAACATCAGGTGAACCGTATGCTCGTTTGCCCCCTCTTCTATAAAAAAAAAAAGAAATAAGGTGTTAATGGGAAATGATCATCAGGATTGTTAGTAATTTGGGAAAGAGGTCTGGAGTTCAAGCAGGCCTCTGTTTGTGCCAAAACGTTGGTCAACTCCTCGAAAGTCAAAGTATGGTTCCGAATAACTCTTTTCAGCTGGTAGTTAGTGGATTTCACTCCTGTCTCCCAGAGCCCACCAAATTTTGGAGAGTGAGGTGAAATGAAATGCCACTTCGTTTCATGATTGCCTAACCACTCAGCAATCTCCACAGCTACGCTAGACGTTTCTTGTTTTAATAAATTTTGCAACTACCTATCAGCTCCGACAAAGGTCGTGCCGTTATCGCTCCAAAGCTCAGCACATTGTCCTCGCCTGGATGTAAATCGCCTAAAAGCTGCCGAAATATCCTGTGAAGTCAGATCGCTGACAACTTCGAGGTGAATAGCTCGAGTGAACATGCAGAGAAAGACACAGATGTACCCCCTAGTGAAACGATAACCGCGACCTCTCGTAGGTCTGACGGCGATAGAGCTGGCGTAACCCACACCACTTCTTAAGAAAGGTCGGCAAGCTGTTGCTCTTGCCTCAGGCAAGTTATCCATTAACTGCTGGTTAGTCTGAGCAGAATGACGTACGATAATCACGCATTTTCTAACAAATTGCCTGACTAGACTCTTTGCGTTAATTATCCAATATTTCGATCTCAGATAATTGAGCATCAATTGCGGCCCACCATGCAATGTGCGATCGTGGGCATGCGCTATCAAAAGATCTGTGAATGCAAACTTATGAGGAATAAGCACAGGATTCTTCATGTCCTCTGGGATATTGGCATGACGTAGACGGCCACCTACTCTTAATATCTCATTTTCATCGAGGTAAGAATTTAATGAGGTAAGCGTACTCTTTCTTTTTATTCTTCCTTTTCTCTTTAACGAATCTATATCTTCCTTGAAACACTGATTTTGACACATTTTTATGCAGGTAAGTGATGCTTCATTTTGGACGGGGTTAGTCTACTCCTAACTTTTTGATATTATCAGTAGGACTAGATTAACACCTATTCTGCTCTCCTGTCCGGCGAGCAGTCTGACGAATGGCTCTGGGGGAGAGCGCAGGTCAAGCAAGTCTGAGGAGTTCTTCCTTCACGTGGTTGCCGCCTGTTATTTGGTCTGGTTCAATAGGAAACAGACAGAACTGAAACACTCAGACGATTCTCTTCTTTTTATCTTTAATCCCACCCCCTTTTTCCCATCCTAACCCAATCCAAGTTGTCAAGCGTACCATACCGATGGATGCGTAGCTGGAGGGTGTCCAGTCGCAAACGGTGCCTACCCGAGACCAGAGCGATTCGGGTAGTATTTTAGCCCTTCTGCCGGGGGTGACCGAATATTTCCCTAGCTAATCGTGGGACCGAAATGGACGAAAATCGACATTTTCAAAAGATTAACGAAAAATCGCCTCTAATGGAACTATCTGTAGATTTGGAAGAGGCTCTTTTAGCCTCACCAATATCCTACAATACTATAGCCCCAACCTGGGATGAGCCGTGAAGTGGAGGGCATGTCTGCAGCCGAATCACAATCCGAAACAAACGGGAAAAGAAAAAGTTTGCTATGTCTTATAATCTTAGTGGGGACAGCAAGGAAGAGGTACCAACGGCTGATAGCAGCTGAGATAGGAGCCGAAAAGCCCTTCTCTCTGCCAGAAGCCCTGGGACGAAATTCCTCTGCCCAAACCTCCCCCAGTTCCGAAGGCAAAAAACGGAGTCGGTCTGAGGAAGAGTCTCCTAAAGACCAGCCGAGGAAGTCTGTGAAGCTGGCAACGGGGGAAAAGAAGTTCAGCTTCAGTGCCGTAGCTGGATCCACGGGTGTAGAATTCACAATTCGATGTTTTATATAACAACATAATAATCCTATGAGGATGCGGCTGGTCTACTGGGCACTAACACGGGTCATCGCTAACACAGCCTGTGGGGCGCAGCCGGGAATGGGGCCAAAATTTTCGGGTTTCACTCGCCAGGTTGGATTCTGGTAACGTGCCTGAATAAGGCAAGCCAGAATTGGATTGTGGGTGAGGCAAGAAAACTGAAACCCTGGCCGGAGGCGGAGCTCTCGATAGTACCCGAGGGCGAATTGCCTAAGACTCAGCTGGGCATTACATATTTGCCCCGCAGCGAAGCTGACTCTCCAGAGTAGGCGGCTGTGCTGTTGAGGGCACAAAACGAGGGGCTACATACCGAGCTCTGGAGAATCCTCTACCGTAGGGACGAGGAGAATGGGTTCCTAGTAACCTTTTCTCTGGACGACCCATCAGCGGAGGCTCTTCGAAAGGCAGGCGGCAGAGTCGTCCTTGGCTTTAAAATGATAACTTTTAAAGTCAGGTGAGGCTCTGACGTGGGAATAGAGCCCCAACTCCGATCCCCCAGCCCTCCACCTCTTGGGGTGAGACTGGAACGCCATCAGTGAGAATGACGAAGACCTAAGGCGCTGATCTCGCCTCGGTCCGACGGCCTCTGCTGGTTTCGTCCAGGAGTGTGGGGAGGGGAGGTAGGAGCAGTACAGCGAAAGGTAAGGCGGGGGTCAAGAGTGCCGGTAAAGGACGTCTTCGTCCTCAACAGGTGGAAAAGACCCCTGCTGTGATAAATATTGAACTTTTAGCTGTTCCACAGTACTGCAATGATGACCTGGTTACAGCCTTCATAAATCTCAAGGGATGCACAGGGGCCAGAGTAATCATTTGCTCAGCCTATCTTCCCGGAGAGAACTCAGATCCTACCATCGAGTTGTACTAAATGGCATTTTATTCCCGCACATTGTGGGAAACCGGAAACGTGTGCCTCATAAGGCACAAGGCGATTTTACGAGTACATTCCATTTAATTCAGTTATCGTTTATATTATTTTTATTACCATGTCCTACAAAAAGTAGATATGAATAAAAAAACATGATAGATTACATTTTTGCTTATTTTATTTCACCATAATTTATGGATAAATAAGACTGTGATACATTGTGTTGCTTCTTTTCTGTAGTCTTTTAATATTAAAATGAACTTGTATCTGTACAATTTTAAAAAGCCTTGTAAAATAATTCGCTGTTGTTATAAGTTTTTTTTTCCCAAGAACAATAAATCTTAAAGCTTATATTAACCTACTTAAAAAGATTTTTAGTATAATTAAAGACATAGCAAGAATAACACGTCTCCTTTTCATTTAACACCTTCTAACATTACACCGGTTTGGATCTGAAAGATATTCGTTGTTTTTTTATAGAATAAGGGGACGTACGAGCACACAGTCCACCTGATGGAAAGTGAATGCTATGGCCCATGAGCATCAATATTATCATTGGGGGTTATTGATAGAGTATTCACATCATGGGTTGGGCTGGATAAATATGTAAAAGGAAAAAATAAATATAAAAAATTTAATATACTAACATAAATAAATTAATATTTTAGATAAATAAAAAATAAAAAAGCCTTTTATTCCATGCTAAATAAGTTTTACAATATAACTTTTTTACAATGTAATTTGCATTTCATAAAGGAAATTGAAAATATAAATTTATTTTTTTAAATAGGTACATTAATTTATATCTTTTTTTTTGTAGATTTTAATTCATAATTTTTTTTAGATTTTAGTATATTTATTTGATTTAATTTTATACATTAATTTATTTCTATATCTATTAATGAATGAATTTGATTGAGGTAAATTAATGTCATAATTTTGGGTATGATAACTATTTTTCCTTATATTTGGTTAAAATTTCAATGTGCATTACTAGTAACATTAATATTTTCAATCTATGTAATTGATTTATAAATTTTAAGTGACTATTTTAAATGGATTTGGTTTTTTATAACATTATGAATAGGATAACATTAATTTAAATTAGTTGCAAATTGACAAAATATTTTAATTTATAATTTATTAAGGATCTACATACTCATTTGTGTTTGTTTGCTTTGCATGGACCCCCCTTAGGTGAAGGCCTCCTCCAAAGATTTCCATTTGTCTCTAATTTTGCTATTTGTGTCCAACGTGGTCCCGCGATCTTTTAAATGTCATCTTCCCAGCGCATGTATGGTCTGCCTGGACGTCTTTTTCCTAGAGGGCCATCCCATATGGTTATGATGGAAGTCCACCTCTTATCTTCTAGACGTGCTACATGGCCGGCCCATCAAAATTTTAACTTTTGAGCATAACTCAGAGCATCAATGCATTTGTGATATTTCTTGTTTTTGTATGACGTACTTTATATATTTTTCTTATTTTTAGCATACTACACTCCATGCTTCTCTGGCATGTAGTTATTTTGTTTTTAACTTTTCTAGTAAATTTCCATGACTGTCAAGCGTATGTTGTCAGGGAAGTATACACGAGTCCATAATTTTCTTTTTTAACTTTACCGGCATATTACTCTTTAATATTTTCTTATATGACCAGAATTTATTCCAAGTTATTTTTGACCTTCGTTCTACTTCTAGCTCGTTGTTGTTGTTTTTAAACCCTATTTGCTTTCCGAGGTAGATATATAGTTCCACATAATCTAGCGGTTTATTTTCAATAATAACGTTTTTTCTTGAGCTATTTGTCATGCTTTTTGCTTTTGATAAATTTATTTCTAAGCCTACTTTTATGCTTCCTGTGTGGAGAGTGTCTATCATGTATTGTAACATGCCACTATTTTCAGATAATAAAACCAGGTCGTCTGCGAATCTTAAGTGACTCAAGTGTTTACCTTTGATATTTAAGCCACGTGACTGACACATTCCAGTACTGCTATAAATATTTTTGGAGACAAAGGATCTCCTTGTCTGACTCCCCTTTTGATGGGAAAGTTTGGACCAGTTGATTCCAATTTGACTCTGCTTGTGCTTGCTCTATATATTTTTTTGATTACTTCAATGTACTCTTTTCCTACTTCTTGTGTTTTTAAGGCTTCCCAGATGCTTGAGTGTGAGATTGTGTCAAATGCTTTTCGGTAGTCAATAAAGGCTATGAACAGTGGTTGTTTATTTTATTGGTATTTTTCGATGACAAGGTCTAGGGTGTGTATATGGTCTAACGTTGAGAAACCTTTCCTTCTCTTCTCTACAGGTTGTTTTCTTTCCAAAGTTTTGCTTATTCTGCATTCTATAGTCTAGTTTCTGGATGTTAACGCTGTTAGTCTATGCGACTCCTACAGCTTCATCTGACTCAGGGCTCGCGCCTTCAAGGCCGCGAGCTAATTAAAAACGGAAAGGCAATGAGGTGAGGATGATGATGAATGGTTTATGATTTGGTATTGTTACAAATCATCACGTCGCCTTTTTGGGCGTTTTTGAGCTATCTAACCGATGTCCAAGAGGGGGAGTGCAGACCCCCGTCTCTGACTGCTCAAGCTGCATTCTATAACCGAAGAGAATAGTTTATATAGAGTTGGTAGAAGACTAATGGGCTTGTAGTTTCCGAGGTCGTTTGGATCCCCTGTTTATATAAAAATATTATGTCAGATTCTGACCATTGCGAAGGTGTATTTGCAGACTCCAGTATCATGTTAAACATATTTGCAAGTGGTGTAGCTAGAAATATGCTGCCATATTTTAAGGCTTCATTGGTGATGTTATTAGACCCTGGGATTTTTTCTAGTTTTAGTTTCTTTATCGCTTGTATGACTTCAAACTCATTAATAACCTCCTTCTTTTCGGATTCTACGTAGCCAATGTCTTCTTTGTTGTTTTCTGTCCCTTGTTCGGTATTGTACAAGTTCCGGTAATAGTCTGTAGCAATATTAATAATATCTGTGCGGTTGTGTGATGTTTTTTCTAGCTGTTTCAAACCTTCAATCCAGGATATATTTGTTCGCAGTTCTTTATATGCTTTATTGAGACTTTTACCTTGTCCAATATTTTTTTGTATAATATTTGTTCTGTAGTTTTGGTAATCGAATTTAATATACTTACTTGTTAGTTTGTATAGAGCGCCGAGTTCATTTTTTTTTTGCGATCGTGTTTTATCTTTTTTTCTTTGTAGTTCTTGCCTTCTTTTCATTAGTGACATGGTTCATTCTTTTAAAATTCTTTGTTTCGTAGTGGCGTTTTTTTATTGTTTTGAATTTTGCATACTATATTTGATAATGTTTAGTAATTTGTCATAGTAGGTTTGTATTTTTTTAACGTTTTGTAGGCGAGTAAGGCTGGTAGATGACTTTTTAGGTTCTCTCTGTACTTTTCTATTTCTGCCCCTGTTTTAAGAATGTTCTTTTGATGGTTTGTATATTTTATTTGGCTTTTATTTGTTAGCGCTACTGTAGCTCTGACCATTCTGTGGTCTGAGGAGTAATTCAAGTTTAGTGTTTCTATATTCAGGAACATTTTTGGTTGGTTAGAAAGTATATAATCGATTTCAATTTTGTATTTTCTGTTTGGAGAGCGCCATGTCCATCTGCTGCTTTGTTTTTTGTTGAAGTAGTTGTTGATCACAGATAGATTGTTTTCATAAGCAAAGTCTATTAACCTCTGGCCTCGTTCGTTTCTTTTCCCATATCATATGAAGTAAGGTCTATGATACAAAGCAATATTATAGAAGGTCTCCTTGATGCATAAGCATTGTATGGGGTGGTCGGGTGACTGACTGCTCCTAGTACTGTAGCAAAATGACTAGTCCTTATTAGGGACTTGAAAAGGAATATTATGGTGGCGTGTATGCTGCTTCACGAGCAATTGGTCCGAGGTAAACTTGGGCTCGCTAACCGATGTGTCCTAGACATATCATCTTAGTGCCGGTGGTAAGCGGGTTTGTTATAGCAATACGGCTTTCCAGTGGACATCGCACACCCATACCGTTTGTGGGAGACGTCGTAGCGCATAGCGATGCGTCGTCTATCTTTCGGATTGCGATGATGAGTGTGTTTGGTAGCACTTTTAAGTGTAACAGGTATACTCAACTTCATGTCTTAGTGCATTAGCGATATGATACGTGGAGTTTCGTTCATTGGCGTCTTAGTAGCGTGCTACTATGATACGTTGGTGATATTTTTAGTTAACCACAATACAAACTTTGTTACCAAAGTCGATAGGGATCATGTAGGTGTGTTGTGAGGGGGCGCCATCCGTATGATAGTTGCATTGATGCTTACTGGTTCTATCTCTGCGGTATTGCGTCTTGTGATGGATCTGCTTGTGTGCTGCGCCTGATTCGACGCATTCTTGTGGTTCTGGTCGATGGAGGTATACGGGTGGTGATGTCTGCTAGGATGTATGGGGGGCCTTGGGATGGTGTAAGCCCGACGATAGTCGTATTGATGCTTGTTGCGTTCTGCAGCATAGCGTCTCTGCGATGGTTGTTAGGTAGGACGCTATTCTCAATGGCGCTCTCTGCGTCTTGGTTTGATTCACACCTAAGTAGCTTTGCCCAAGTCGGGTCCCTTCATTACGGGGCTGCAGACTGTCTGTCCTCCACGATGTTTTATATAACAACATAATAATATATCTCTGTAACTTTCCCACCTTTGAATGATTGAAGGCAACTTGTTGGTGATGTGATGACAAACATGATCGAAAATGTATTTACTCAACGTCAGTGACACAAAACCTTTCTGATGGCAAATTATTACTAACAACTTATAACTGCCTTTTGGCTATATCTGCCGTTGTATTGGTTGGTGGAGCATATGTGTCGACCTCATGCGAGTGGTAGCTGGCGGGAGGATCTGAGGAGACTCTCAAGGCTGCGGCCGAAAGCCGCACAACGTGGGACCCCATTCCCTTGAGGTGAGCGGTAGACTCATGACACGCTCTGCGGCTAGTAGCCGTGCTGATCATGCAACTGGTGGTGATGCCATACACTTACATCACGTCTGCAGGAGCGGCGGTCTGGCAGGTGGTGGCGCTCACGGAGGGTTTACGGCCAGTGTGCCTATTTGCCTAAACCGTGTGACGTACATTTACTGTGGCTGGATTCGTTCGTATTCGGTATGGCGTTTACACGCATTGACATGCGCGACTTCGGTCGATGTTTGTGCTTACGCACTAACAAGGTGCCAAGCCTCTTTTACTGGTTCGCCATTTATTTTGCTGTGGACTACGGTTCAGTTCCCGAATTAACATTTCCTTCGGGGGGAGTGCATCAAAATGGTTGGCGCTCACCGCGCACGGCGTTTTTAAATAAATGTAGGAGAGCGAAGCCCTTGTATCGGGTATTTTGTATAAATATATTTTGAGCCTTTTCCGAGCGGGAAGGGATAAATAATAATAAATTAATAATGTAAACCTGATACAAGTGGAATAGGGACGTTTTATGTTTTTAACCTTTCTCGAGCCCTGTCTTCATGAACGTTCACTTATCTTATAAGGCACTACCAACAGCTTTCATTTACTCTAGTGAATATTCATTCTTCCAAAAGACACCTAAAAGAACTAAGTTACTAAACAAACACAACGTAAATAAGGGTCCTAACTAAGACGATCACGCCAAAAATATTACAAACGGCCTATTATTAAACCTTTTGAAAGATCATTTAGAA
Organism: Parnassius apollo; assembly: GCA_907164705.1. NCBI lineage: Eukaryota > Metazoa > Arthropoda > Insecta > Lepidoptera > Papilionidae > Parnassius > Parnassius apollo. The sequence continues at coordinate 4,251,337 of CAJQZP010000904.1, forward strand.
AGATCGAAACATATTTTATTAATCCTGGTCACATATATATAATTTTATTGAAGTGGGTAAATTAATTATATATAATATATTTATATTATGCCCAAAAGAGTGGGAAGCGTTACAGAATCAAAATGCAGATGCGTTGTCACCCGTGAGGACTAAGATGGAATGCCTCGTTTCCAGTAAAAAGGGTCTCCGGTCTCTACACTCACCATACGAAACACAGCAGCGTTAAGCTACTCACGCTGGTATTCTGTGAGACTTGACGATATGGACAAAACGTTCTTCTTAACATCACGAGAAATTACAAATTGATGCTTTGGACGGATTGTTTAAAGTATATGATTTTATATTATCGTTTGAAAACGAATAGTAGATGAGACATGTTGATTTAACCTCTCAGCCCCCGAGCGGTCGCATGAGCCCGCGGCCATATTCCGTCAAATTCCTAGCGGTATCATGAGACCGCACTCACCCACAGCACTTTAACCCATAAAAACTTATATTTAGAAACTACTTGTCTATGAAATAGTTTGGCATTATAAGCTCAATGTGAAATTTCCTATCCTCTAATGTAGTAAAAAGTAGTTAGTTTATAGTTTTTTATTTATAATCTATGTTCGTTTCGTACGCTTGTTTCGTGTGACGAGTTATTGTGTTGATTTTTAGATTTTTGTAATGTTTTATTAGTGTTTAGTATAGTGTTTTATTATAAAATTATAAAAGTATTTGTGTGAATATAATTTATCTTTATACGTAAATAATTTCGAGTAATATACAAATAATAGAATAATAATAGAAATAATTGTGATATTCAAGATGCTGTCCTGTACTGGGTACGTACATTTTTAACTACAATAAAAGTCTATTTCTAATGAATTAAAAGTACTAAAACATGTAGTATAACATAATAAATAAACAGAAACAAGTATTATATTGAAATTTATAATGATTATTATTGAAAATAAATGTATGACAAATTCAAGGTTAGATTATTTTTAGAAACGCCGCGCCACGCGAAGCAAGCGCGCGTGTAAATCATTTTTATCTGGGGCCTGAGGGGTTAATGATTCAATGTCAACGTCTTCATTCGAAATAGTAGATTCTTTAGATTTTCTAACTCCTACAGATCTGATAAAATTCCAAATTTTTACAGCGTCTCTGTCCTCGACTGATCATGGCGTTGTTGTGCATCTCTACAAATTGTATTGCAGCGATTCCGTATGATCCTATACTTGTCCCTATTGTGGTCCGATTTATCACTGTTATAAATAAGCCTAGCTTAATTTTTCTTATTTAACAGTGATCGTCTGTTAGCCAAGGCGCAGGTGTGTGTTTAACTTTAACTGGTCTGATTGGTGCATGGGTATCATAAAGATTAATTAAAATGTAATTAAATGTTTCCACTTTTAGGTCTATAGAATCTGCACAGTATACAGCAGACCAGTCAGCATTCCGGGCATTATCTTGTAAACGTTCTATATTCATAAAAACCTTGCCTCGAAGTTTGGGAGTACGTATTTTATATGACAGAAAGATGAGGTCATGATGAGAGAATGCCACAGCTGCACATTGACCATGCTTTGACACGTGATCAGGAGATGAAACTATGATAAGATCTAACAGGGATGAAATACAGTTAGGCAAGGTGTGTGTAGCATTAAGTGGCAGAATAAGTAAATTACACATGTCAGCAATAGAACATAGCCTTTTATTGCGGTGATTATTCTTTAATTCAAGTGTTAAAATTGCCCATAAAAATAATGTGATTGTATAGGGGAGTCAGATCTTCAAGTGTTTTATCAAACGAAGGGAAATAGTTCGCATGGAGGGAGGGGCTATAAAAGATGCCTAGTAAGATTTTGGTGTTAGATAATATAATTTCCAACAAGAGATGTTCAGCTTCATTAGGCAAGGATGCTTGAGTAGACAATTTAATAATCTTAAAAGGAATATCATATCTAAGGTAAATTGCTACCCTACCACCACTCTGACCTACTCAGTCATTTTGAATAAGATTACATCCTGGTAGTGAATAGCAGGTAGAAGGTATACATGGTTTGAGCCACGTTTCGGATACAAGAATAGCGCTGAGAAAGCTAGTGTTAAATGATGCAAGCATGTATGGAAAATGTTCCGGAATACTTTGGGCAGTATGAATAACATTAAAAATTTTCAGAACATGAGAAGAGAAGGACTTCGTTTAGAGGAGTGAGATCTGTACTGTGAAAACTATCGTCACTACTGCCGCTTTCAGAGTAAGGTGTCACAAAGGAATCATTACTTGAATCAATATAGTTGAACGACTCAGAACTCATAATAAATCTTTCTTTTTATGAAAAATATACGATATGGTAATGCGTGTATTTATATATATATATATATATATATATATATATATATATATATAGCGATATAAAGAGATAAAAATAATATATTATTATATAGATATAATTAATATGAATAAGTAAATATGAACTAGTTCCCCTTCACCAACCAGCGTTACCAGAAGATCGATCGATCTTCTGGTAACGCAACTAAACTTTCACTATAGTTCGCCAGACTCGCCACGCCCCCTCCCCCTCAGCCAATTAAATGCAAGAAATTAGAAAGTCGAGTTCACAGTGACCAGTTCAAGTCAGGCCTTCGAACAAAACGGTTGTGTATTTTGCGTAACAGCAAAAAATTAAAAAACTGTGGTATCTTACCCCAGCCAGTTTGGGAATTTTAGCTAGTTCTTGAATCAAATGAATCAGTCCGATTCAATAGGTTTTTGGATCGATTCAGTGAATCGATGCGGTTCTTCGAATCGATCTAAAAAATCGATAATTTTACTCCAAAGAATCGATTTTTCGATTAATCGATTTTAGATCGACATGCCTACACTAGAGCACAGAACTGCACAGAATACTAAATAGATAGAGTAATTTAATAATTTTACGCTTTGTACCTAATTAGTTACATTTTTATCAAACAATTGAAATAATTTTAACTTAAAACTATAATTAGTAATAATTTTGAAGTATCGGTAGAAAGCAGTAAACAAATGCATGTACTGAAGTAATAATCCAACTTAAAGTACCTATGCTAATGAACCACACTTAAACGATTACAGAGAAATATTTATCTATCCAAAGTAGGTAGGTATCTAGCTTTAGTAGCAAATATACACTAAATTACTTCGCTTTATTATGAAAAATAATCAAGTGCACAAGGGTAGTCATTTTGTTGTATGTTGGTACAACACAGTAAATGTAGTTTTAACCATTACCCATGTTATTGAATAAAACACTTGAACGATTACAGTACAGAGAAGAAAGAAATATTTACTTATTGTATCAATCTAAGGTAAGCTTTAGTAAAAGATGTAATAAAGTTGCCTAAAATTATGAAGTGATGGTACAAGAAAGTAAACACAGGCATATGCTGAAGAAATAATACAACTTGAAGTACCTATATTAATGAAGAGAACACTTGAGTGGAAACTATGGCAAATGTCGGCCCTATAAAGCAATCTGGGCTAAGGCTTCCTAAATAAATATTGAATAGAAGGCCTAGTTTTATACCAAATTCCATATTCATGCTAAAAAGATAATACCTATTGTGTATTTTAATAAATCATTTTTTTGTATTTCATTTTAGGTATATGTTTTGTTTGGATTTGTCTTGCAGCGCAGTGTTGCAGAGTTCTTTTTATATTCACAGATATATTCAGTATTTTGCGAGTTATTTACATCAATTTATATTTATTAAAATACACAATGTGTAATACAAGCACATAAGCATATTTTTATAAAACTAAAACTAAGGAAATAATATAATTTCATTTCATATTACGGGTTGTCTGTCCTACTCAAAATATAATAAAAATGTAAAAATTTTGTTGTGTTACAGTACAAAGAGAGAAATAATCACTTTGGATATCAAACTAAAGTAACTAAGTTTAGTAAAAAATATAATAAAGTAGCCAATATATAATAAAGTATTTAGTTTTTAATTATGAAATATAAAAAAGAGAACAAAAGAAAAGAACACTACATTAAATCAAGGAAGTCATTATAATGAGGTACGTTATATTAAGGTTCCACTTTTATCATTTCAGATATTTTACACTACTTTCCTAGACTGGAGTACCCTTCAATGGAAAGGTTTCCGCTATGGAAGAGGATAGCTAGAACATATTTAAAAAATAAAACAGATCGTGGAATTTACAATAACCACCGCATTTGTGATCGGCACTTTGAGGATCGTTTTTTATATCCTCATACCAAAAGACTTCCAAAAACAGCTTACCTCAGTCTTAACCTTGGTAAGTTTTTATTAAGAGCTTTCTCACTGTCATGTTAATTAGCTATTGTTTTAGCAGTGCAGACTAAAGAAACTCACTTTCATGTTGTAATATTAGTAAAGATGGTCAAGCAAACTTTTAGTTTTTACTTATTATAGGTATGTCAATGTACAGCTTGACTACAACATCTACAGCAACCCCACCCGGTGATAAGTGGTTATAAAGCCCTAGATAGTAAAGCACACTGGCTTAGCAATAACAAACTTATTACCTTAAAGACAAATTTTTAAAATAATATTTTGAATTTTTAGGGTTCCATAGTTACACAAAAGGAACCCTTATAGTTTTGCCAAGTCTGTCCGGCTGCAGTGTTACTCAGACCCTAGATGCTACAAATTTGTAATTTGGCATAATTATAGATATTAATTACGCCTGCGAAACTGTAAAATAAAATCTTAAAAAACATTTTTATTTTGGGTACCTCCTATACAGGTAAATGAATGAACATTTTTTTTACTCATGTATTCCATCGTGTATGGTATTGTTGGATAGATCTTTCAAAAACTTTGCGGATATAGAAGAACATCTTTACGATTCAGGGGTTTGTGAAATATTAAGCTTTAGTCATACTTTTAATTAAAGTCATGTGTCCCCTCTACCGACTAAACTGCTGTTTTTGGAAATGTGGAAAGTATACTCAATAGTAGCGTACGAGTATATAATGAAGTTAAAAGGAAATGTGGAAAGTATACTCAATGGTAGCGTACGAGTATATAATGAAGTTAAAAGGAAATGTGGAAAGTATACTCAATGGTAGCGTACGAGTATATAATGAAGTTAAAAGGAAATGTGGAAAGTATACTCAATGGTAGCGTACGAGTATATAATGAAGTTAAAAGGAAATGTGGAAAGTATACTCAATGGTAGCGTACGAGTATATAATGAAGTTAAAAGGAAATGTGGAAAGTATACTCAATGGTAGCGTACGAGTATATAATGAAGTTAAAAGGAAATGTGGAAAGTATACTCAATGGTAGCGTACGAGTATATAATGAAGTTAAAAGGAAATGTGGAAAGTATACTCAATGGTAGCGTACGAAAAAAAGTGGTGATAAAAGGAGGGTATACTCAATGGTAGCGTACGAGTATATAATGAAGTTAAAAAGGAAATGTGGAAAGTATACTCAATGGTAGCGTACGAGTATATAATGAAGTTAAAAGGAAATGTGGAAAGTATACTCAATGGTAGCGTACGAGTATATAATGAAGTTAAAAGGAAATGTGGAAAGTATACTCAATGGTAGCGTACGAGTATATAATGAAGTTAAAAGGAAATGTGGAAAGTATACTCAATGGTAGCGTACGAGTATATAATGAAGTTAAAAGGGAAATGTGGAAAGTATACTCAATGGTAGCGTACGAGTATATAATGAAGTTAAAAGGAAATGTGGAAAGTATACTCAATGGTAGCGTACGAGTATATAATGAAGTTAAAAGGAAATGTGGAAAGTATACTCAATGGTAGCGTACGAGTATATAATGAAGTTAAAAGGAAAACTAATGCAGCCAATTAGAATTAATGAGGTAAAAATTTTATTACAACTCCATAGAAAATGACGAAACTAGCTGCATTATAACTTTGTAATGCTATTGTTAACTGTAAGAAATAAACATTTATGAAGAAATCTTACTTACTTATTACTTTCGCTTATTTTTTAGTTGATAGTTGTAGTTGCCTCATTCAAAGTATTCATGCAACAATACAATCAAATAGCCTCATACAGTTTCATTTGTAATATTCTTGGTTTATGTGGGTGACCCTCTGGATAATTTAGGGTAGTGGTAGTAGATTACCTAATTGGTAAAGTTTTCGATTATGACATTATTTTGAATGATTTTAATATAAAAAACCATATATCACAATCAAAAAATATTTACATATGGAGTGTAACTTCATCTATTTGTAAATTTTAAGTATTTGACTGCTTTATGCACATGTTAATCGCACAGATTGGCAAAGAGTACCTACTTAGTGGTAAGATTCTTCTTATAAAGTAGATTTTGTAAACAGTAATATAAATGCAGAAGATTTTTGAATCCAATACCTTGGCAGAGGGGAATAGTCATGCGAGGCGAGTCCATTGGGTTAAATTGTTTAAGGTGTGGCCCGCCACGCACTTGGCCAGTACTTTTTATTTTTAAAAGTAAAGTAATGTAAAGTTACAGCCTATATACGTCCCACTGCTGGGCTCAGGCCTCCCCTGAGTTCTGAGAGGGTTTAGTTCAAGGCGGAAAGTGTCCGCCGCGCTGCCCAAATGCGTGTTGACGAACTTCACATGTCTTCGAAATATTTTTTTTCTTATTCCTCAGACATGCAGGTTTCCTCACGATGTTTTCCTTCACCACCGAGCACGTGGTAAATCAGCACTTAAAATTGCAATTAACAATTTCATTGGTGCCGGCGGGGATCGAACCCGGGTTACTCGCGTTCTGTTATATTTACAGCGAGCGTTAACCACTGAGCTACCACGGCTCCTTTTTTATTTTTAATTGTTATTTCAGATGTAACAAACTCAAGGTACGACCACGATTAACCCGTTCCTAGAATTGACTACAGGAATAATTTCGGACAACTGGCTACCCCATATGCTATTTACCTTGTGCGTTGTTAGCCAGGTTTAGACTTTAGATATATAGCCTTTTTAATTGTTTCGTCTATGAAAAGATTCTCAGCACATTAAATCTTAATGTCGTACTTGTTATTATTATAGTAAACTCCAGCCTTGAAAATTGACTGCCTCGTTGGCCTAGTGGTTGTAGTGGTGCGACTACTGATCATGAGGTCCTGGGTTAGAATCCCGGGTCAGTCGAATAAAATAAATTATTGATTTTTTCCGTCAAGAAATTCTCAATAGCTGCCTGGCGTCAGGAAGTTGGCTATGCATCACCCCGTCCTTCGGATCCTGCGCCTGATCTCTCTCCGGTCGTGTCGGTTTACCGTCCCATCGGATATGAGAGTGATGGAATAGGGAGTGCACCTGTGCTTGCACATACACTTGGGCACTATAATCCTGTCCTGCGCCGATGGCTAGTCTCTGTTGAGGCTGGCCGCCGTGGCCGAAATACGGTCTGGAGGACATTATTATTATTAAATTCCAGCCACTATATCTTTAACTTATCGCAAACTTACTGGTATAGTAATAGAATATAATTGCAGTATTTAAGAATTTATTAATATTATACTACCACCAGAGAATTTTGTGGACCGATACAACTTGGGACTTTCAAGAAATGAGCCTCCTCTTTTTTCAAAGGATGGCAACGCATATGCAATTCCCCTGGTGTTGTGGTCCTTCAGGGGCGACGGTAGTCACTAACCATCAGGTGAGCCACATGATTGTTTCCTCCCCCCCCCCCTCCTTAAAAAGATAAATTAAATACCTCTTAAATGATTCTCATGTGAACTTGTAGTAGAAATTTGTGAAGAAAGTACATCCGGTATATGCGACGTGGGTTCAATTCCTAAATTTCTGCATGTAAACCTGTAATAGTAGTAAAAGTATATTAACACATAACTTTCTTTATTGGATCTGTTTTATTCACTACTACATACCATATATTATAATTAATACATACTACTATTAATATATACTATATACTATAATTATAAAAAAAAGAGGAATTGTTCGAATCAATCCCAGCCGCCAAATTTCGTGAACGCACTACACGGCAAACGTCCCGATACCATCCACACCATCTGGATGCTTGGCGGTACACCACTGTATGTTTCACGATTTTCCCGGACCGATACGACCAGGGGACCTTCAAGAAAAGATCTTACTCCTTTCTAAAGGGCCGGCAACGCACCTGCAATTCCCCTGGTGTTGGGTTTGATCATGGACGGCGGTAGTCACTTAACATCAGGTGAGCCGCATGCTCGTTTGCCCCCTCTTCTATAAAAAATAAATTATAATAATGTCCTAGAGACCAAATTTTATAGTGCTCAAGTGTATGTGCAAGCACAGGTCATCTCCCCCCATTTATTTGGGTATTATATTACATTTTCGTAACATTCATTTCATTTTATTGGTACATAAACTTTTTTTTCTATATCAAGGTAAAATTTACCTTGGATTCTGCGCACAACCTTGAGGTCTATGTTTTTTAAGTCACTTTAAAAGGACTCCAACAATTGTCACAGAGGAAAACTAAGTTCGCACCATGATCCAATGAAGGATGTGACCTCAATGTACCATTAATAAGGGTAACAAATTTAAGACTTCTCTGGTCCCTAACAGTACTAATATGAGTAGACTCAGTTACATCACTTGTACTGAAGGCGTTGTTCCCTAGTACCCGTTACTCCGATTTCATCGTCCAATCACGGAAACATACCCTGCTCGAGGACTATATGCTATACCAGTGATGAACGTTCCCGTATCTCTGCATCATTTATTTCTCATGGTCATCTTTTTTATTATCTTCGTAAAATTTGTCTGTATCGGATATTTTTATATTCATTCAATCTCATTCCATCTCCTTTCAACTAAGCATATCGGTTTATTAACATAACCAGAGTTTGGGCCCTAAACATTGGCTAAGATAATATCCGATAGCCTAATTCCTTCATTCCAATAACTAGCAAAATTTTGATATTAAAATTGCATAGTTTCTAATAATTTATCTAAACATCACATAAATCATTCTACATATACAACATATATTACAACATTTAAAATCCATACTTATTATATTCCTTTCTTTGCCGTAGTCTGTCTTCAACTTTCACACATCCATACCGAAACCTCAACATTCTTCAAGAGAAAAAAAAAATTAACACAACCATAGTTGTTCATCGGTTGATCTAGCCGATTACAAATAGACTTACTTAAACAGATTATAAGTTAATATTTTACTGTTCCATCCCATCCCTATATAAAACACAACCTTAGTGTCATCACATCTATCAATACTACCATTCTCATACAGTTTCCTTTCTATACTTTGACTTAAGACTTTTTTTATTCTATTCTTTCTTTTACTCTTTTGTGCAAATAGTTTATACTTTTAAGGCACAAACAATTGTTTTTCCATACTACATAAACTTTATGTTTTGACATCATTAATCCTATTTCGCATTTTTTTTTCTGTTATATAAGTTGTTTAACATTTGTCTTAGCTTCAATAGTTCATAAGTCATTAGAGTTTAAAGCCAATACCTAAATTCAATAATCATATTATCTCAAAAAAAAGTATCGAACTACTATACAGTTTTGTATTACAAAATAATAGTTTATTTTATCAAGTCTTTTTTATCAATTGAATACTGGATTTTAATCGCAGATAAAGTAAATGAAAAAGTATAAAGTCAATATTTTGAAGGCAAGTCAGGAGACAACAGTAGTGTATATTAATGCATCATTCTGTATCAACTACGTGTAATATTCCGATGCCTTATATGTAAAAGATCACGTCAGCATTGTTTAGAATTTGATGCGCAAGTTAATACAAAGAAAACATGATATTACATTTCGATGAATTCTTAAATAATATCTGTATAAAATGTTGCAATTTTCATTATTAATAAAATATATCAGTTAATATTCTTTTGAGTTATTAAGTTAAGCTGCGTTTTAAATTAATATTATTCATCGATCAATTTATCTTTTACAAAATTTATTCATTGAGTTGTCATTTATCTGATAGCAATATAATGAAGTTCCTATTTTTTTTTCTCATTAATTATGTTAAATATTTTAGAACAAAATAGATAATTAAAATAATCACGCCATAATAATAAGGATATGAATATACAAGTAGCACTTGCTTTCTATTGAGAGTGTTCCGTCTATTAAATGAACAAAATGAGTAAACAAAGTTGGTAAAAAACATTTCTAAATATGATTGGTGACTAAAGTTATTGTATTTTTAATTTTATGAAATTAGAATTTTAAAAGAGATACATATTTAAAATCACTCACATTAAAAATATAATAATATTATTTGCATTTTATACAGTAATTGTTTTGCAGATACATCAAGCATTTTTTTCACATCATAGTCTCTATTATTTTTTTTTATGTTTCTTAAATATAACATACTTCCCGTTTCCTTGTAGATGGAATACACAAAAAATTCAGCCCTCCTAAAAACTGGCCTTAAATTCTTGATAATCTGTATGTTTTGATAAATATCTCTTTTTTGTTTTGCTTGGTTGTTACGAGTTTTCGAAAATTGTGTATATATCTTGATAATGTAAAATTTCCTATGTGAACACCATTGCGTATTTCAATTTAGATCTTCTCAACCAATACTCTTCCTATCCAGAGTGAAAAAGTTATTTCTCTCATCTTCTTTTATCCTTTTTGATGCCTCTTTGCCTTTTGATTTTATACTTATAATGTTTTAATTTTTTTTATAAATATTTATTCAAAATGATATAACTTTTTGATGTCTGGCTCTACACGACTTCAATTAATTTCCTCAATCCGGGAATGTGTCATAATTTTTAATTAACAATTTCTTAATAAATATACTATCGGTGACCAGCCGGTGCACGCGGCGAGCGGAGTCGCGCGCGCACCGATTGGCAGGGTCGCCATGTAATGTCGGGAGGTTCGGGGAATAAATAATACGTCTACTGGTCTTGAATGTAGGTTTATTACTGACCGAATGTTTATTAGGTTATCATATATATATATATAAATATATATATATATAGCTACAACCTGTCGGAAATATCTGCGAACCTGGCTTGATGACGTCATGCAATATGGAGAGATAGCAAAAAAAATCGAGATGCAAAAATGAAATATATTTTTTGTGCGCCAATTTATTTTAGTTACTTTTATACAACGCCTTAAAATAAATTTAAAATAAAAAATACATTCCTATTAAAAATAAAACTATTTGTATATATCAATGTAACGCTTTTATACTGGAAAAAGTAAATGCAAGAAACCATATTAAGTATAAAGTTTGTTGTTAGAAATCCTTTTTTTAGTAGTTTCTATTCTACGGTAAGTATAATAAATTAAAATCAAATAATTTTCAAGCCATTTAATTAGCAGGTATTTAACATTAAAATTCTAATTTAAAAAAATTAAGTACTGTCATTTTCAAAAGTGGTCTATTAATTTTTTTAAAAGCCTCAACACCAGACATTGTTTCGCTGTCAATGTTGTCAAATTCTTCATTGTCGCTGAAAATGTTGTCATCACTTTCTTGTCACTATCTTCTCCACGTAATGAAATTACTAATTCCTGTTCCTCAAGTTCATACTATCTATCAGCATGCCAAAACGTGTCTCTTAAGCGATCGACATTCGCTCGGTTCGTTCTTCAGTTCTATCGGTTGCATTCTTTTTTTCCAATCTTCTGTGGTTATACTCTGTATCGCTTCCTTTGTTAGTCTTTCTATATCTTTTTCTGATTGGTCTATGTAGCAGCCAGACTAATCAACCCTAAACGGGAGTGAATAATATATACTCTGCTGCTACCATAACGCTGAAGGCGAGGATAAAAAAACATTTATTTCCTAACTATCCTTGGCTACTGCGATACTGCGGACTGCATATAGATAATTTGACGTTCTTATAAAGAAACAAGAAGCAGCCGCAAATATCATTCAGCGCCACATCGACTTCACACGCCGCTATCGTCACGTATCCGTCGACCAATGGTGAGCCGTTTCTTCAACGCCGCAGTTCGCTTCTTCTCGCCGTTCCGGAGCTGTATTCCACGCCGCCGCCGCTCACCGACTACGCGCGCGCACTTTTTTTTTTTTTTTTTTGCGCCCGAAGCAATTAAAGGGCTACCCTGTACGTAGGGAGGCGGAAAATGCATTACGCATACCACGATAGCCGGTCTATCGTGGTTATGGGGGACTCACTGTCCTACCGGGGACCCTAAGTGATACCCCCTAAAAACCGCCTTTAGGGACAGGCAACCGGCTGATTAAGCTCTATTGTGCCTTATCATGAGCGACCCTCTTTTGGGAAAAGAGGGCGCAGGCGGCTAGGTGCCGCTGAGGGAGTGCCTACGAAGGCAAATTAATGTCAGATATTACAATAATTGCCGTGTAGTGGCGGTTAAGAATATCCACTACCCCATATCTTCCCGTGGGTGTCGTAAGAGGCGACAGAGGGAGACAGGCAGGAGATGGGCAGCAGCGTCTTCCTGATGACAACTGTGACGTAATAAAAAACTGCGGTTGCCAACCCGCTCGCCAAGCGTTGCAACTATGGCAAATACCCCCCAATGAATAAATACACAAACAGACGGCCCTCAGTCCCCGGCGGCCCCGCTATTCCTGGCTACGGTGGCGACCATGGTAACGGCGGGGCAGGGGGTGCTAAGAATCTCCGGTGGAGGTTCGGTTGCCACCTACGACGACTCGACCTGGCAACATATAACGCACGCACCCTGAGGACTGACGAGAAGATACTGGAGCTGGAAGAAGAGGTAGACAAGTTGCGCTGGCATATTATTGGATTATCCGAGGTCCGAAGAGAGGGGGGAGGACACGGCAATCCTCGAGTCCGGCAACTTGTTCTATCACCGGGAGGGCGACCATCTGTCCCAAGGAGGTGTCGGATTTATCGTCCACAAATCTCTCGTCAACAACGTTGTAAAGATTGGGAGTGTGTCGACGAGGGTCGCGTACCTGATACTCAGAATCACCAAACGGTATTCGCTGAAGGTCATTCAGGTTTACGCACCAACCTCGGCACATCCCGATGAGGAGGTGGAGGAAATGTATGAGGATATTTCCAGAGCCATACATTCCTCCAAAACCTACTACACGGTGTTGATGGGAGACTTCAACGCAAAACTGGGCACAAGAGAAAGCGGTGAGCTGAAGGTAGGGAAATTTGGAGTAGGGCAACGGAACCGAAGGGGCCAGCAGCTGGCCGACTTTATGGAGAAAGAGGGACTCTTTATGATGAACTCTTTCTTCCAGAAGCGGCCCCACAGGAAGTGGACCTGGTCGAGCCCCGACGGTTCGACAAAAAATGAGATTGACTTCATTATGACGACCAGACGCCAACTGTTCAGTGATGTCTCAGTGATCGCAAGGGTGAAAACTGGCAGCGATCACCGAATGGTTAGAGGCACACTGAACCTAAACGTTAAGTTGGAGAGGTCTCGTCTAATGAAGTCAACGCTCCGTCCCCCTCGTGCTCTAATCCAGAATCCCGAAACCTTTCAGCTCGAGTTACGTAACCGCTTCCAGTGCCTAGAAGATTGCAATGCAGTGGACGATATGAACGACAAGCTCGTGGAAACTGTCCATGCGGTCGGAGCTAAGTTCTGCAAGACCCGCCGCAGAAGAACACAAAAACTCTCCGATCACACTCTTAATCTCATGGCTGTTAGACGGGAGATGAGGCTGCAATCGTCAACAGATTTGACAGCATACAGGCAACTGAACAGACAGATCTCCAAATGCATACGGCGAGACTTACGCAACTTTAATACTTCTCGTATTAAAGAAGCGATCGAGCGGAACCAGGGCTCCAAAGTCTTTGCCAGAGATCTGTCTGCCAGAAAGAGCCAACTGTCAAGGCTGAAGACTGAGTGTGGCAACATCGTTTCCGGGACACCTGAGATTTTGAGTGAGATTGAGAGGTTCTATGGGCAGCTGTACACATCATCGTTGGAGCCACACGCAAGTGTGAGTAACGATCCAAGAGCAAGTCTTATCCGACACTATTCCGATGATATCCCGGACGTCAGTCTAAGCGAGATTAGAATGGCTCTCCAGCACCTTAAAAACGGCAGGGCCCCAGGTGAGGATGGAATTACAGCGGAGCTTCTGAAAGCGGGTGGATCACCGGTACTTGAAGTCCTTCAGAAGTTCTTCAATTCCGTCCTCCATGGTGGCACTACTCCAGAGGCGTGGAGCAGAAGTGCAGTGGTCTTGTTCTTTAAGAAAGGCGACAACGCTCTCTTAAAGAACTACAGACCGATTTCCCTTCTGAGCCGCGTCTACGTGCTGTTTTCGAGAGTCATTACGAATCGTCTCGCACGCAGACTTGACGACTTCCAGCCTCCCGAACAAGCCGGTTTCCGAAAAGGCTTCAGTACCATAGACCACATACATACCCTGCGGCAGATTGTACAGAAGACTGAAGAGTACAATCTGCCACTTTGCCTGGCGTATGTGGACTATGAGAAAGCCTTTGATTCCGTCGAAATTTGGGCGGTGCTACAGTCCCTTCAGCGGTGCCAAGTTGACTGTCGGTATATCGAAGTGCTGAAGTGTTTGTACAGTAGGGCTACGATGGCTATCCGAGTACAGAACCAGAGCTCGAAACCTATCCAACTGCAGAGAGGTGTAAGACAGGGTGACGTTATATCCCCGAAACTCTTCACCGCTGCATTGGAAGACGTTTTCAAGCTACTGGACTGGAAAGGATACGGTATTGACATCAATGGCGAGTACATCACTCACCTTCGATTTGCCGACGATATAGTCCTTATGGCAGAATCGCTGGAGGACTTAAGCACTATGCTCAATGACCTCAATAGTGCCTCCCAACGGATAGGTCTTAAGATGAACATGGACAAAACAAAGATCATGTTCAATGTCCATGTCACACCTATGCCGGTAGTTGTTGGGAGCACTATGCTCGAAGTTGTTGACGAATACGTTTACCTGGGACAAATAGTCCGACTAGGTAAGTCGAACTTCGACCGAGAGGTCAATCGACGGATTCAACTCGGCTGGGCAGCGTTCGGGAAATTACGGCATCTCTTTTCGTCAGGTATACCTCAATCTCTAAAAACTAGATTGTACAACCAGTGCGTGTTGCCAGTGATGACTTACGGATCTGAGACGTGGTCCTTCACTGCTGGCCGTATGAGGACGCTTAAGGTCGCTCAGCGAGCTATGTAGAGGGCTATGCTCGGAGTTTCTCTGCGTGATAGACTCAGAAATGAGGATATCCGCAGTAAAACCAGAGTGACCGACATAGCCCAACGGATTAGTAAGCTGAAGTGGCAATGGGCCGGCCATATAGCTCGAAGAACCGATAACCGATGGGGAAGAAAGGTTCTCGAGTGGCAGCCTCGTACCGGTAGGCGTAGTGTAGGGCGACCCCCCACTAGATGGAGTGACGACCTGGTAAGACATGCAGGAAGTCGATGGATGCAGGTGGCTCAGGACCGTGCTTTGTGGCATTACTTGGGGGAGGCCTATGTTCAGCAGTGGACTTGTGAAGGGCTGTAATGATGATGATGATGATTACAATAATTTTATTTAATTAGAGTTGGCCTGAGCTGCCAGGAGACAGTTCAGGTCGTTTGAAAGTTTATTAGGCGGGTCCGAGAGAGAGTTTCTCGGCCTGCGGACACGATAGCGAGAGGGGGGTGGGGCTGCATAAGAAGCTGCCTCACGAATTAAGTGGTTTGGGTGCGACTCTGAGGCTTTGAAGAAGTTCTCAGAGAGTTTTTTAAGAAATTGTTGAATTGTTGGGAGCTCTAAGTCCCGATGAAGGTCGGCATTGCGGACGTACCACGGTGCGTTCGCAGCTCGACGACAGAATAGGTTCTGAACTATTTGGAGTTCATTTAAAATGTTAGGGTTTGCGTGGGCAAAGACGGGGCCCGCGTAGGACATGACTGGTCGTATACATACCTTGTAGAGTGTACGCTTGTTTCGAAGGGACATTTTACTGTGTCGGCCCAACATACTGTTGAGCCTACTCAGATAAAATCGTGCGTGACGGGTTACTCTTTTGACGTGGGGCTTGAAAGTGAGCCCTGTGTCTAGAGTGACACCTAAATATTTGGCGGACGTATGCCAGGGGACAGGGGTCCCTAGCATACGTATTGGTGGAGTGTTTTTGAGACGGCGTCGTTTATAATCGAAGTGAACGGCGGAGCTCTTCTCCGGGTTCACATCGATGCGCCATTTTTGAACCAAGCTCCTAGGTCATCAACTGACTTTTGGATCTTGTTCCGTATGAAGGGTAGTGAGACACCTTTGCAGTAGATGGCAGTGTCGTCTGCAAAGAGGGAGAGTTGAACACCTTTCGACGGGATGGGAATGTCGTTGGTGAATAGGATGTACAGCAGAGGAGCAAGTACTGAGCCCTGAGGGACACCAGCCTTGATAGTTCGCTGTGAAGAGAGCGTGCCTTCGTGTCTGAAACGAAAGGTACGATGTTTTAAATAGGAGGCCACGAGACGAACTAGACGATCGGGGAGACCTATTTTATAGAGCTTGTAGATGAGGCCTGTGTGCCAGACTCTATCGAAAGCTTTGGCTATATCGAAAAAGACCGCGATGGTCTTATGACGACGAGGATAGAAACCGCTGAGGATATATTCCACAATGCGGTGAACTTGTTGGGGACATGAGTGTTTGGCTCGGAAGCCGAATTGATGGGGAATGATAAGAGGGTCGCCGTCTGTGGGAAACAGGTAGCGCCTCATACGACTTTGGATGACTCTTTCGAAGAGCTTGCCCATTGCCTTGAGGAGGCTAATGGGGCGATGGCTGGAGGGGGAGGTTGAGAGGCTTGCCTGGCTTGGGAATTCCAATCACAGTAGCCTCTTTCCACGTAGTGGGAAAATAACTAAGGTTGAAGCAGGCGTTGAAGATAATAGATAAAAAGGTTAACACCTGCTCGGGAAAGTGTTTTAGGGCTTGGTTGGAGATGCCATCCGCGCCCGGAGCCTTTTTAGGCTTAAGTCCTTTGATGAGGGATGAGATCTCATCATTGGACACAGAGATAGGTTCAGAGGCCGTGGGGGGTGAGCTCCGGCGGCGGACCTCATCCTCCACTGCCTGGACGTGTGAGGGGTCGACGGGTTGAGAACTGGGAGAGCATTGAGCGGCAATGCTATCTGCAAAGCACTCAGCCTTTTCCTCGTCCTCGAAGGCAACCGTGCCGTCGGGACGGGAGAGAGGGGGAGTGTGGGTGATAGCGTCTATGCGGAGGGCTCTAGCCATCTGATAGTACGCTGTGTGAGATGGAGAGATATTCTCCATGAGCTTACTCTTTTCGAGATCTTGAAATTCAGAGAGGCGGAAGCGGAGTTTTCGTTGAAGACGATTGGCCGCGCGCCTATATTCGGGGGTGGGATATTTTGCTGCTCTCCGGAAGGCAGCTTTTTTGGCTTTTATTAGGTTGCTAATATGTAGGGGAAGCCCACTATTGTTAGCAACCGGGACGACCCTTTCGTTCTCCTTAAGGGAGGATTTAATAAGGGTGGAGAGACCGCGCGCGCACCGATCTGCATGTCTTTTATAGCCCGGTCCAGCGACGTAGCTTCGTGAACAAGAAAACAAGTCTCACGCCGGGAAACGAAACGTAGATAATAGTTGTATATTTTGAATAATTTTCATTGGTCATAATAAAGGCATTATAATTGGCTAGATAAAATAAAAATTCTTACCATTGGCAAATCAATTGTGAGCCAGCCATATAAATATAGGCAAGGTTGATGCAAATATATTCCATTCCACATTCATTCCATATTCATACCTCAATCGGACTTACATAAACAGTCGTTTCATTTCTCCACCTTAAAACCACTCGGAGTCTGTTAATAGTGGACCGTTCATCTCCACTATTACAGTGGTGACCCCGTACGAACACCGAGGGGGAAGATCCCGTACGAACACCGAGGGGGGAAGATCCGGTACGAACACCAAGAAGGAACACCCTGCGACGTACCACTACTATTACACGAACACCGCGAAGGAAACCCGTGGCGAACACCGAGAAGGAAGACTTCAGTATATATAAAATCAGTGTAATCAAGCCGTCATAATGGAGCAAGAGGCGAACACATATACATCAATTGTCGAAGAAATTCGGAAGTTATCACACGAAGTGGCTGCACTCAAAGCTTCCCAGCATCACACCTTTTACCAGCAACAGTACAACCAGCGCAATCAGCAACACCGAAGATCACCTTTTCGTCGCAACCGCTCTGCAAGTAGAAGTCGAATAAGCTCAACATCAAGATCCCCTTACTGCTACTATCATCGACGTTTCGGGTTCGACGCAAGAAAATGCACAGAACCGTGTACATTCAAAAATGAAAATACGAATACGGAAAACTAACTAGTACGCTCGATGCGACGGAATCCAGCGTAACAGCAAAGTCCTACCGTCTTTTCGTCACCGATAAAAAAAGCAAGCTTACTTTCCTTATCGACACCGGAGCAAATATCTCAGTGTTACCGCCGAAGCAAGGACAGAAGTTGAAGCCACTGGATTTTCAACTCTATGCAGCAAACAATACGGTGATTCCTACATATGGAGAAAAAACAATGGAACTTGATTTAAATCTACTCCGACCATTCAAATGGAGATTTATCGTCGCTAAAGTCAGCAAACCAATCATCGGTGCTGATTTTCTTCAACATCACCAGTTAATCGTCGACATCAAAAATAGAAGAATCATCGACGGGAAAACCAATCTTGCATCTCAGTCTTTTGTCCAAGCAACCAATCTGCCCACAATAAGAAGCATAGATGAGCAACAACCGTATCACAAGATCCTCGAAGAATACCCTGGTATCACAAGAATAACTTCAATGAAATTAACACCGAAGAACGACGTTGAGCATTTCATCGAAACCAATGGACCACCACTTCATTGCCGTGCACGTACAATCGCACCACACCTATACGAGCAAGTTCGGAAGGAATTCGAAAACATGATTGAGCAAGGAATATGCCGTCCAAGCAAAAGCCCTTGGTCATCACCATTTCACATTGTACCGAAGAAGAACGGAGAATTACGAGTTTGTGGAGATTACAGAAGACTGAATTCCTTTACCACTCCTGACCGCTACCCAATACCGCGAGTCAGGGATTTCACTCATCAACTATCAGACAAGACTATATTCTCCACCATCGATCTCAACCGAGCTTACCAACAAATAAGAGTACGCGATGAGGACATAGAGAAGACAGCAATAATTACCCCAATGGGATTATTCGAATTCCCAAGAATGATCCCAGGATTAAAGAACGGAGGTCAAACTTTCCAAAGATTCATACACGAAGTACTTCATGGACTGGATTTCGTTTTCGCATTTATTGATGATCTCCTTGTTGCAAGCCCTGATAAAGAAACGCACGAAACACATCTACGCACCGTGCTAGAGCGATTAGAAGACAACGGAATCACAATCAACCCTTCGAAATGCATATTTGTATAACAAGAACTTCAATTTCTTGGTTTCACCGTCAGCAAGAAAGGAATCAAACCGCCTGCCGAAAAAGTCAGAGCAATCATCGATTATGCAAAGCCTAAAACTATCGAAGAGCTAAGGCGTTTTCTTGGGATGATAAATTTTTACAGATAACACATACCTAAAGCCGCGGAAATCCAAGCACTACTTCACGCCTACCTTCACAACACGAAGAAAAAAGATAAAACGTCAATTGAATGGAACGATGAAGCCACGAAGGCATTTGAAGCTTGTAAAGTTGCGATCCAAAATGCAGCTTTACTCGCTCACCCATCACACGAAGCAACCCTTGCTATCTTCAGCAACGCATCCGATCTCTCAGCAGGAGCCGTTCTCCAACAATACAGCAATGGGAAATGGCAACCACTTGGCTATTTTTCGAAGAAGTTCTCCGATACTCAACGTAACTACAGTACATTCGACCGAGAGCTACTCGCTATTTACATGGCTATCAAGCACTTCAGAAAAACGTTCGAGGGTCGAAACCTGATCGTTTTTACCGACCACAAGCCATTAACATACGTACTTCCAAAGAAACCATCACTATCGGAAACACCACGAAGAGCAAGACAACTTATTTTCATAAGTGAATTCACGACCGACATACGTCATATCAGTGGAAAGGACAACATAGTCGCCGACGCACTCAGCCGCGTACCAATCGACAGCGTAACGTGCCCTACATCAATCGACTATCATAAGATCAGCAGCACAAGACAGAGATAGTGACAACATAAAACATCTATCGAAGCAAGGTAACTTGTCCATCAAGCAAGTTACAATGCCAATGACGCATCTACCTATATACTGTGAAGCCTCAACGACAACCATGCGACCATACCTACCAGAAGAATGTCGTCGCGAAGTCTTCAATGCACTGCACAACATCAGTCATCCAGGTGTTAGAACAACAAGAAAACTCATCACTGAAAAATTCTTTTGGCCTTCAATGCAAGTGGATGTTGGCAACTGGGCGAAGCAATGCATTCAATGCCAAAATGCAAAGTACAAAGGCATACATCAAGTAGCCTAGCTACATTTCCACCCACGGAGAGATTCGAACACCTGCACGTTGACATCGTTGGACCATTACCTACTTCACCGCAAGGACATCGTTATCTCGTAACAATGATCGACAGAACAACAAGATGGCCAGAAGCAATACCTACCGATGATACTTCAGCCGAATCCGTCGCGAAGATAATTTATGAAAATTGGATTACTCGTTTCGGATCACCCAAAAACCATCACAACGGATCAAGGAAGAAACTTCGAAAGCAACCTATTCCTCAAACTTCTTCAAACTATGGGAACACAGCAGACACGTACAACAGCATACCATCCCCAGTCAAACGGAATAATCGAACGCTGGCATCGTACATTAAAGACCGCACTCAAAACTCGTTTATCTCAACATACAAAGTGGATTGATGAGCTCCTTACAGTGCTACTCGGACTACGAGCAACACCGCGTGCAGACACTAGTCTTAGCGCCGCTCAGCTAACCTACGGCTGCATCATAAGACTGCCGTGTGACTTCTTCAGTTCAGCAGCGTCAAAACAAACAAGAAATGGATTACGATTTCGTAACTCAACTTCGAGAATCAATCAACAAAGCCTTATCGTCGAAGTGCACCGAAATGCAATCACACAGAAATAATAAATCAGTATTCATTCACCAATATTTGAAAACATGCAAGCAAGTTTTTGTAAGAAACGACGCAATGAAAAAACAATTTCAACCTACCTACGATGGACCGTATAAAGTATTAGAGAGAAATAGCAAGACTTTTAAACTGCAAATACCCGGAAGGAAATCTACGATTATTTCGATCGACCGACTAAAGCCTGACTATATTATTAAAGAGAATACTTCAGAGGATTCATCATCATCATCAAAACCACCAGCGAGGAAGCTTGAAACTCCATCATCTACATCAACCCAGTTGAAACCTATTTTAAAAACTACGAGATACGGGCGAGTCGTCAAGCCTCCGGTACGCTTTCGCTAGGGGGAGAGTGATGTAGCAGCCAGACTAATCAACCCTAAAAGGGAGTGAATAATATATACTCTGCTGCTACCATAACGCTGAAGGCGAGGATAAAAAACATTTATTTCCTAACTATCCTTGGCTACTGCGGACTGCATATAGATAATTTGACGTTCTTATAAAGAAACAAGAAGCAGCCGCAAATATCATTCAGCGCCACATTGACTTCACACGCCGCTATCGTCACGTATCCGTCGACCAATGGTGAGCCGTTTCTTCAACGCCGCAGTTCGCTTCTTCTCGCCGTTCCGGAGCTGTATTCCACGCCGCCGCCGCTCACCGACTACGCGCGCGCACCGATCTGCATGTCTCTTCGTGAACAAGAAAACAAGTCTCACGCCGGGAAACGAAACGTAGATAATAGTTGTATATTTTGAATAATTTTCATTGGTCATAATATAAGCATTATAATTGGCTAGATAAAATAAAAATTGTTACCATTGGCAAATCAATTGTGAGCCAGCCATATAAATATAGGCAAGGTTGATGCAAATATATTCCATTCCACATTCATTCCATATTCATACCTCAATCGGACTTACATAAACAGTCGTTTCATTTCTCCACCTTAAAACCACTCGGAGTCTGTTAATAGTGGACCGTTCATCTCCACTATTACAGTCTACATTTTTGTCTGCCACCCTTTGCTTCATCAAATTCCAAACATACTCAATTGGGTTAAGGTCACAATGGTAGGGTGGCAGACGTAATACCTTTTGTCCATGAGATCTAAATATTTCATCGATGAAATATACCTTCTCGGGCTTATGTCTTTTAATTAACATATACAGTTCTCTTTTTGTCATTTTCTTGTCAAATTCGATGTTGTGTTCTTGCAGACACATTTGCATTACGTTTTTACGTGCACTGAAATTTGGCGGCTTATTCACCTGCTTGCTGTGGTACGGTGCGTTGCCATGACAATGATACCGTTGGGTGGAAGATTCGGTATCAATTTCTCTTCGATCCATTTTGTAAAATTTGATGCATCCATTTCGTCATGGTAATCACCGGTTGTTGACTTACATTTATAAAGGAGCTCGGCACCTTGTACGAAACCATTCTCATTGCCTGCGTGTACCACAATCCAGCGCTGACCAGGAGAGTGATTAGTTCGAATACTGGAATCACTACTATTTTACCAACATTTCGAGACAGTAATGTGAATGTATCCAGGTGTCGTCGATGGAGGTCACTGGTTTTTTTTCGGCACCACATTCGTCATTTTCTTTCAATCGCCTTAAATATTTTGCTCTCCAGGCTGCTATTTCAGGTCTTTGCACCAAAAAATCGCGTTTACGTTTACATTTCTTAAACCTGTACCCCAAAGAATTTATTAGTATATTTCTTAAGGCGTCTTTTTTTCCGGGAAAGTTCAGCTCCTGCTTGGCTATACTCAAAATCTTTTTAATGTAGTTATTTCTTTTCTGGTGGTATAAAAACTTTCAACTAAAGAGCGTATGGCGCATAACTTAAAACTATCTAGATCAATTTTCTTTTTGTATTTTTTACGCTTCTTCCCTGGTGTCGAGAGCATAATAGTGTCCGTGGTAACTGAAGCTGACGTACTAGGTTGTGGGTCTTCTTCGAAGGACGTCATATCTTCCTGAATATTTGCCTCTCTAGTTGATTCTGACAAAACTTGTAACTTTTTTGCTTCACTTTTTATTTTCATTATGATCGTTTTAGATAAACCAGTTGCTGCACATGCCCTTTTTGTTGCTTGTTCAACCGGGATACTGAAACAGCCTTGTTGTCTTTCATTGCCAAAGAATTTAATTACTTTGAGCACTAAATTCCACTCGGCACTATGTATAGTCATACCCATCTTGTAAGTAGTCTATTGTAATAATAGTAATATTTCACCAAACAGAGAAACAAACAATAATGCGATTACGAAAGCGAGATTAATATACGTTCGTCGGCGCTTGCGTTGGCAACGGTACTGGATAGACGATAACGGGCGGAGGTGCGGGGAAGCGCGAGGGGAACCGCATTCCAGCGAGGTTCGCAGATATTTCCGACGTGTTGTACATGAGCATACACTACACACACACTACACAGCAGAGTCGTAGTTAAATTAACACATTAATAATATGTTGTTATCATATCGATATTGAAACAAATATTTTGTCGTATTAACATAGATTTTGTCCAATTTTTATTGATGGGGAAACTGTTTACAGTTATTACATATACTTTTTTTAACTTCCTTAAATCTCATTGTAATAGGTTGTACAGGAACGGGAGGCAGGTGCTCTTCAATGATTGATTTATTGAACTTTTTGCTGGTTATATTTAAATCGTCTTATTTCTAACAGTGTGTATTAGGTAATAATAAACACTTTAAAACAGATCTTACCACTAATTGAACGACGTGCTGTGATAGGTCGCCGACAATGACGAGCTTGACAATAATAAATAAGCCGCTGTGACTGAAATTCGGTCTGGAGAACATTACATACATTACGTCAAGGCCCTAGGACCACGATTAGCCCAAAAATATAGGTATAAATGGAAATTTGTGAAACAAGTGATAGGTGGAAAGCCCATTGGACACGCAATCACAAACCAAATATCAATAACATACTAGATATTCGTTCCACGATTGAAAAGGGAAATAAGTAGTTGTATTCTAGCGGGCTTCACCCAGAAGGATGTGAAAATTGAGCCGAAAAGAATAAAGAAGAATTTGAGAGGTAAATTCGCACCTGTGTGATTTTTAATTCCATTTAAAACTTTAATAATTTGAGATTTTTTAATGTTGTTTTTGCTTTTAAAAAAAGTTATGCATAAAATTTTCTGTATTTAAAATATGATTAAATTGAAAGTATTTATCAGATAATTCACGATTTAGTTGGTTTTTTTTATATTTATATTACTGAAAAAATAAGCACAATGCAATAATTATAAATTAATCAATAATCTAGCACTTGATTTTATATTCAATTTTATTCGGTTATAGTTTTATATTATTTTTATTACTGTGTCCTGCAAAACATGAAAGAAATAATATGAAGATTACATTTTTACGTATTTACACTTACAATTGTTTATCATTAATTAATTTTTCATATTTTGTAGTACACACGAAATGTACATAAACATACATAATGTTTATGTATGTACGAAATGTATCACTGATGATACATTTCGTGTGTGTTTTTTAAATGTACACAATTTTGAAAAGAGTTATAACCGATTTGCTATTATTGTTTTTTTTTCTTTTCTAAAGGCATTAAGCCATTAATTTATATAATAACCTACCTAAAATATTAAAAATTGTTATTTGTAACGTTTAAATAAATTAATCTATCGTTGTGTGAATTTTATAGCTGTTATAGTGATTTTTCTTAAAAAAGCATTTTTATAGCATAAGTATTTTTTTAAAAAGCTATTTATTAAAATCAAAATGTTTAACATCAATTATTAATATGTTTCAGTTGTAAAGACTTGACAGACAAAGTCTGAGACCAGTGGCGAAGCTTCCATAAAAGCCGAAAAGCCGGGCTTGCCTTATTAAAACTGAATCAATTAATAATATCAACTAATAAAATAACTCATAAACTGTTTCAAATTATTTCAATTTTCCCGCGCACTCCACTGTTCGACACATGTCGACCGATGACCTCGTATTGCCTTAGCGATACGTTTATACAAAGGTACTCTGTGGCGATACTGCTGATGTCATAAAGTGAGTTTTAATAGAGCGATTAGTTGTCTCCCTCGCTCGCGTGGGCTTTTTACGGGGCTTTCGAGAAGACGATCGCTCTCTTTCTAACCTATGGCAAAATATTCTATAATGAAATATAACAACGAAATGTTTATATAGCAATTACTATTGAGCCAACAAGCCTGGCTTTGCCATGAAGTTGTTTAGGAGTGCGTTAGCGACTAGCGCAGTGGTTGCGGGCCCCTCGTATGCAAGTTCACTTCAGATTTCAATGTTTATGTTTGTTTTTGTTGTGTTTGTTAAAAATTGTGTTTGTGAATTTTAGTGAAAATGGGAGGATAATAGTGTTCATTGTGATGAATATAAGTGTGTTGAAGTGCTAATCGGCGAGGAAAAGGTAAAAATCTTTAAAAATGAAATTTAATATTCAATAAACATTTCTTCATACTTTAAATATAGGTACAGGACTCTTTAGTATTAAAGTTTAATTAAGTTAGGCGTATTTAAAGGTTTAATAACTCAATATTTATATTACCATACGAATAAAAACCACTAGACCAACAGGCCTGTTGGTCTAGTGGTTAGTGACCCTGACTGCTATACCGGAGGTTGTGGGTTCGATTCGCACCCAGGACAAATGTTTGTGTGATGAGCACGATCATTTGTTCTGTGTTTGGGTGTAATTTATCTATAATATTTATGTATTTAGAAATATATAAGTATGTTTATCAGTTGTCTAGTACCCATAACACAAGCTCTGCTTAGCTTGGGACTAGATGGCGTTGTGTGATAGTTGTGGAATATTATTATTATTGTGGGGTATCTATATAGTTTTCTCATCTGGTTGGGTTCTATAAATATATAATTATAAATGAAAATGAAAAGATAAATATACATAAATATCAATAACATAAAATAAATATAAAAGTACATAAATAAATAAAAGCCCAACCAGATGGAGGCCCTCGGCAGGGGAGACCAAACGGCCGAGAGTTAGGGGGAAAGGGAAAGAAACCGGCGGACGATGCGGGCGGTATCGAGGAGCACCGCCTTCTGCATTTGAACCTGGAGCGGTCCGCCACGTAGTCCCAGCCGCCTCAGATGACCCGAGAGGCTGACTGGGATTAGCCCGTTTGCAGAGACGACTACAGGAATAATTTCGGTCGGCAGACCACCCCACATGTCGGTCACCTCGCGAGCCAGGTCCAGATATTTTGTTTGCTTGTCTGTTTCGGCTTTCACGAGGTTCTCGTCATACGGAATGGTAATGTCGACCAAAAATATCCTTGACTGTGCCCGGTCCATCAGCACAATATCAGGCTTATTCGCAAGAATAGTCCTGTCTGTGATGATGGCCCGGTCCCAATAGAGCCTGGCGCGATCATTTTCGAGCACGGCTTCCGGCAAGTACTTGTAGTACGGAAATTTCCGGTCCACGAGACCGTATTTCAGAGCGAGCTCCTGGTGTAGAATTCTGGCTACTAGGTTGTGCCTGTGCAAGTACTCAGAGTTAGAAAGCGCCGAACAACCGGAGATAACATGCCTAAGGGACTCACCGGGATGGCGAAAAGCTCGACAGATGTCGACGGTGCCATCCTTTAGGATGTATCTCCGATAGTTGTTGGTCTTAATAACCTGATCCTGTATTGCACAGACAAAACCCTCGGTTTCCCCGAAGAGATCACCAAAGCGTAGCCAGTGGAGGGAGGCTACTGTGTCTACGAAAGGCTCATGTAGAGCCTTGTAGAACCTCCCGTGGAGCTCCTTCTCCTTCCATACGGTCTCTCGGTCGGAAATGCTCTGCACTGCCGGGTCTTGCCATTGCTCGTTGGCTAAGGATAGAGGGGTAAGTCCTTTATCACAAGAAATGACGTCCATATAGAATGGATCATCCGATCTCGCCAGGAAGTAATGACGGAGGCTGCACACTTCGCGATTATGCATGGTGAGCGCGCTCAAGAAGCCACGACCACCATGCTTCCGCGACAAGTACAACCTCATTACCGACGATCTCGGATGATGCATCCTATGGGACGTCATGGTAGTGCGGACTTTTCTATCCAGGGCGTTAAGTTCAGTCTGAGTCCACCTGAGTATGCCAAAGGTATACATGAGGACAGGCATGACCCAGCCGTTATATGCGTGTGCCTTATTCACACCGGACAAAAGGCTGTTAAGCACTTTGGTCAAGCGTGCATAAAACACGTCGCAAACTGACTGTTTCATACCAGTCTCATCGATACCGATGTTTTGTGACATACCCAGGTATCGGTATGTTTCAGCCTCGGAAAGGGTCCTTAAGTTGACGGGCATAGATAAGTCTACGCCCTCAGAGTTAGCAACCCTTCCCCTTTCAACATGGAGGACCGCACACTTATCCGTCCCAAGCTCCATTCCAATGGAATTGCTAAATTCACAAGTGATGTTTAGCAATTCCATAAGATGGGAGCGACTGGAGGCGAATAACTTGAGGTCATCCATATAGAAAAGGTGGGTCACTTTTGTCCCTCCTCTCCGTAGCTGAAATCCCCTCCCGGAGCCCTCCAGTAAGGTACTGAGAGGGTTCAGAGAGAGGCAGAACCAGATTGGACTCAGACAATCGCCCTGGAAGATACCCCTTCTTATCCTTATGTGGTTCTCCGCAGCCATCATCCGCTCGCCCAGATGACAAAGGATCGTACTCCACTGCCCCATACACTGCTCAAGGAAGTCTCTAACTGTACAGTCTATCTTGTACAGCTCGAGGACTCTCTTTAGCCATGTATGGGGCACCGAGTCGAATGCCTTTCTGTAGTCTATCCAGGCGGCGAAGAAGTTCCGACGGTTGCGTTTCACCACTTTGCCAATGACCGCGTCAATGAGGAGTGGTTCCTTGGTTCCACGACCACCGCCCCGACATCCATTTTGAGCGCGCGACATCACCTGATTTGAGTCCAGGTGACAAGTGATTCTCGCGCTCAAAATGGATGTTAGTGTCTTGTATATGGTCGGTAGACACGTGATGGGGCGGTATTTGCTCGGGTCTGTGGTACCCTGGTCTTTAGGAACCAAATGAGTGATTCCAGTAGTGAAGAGGCTTGGGAGCGACTTCTGGTTGAGAGCCTCTTGAAACTGTCGGGCAAGCACAGAGTGACACACCATGAACCCCTTCAGCCAGTAGTGATGCAGCCCGTCAAGCCCCGGACTTTTCCAGTTCGGGGCCCTACGGACCGCCTCAGCTACGTCATCCGGCGTTATGATGACGGGGTCCATGGGCGTAATACCCGCACACTGACTCGCCACAACTTCCGTCCAAGGGCCCTCGCTGTGGTTTACGGGCTCTGACCACAGGCCGCGCCAGAATGCTACAGTGTCGGCCTGATTCGGTGCTGGACCCGTTCCACTTACCATTGGTCGCTCCAATGATTCATAGAGCCTCTTGTGATCACTCTGAAAGAGACGATTCTGGTTGAACCGAGTCGACCTCTCGGTATATCGCCGAATCCGTTTTCCCCAAGCAGCGATTCTCTGCTTCAGATCATCTATGCTCTCCGTCAGTTTTTGCGTTATATCCGGCTGGGACAAACTGACATTTGTCCCAGCAAACGCCATCCTGACGGTGCGCACAATTCTTGGCCTGTTGTTGCCTGATCTGAAGCATATCAGTCTGCCGATGAGAGCTCTAGCCTTTGCGATACGTTCCTCAATTCTTCTTCTCCATGCTGGGATAGCGCTACTATGGCCAGTAGCGCGTCCAGCCGTGGAAACCTTGGCGCCTAGGATACGGCAGACTGCCAGCGCGGCGCCAAAAAGAATTGAGTCCGTCTCGCAAAGGTCCCGGCTGGCTTCCAAATAGGTCACCAGCATTGGGTTCAGAGCCCTCACGACAGCCCGATTCCGCTTGCTTAGGGCTATGCGGGGAAGTCGCGGTCGATTTTCGAGAGGCGTACTGCGCGTTTCCACAATCGCCTCTTCCAATGTACTCCTCATATGCTCTAATTCCAGTTCCTGGGCGACTGTTCCATCATCGTTTGAATCAACCACAACTGGGGTATTCACGGCGGCATCCACGTTTGCGGGTTGCTCTACCATTTGTGGCGCCGCATCCTCAGCCGTAGCATTCTCATCCGACGAGGGAACAGCCTCACGTCGTAGCCGTTCGAGTTCGGCGACATCAAATATATTTGAGCGCAAGATATACCGAACTCGGTCTGCCAGGTTTTGCTCTGTGACGGTTAAAGATGGCTCCAGCTCAGCAAAAAGACGATGCATCCTAGCCCGATACGCCAAACATCCAGTTTCTCCCCCTTTCGCCCCAAAATTATTATTATTATTATTATTATATTATTAATTAAAAATATCAATTTGAACAGCAGCATAAAGTATGAGACCTAGGCTTAATTTTAGAGGAAATAAGTGTTACAATCTTTTTTTTAACGTGAAGCCCAAATTTTAATTAATAAATCAAAAGAATACAGAAGAATGTATTGAGGTTTTTAAAGAACAGTACTCCCTTTAGTTATTTCCAGTTAGGTTTCTCTGTCTACTTTTCAGTATTTAAAATTTTAATGGCGCCATCTACTTAATTCTATAGGTAGTAATTTTATCGAACGAAAATTGGTTGATTCTCACGATGGTACCTAAAGATTACGCTAGATGGCACAAATACGCTATCGGCTAATTTTTTTTTTTTTCCATTTATTGTGACACAAACAGTCATTAAAAAGAAAGTACAATATTATAACATTACATAATTAATAGACAACGAGTGCCGAAGAAATACATTAGAATAACATTTCAGTTTAGCTTGTTGAAAGATTTACCCATGTTAGTTGAAGCTGAGTAGTAAATTTATCTTTATGTAACAACAGTACAGTAAAGCTTAAAATAGGTAACTTAATTAAAGTTGAAAAACATACATTTTTAAGGGACAATAATTAATACATCGTAGAGATTACCGAATGTTACGCTGTCAAGTATTCATCTAAATAACTCTTAAAGATACTTCGTTTAAGACTTTTTAAGGAGCAACTAAAGAGATCGAGATTTACAAATTCTTTATTGTATAATTTTAACGAACGGGAGATAAAGCAGTTTTGTGTATATTTTTTTCGAAGTGTAGGTGGTACGAATGTTTGAAATACACGTTGAGGGCGAGCGGGCAGACGAAAGTTACTTTTAATGTTTATTTTGGCTAATAAAGGAGAGCAGTCAATTTTATTATTTAGAATTTTATACAAGAAAATGATATCGAAATATTTACGGCGATCACTGAGACTCAACATTTTATGTTTATGAAGGGAGTTAATATACGGTTCGCCATAAAGGTCACAGCGGTAATTTAAAATCTTAATAAATGTTTTTTGGACCTTTTCAATTCTATCAATATGGTTTTTATAAAATGGACACCACACTATACAGCCGAAGTCAAGAATGGATCTTACAAATGAGAAATAAAGGATTTTAAGAGTGATAGTCTTATTGAATGGTTTAGTTATTCTATTAATGAAACCGAGGCTTCTAAAAGCTCTTTTTATAGCTAAATCTATGTGGTCATTGAAGGAAAGCTGATCGTCCATGTTGATGCCCAAGTCACGAATGTTTCTAACACGACTAAGAGCCTTCCCAAAAAGAGTATAATTATAAGTTAAGAGGTTTGATTTTCTTGAGTAATTTATTATAAAACATTTATCTGCATTGAGGTACAAGTGATTACTTTCACAATAATTACATAAGCTCTCAATATCCGATTGTAGTTTGTGGCAATCTTCAATAGAATTTATTGTCCTGAAAAGTTTGGTGTCATCTGCATACAATAAATGATGGCTGTTATGTAAGACATCACCTATGTCATTGATGTACAAGGAAAAAAGCACAGGGCCCAGATGAGAGCCTTGTGGGACCCCAGAAGGGGCCACAAGAAAGGACGAGCAGTAACCATTCAAACAGACTGCCTGGCTGCGATTTCGTATATATGATTCGATCCATCTAAGCAGACTTCCATGCACTCCTAATCTCCAAAGCTTTTTTAGAAGTATGTCATGGTTAATTTTGTCAAAAGCTTTGGAGAAGTCGGTGTACACGACATCAACCTGGGTGTTATTATCCATTGCATTAAGAAGGAAGTCTGTAAACATGACCATATTGGTGTCCACACTGCGCGATTTCATAAAGCCATGTTGATTTTCATCGATATGATTACGCACAACATATGACAATTGATTAGTTACAATCT
Organism: Parnassius apollo; assembly: GCA_907164705.1. NCBI lineage: Eukaryota > Metazoa > Arthropoda > Insecta > Lepidoptera > Papilionidae > Parnassius > Parnassius apollo. The sequence goes on from CAJQZP010000904.1 coordinate 4,282,773, forward strand.
TCTCAAAAATTTTACTAAGGACACATAACTTAGAAATTGGCCGATATTGAGTAATTTGATCTTTTTGTGAGTTCTTTGGTATTGGAGTAATGAGAGCCCGTTTCCATACACTAGGAAACATTCCAGTTTTCATAGATAGTCGAAAAATATTAGATATCGGTTTTAACAACTCTTTAGCACAACGCAATATAATCACTGGGTGCACTCCATCCGGCCCGGCACCTTTATTTATATTGACATTCTCTAGTTCTTTAATAATGATGTCATCACTTAAGTAAATTGTATTTATGGATATGAGCGGATCAGTATTTAAATTATTATCTAATTTACTATTATTATAATTGGTGGACGGCCTAACAAAAACAGATTGAAAGTAATGGTTAAAGGCATCGCAAATGTCGTTACCGTCAGACAGGGTCTCACCTTTGTAAGTCATTTTTTGAGGGATGGTACCAGTCATTCTCTTCGATTTGACGTAAGACCAAAAGAATTTAGCATTAGATTCAATTTTCTGTTCAGAGAGGGTAATGAAATTTGAGTAACATTCACTTTCCATCTTGCGCAGTTTCGATCTTAGCATAGAAAATGTATTGTAGTCTGCTTCATTATGATAAGTTTTCCATTTTTTATGGTATTTGCGTTTTTCTTTATCGAGTTTAATAAGGGGACGATTGTACCACGGGGGATATCTACTTGTATCGTGTACAATGCGGGATGGTACATGTTTATCTATAAGACTATTAAGAATTTCATAAAAATATTTAACTCTATCCTCAACGTCAGGCATAGTACAAAATTTTGCGTCCCAGTCTACGGAGACTAATCCCTTTCTAATACTATCAAAATCTGACCGAAAGAACAATTTTTTGTTTATTGTGTTGGTTTTGAGGGATTTGTGTAAGTGAAGAGGAAGTTCAATACATAAAGATTTATGATGGGCATCTTCAGCTATTAAGGGACTGTCACAGGCCCGTAAACAGCAAGCAGTCGTGCAAAAAACTAAGTCAAGTAGTCTGTTATTTACGTTAAATTCATAATTAAATTGTGATAATAGGGAAAGGTTCATGAAATCGCTAGTGAGGGCTATTAATGGATCATTACTTGTTCTTATGTTCATGCTACCTATGTCGTCATCATAAAACCACTCTGCATGTGACACATTAAAGTCACCTAAAATAAGAAATAAATCGTTAGGATTTGTGTTAATTAGATCACTAGTTCTATCGTAGAATGATGCTAGTAAAGATTCGTGTCGGACGCCGTGAGGTATATAGGTACAGGCAAGGTGTAAATACAATACCGCGTTCGCAACGTCGTCAGTAGGTATAGGCCGGGTGCGCAACGGAATGCTCACCCACAGCTCGTCGGCGGGCGGCGGGGCGCACCAGCGCGTGCGCAAGCTTGGACACAGCTCGCGACTCACTGCTATTATGACGCCACCGCCACGCGTGCATTGCGTGGAAAAAGAGTCTCGATCGCATCTAAATACCTCGAAGCGCTCATCAAAAAATTCAGAATTGAAAAATCCTTCATTTAGCCATGACTCAGTGATACATATCACATCAAAATTACAATTTAGAATGCTTTTAAGAAAGTCGTGAGATTTAGTTCGCAAGCCCCTAACGTTTTGATAATAAATTGATATTGTTTTACGAGTAGCCATTTCATAAAATTAGGTTATTTATTATAGAAAATAATAGAAAAACAATGTTACATTCGTACCACATTATTTTAATATTTTTTTTGGTGCTTATTAAGAGGGTAGATAGGTATTTCAATTCACAATAATTATTATTTTGAATCTCCCTATATCCTGTAGTGACACCTATAGAATATTTATTTTTTGATTTAATTAGCAATTTATGGATTTTAAAGAAATTATAGTTATCAGATATTTGTTCATTAAAAAGTAAATAATAGCACATAAATAAATATTCACAGCGCAATGATGCATGCTTATATTGACTATCGTATACAGCGTCAAGAGTTATAAAATTAAACACAGTACAACGGCTCAAATGTAATAAACACATAAATGCAAAAAAAAAATCGACACAATGTTAACAAAGTATACCTTATCAATAAGTAGTCATATTTTGTTTAAATCGTGTTCATTGGATATTTGTATTATTTTAGATGTATCCGATTTGCGCAAAAACATTTTACAATCCCGTGACCAAATATACTTATAATGGAGTTCTTTACCTAGTTTACGCGCTTTTCCAAATAAGATTTTATTATGTGGTGCCAGATGGTCATTAATAAAAACCGGTCTTGAGGCCGTCCAGGCCTAAGTCAGCTGTAGTCAGGCCGCGGCGCACGCGCACTGCCGCCAACATGTCGGATTTTCTTTTTCTTTGAGTAAATCGTACTATGATATTCGGGATGTCAGATGATTCTCGACCAAGCATGGTTTTCTTATTATCATCATTACGAGGATATCGCCTGACTCTGTGAATATAGTCGACATCAGAAGGTGATATTATGAATCCAACCTTAGTTGCGATGCAGTTTAGGATAGTATTGAGGTTTTCGCTTCTCTTGAACGGGATTCCGGCAATCTCCAAATTATTCAAGCGACCTTGCTGCTCTCTGTCGCCGAGCTGTGTGGATAGGGAGGTAATGACGTGGTTTTTTTCAGACAATTCTTTTTCTAGGGTACATACTCTCATATTTGTCGATTCAATTTGTTTATTCAGGGTCGTTATGTTAAGTTTAATGTCATTAATTTCACAGGACATGTTTTCGGTAGTTTTATTCAGGTAAGACATATGCTGCTTCACATCACTGATATCCTCACACAACTTGCATATTTTGTCACTTTGCTGGTCAAGCAGTTCCTTTAGTGATGCCATCATACTTTCCTTAAAAGCTGCTAACGTCTCGGACATGTCACGACAATATGAAGAAAGCGAGTTACTCAGCTCCTCGCGGAAACCAGTAATTTCACACTCGGGGGGATTTTTTCTTTCTGAGGGTAATGCCTTGTGAAGAGTCAAAATCCCGTGGCTTGGTGAGGTCGAGGTGCGATCCAGTAGGAGGACTGCGCTGCAAACTCATGTTTATAAGAGATTATACTTGTACGTGGAGGTTACTCGACGCGAACAGCAGGTGGAGCGAAGGTATCAAAAGAAAGATTCACGAAGTATTCCGAGGTTAATCGATACGCTTACGATGAGGCACATTAGTAAACGTAGTAACGTGAGTAAACGTAATAAGAATGTTAGCCGTTTCTTTCGCTCACATACGGAGGAAGGGATTACACTGTCAATAAGCCTATTGCACTGCACAAGATAATGAACACTGTAGCAACGTAATAAGGTAATAGTTTAAGTCACACTGTCAGTATTTCAATATCGAATCTAACCGACACAGGTCCGCTCATCAACAAGCTTCGAACAAGACTGTATATTATATATATATTATATATGAGTTTAAAAATACCATTTTGTACGGTTTATTATGAATTGAAAATGAATAATTATAATTATAATAAATAGTCATTATTTTATGGTAAAAAAATTAGCAAAGCTTTATCTTCTCATTGTAACTATCTAATTCCGGTCGTAATCTGTTCTTTTATGCATTAACTTAAACAAAATATAATTTAGAGATTTCACATCTGCCAGGCGTCCCTTTTTTAACTTTTTACGTAGTTTGTACTTTGTTTATGCTTTTCTTTTGTTCATGTATTGTTTGTAAATATCTCAAGCAAACCCAAACGGCTCTTTTCAAAACCACCGAAGGTGTGCAATTGCATATTATGTCATACAATCTATCTAGCGGTAGTTTACTTTCTGTGTGCTTTGTTAAACACGTCCTTGTCAGCACTGAATATGAAACTAAAGAGTGGAGACAGCTCAAGATTGGTGTATTTTTATTAAACTGCTAAAAATAACAAAACAATATCTTGGACTTGCCCTAGTTTGGAGCCCTAGCTTCGCCACTGTAACGTGTAGGATAAAATAAAGAGAATTATTTCTTATTTTAAATTTCAAAACCATTCTTGCTCTCTTTGTCTTTTTAATTTATATTGATAACTTTGGTGTTAATTGTAAATTAATCATAGACACCATTTAATCATGTTTGTTATAAATCTTTTATTATATATATTTTTAATTACTGCCATCGTAGCATTTTTGCTAAATCTGTAACAAATTGATTGCTTAATATAATCTTTATCTCCTTTATCATCAAACCAAAACGTGTCCATGGTTATATTTTCATTCTTAATATCCTCAGTCTTCAAAACCTATGACAGTTGCATTGTAATGTAGTGAGGAGAACACTAGCATCTCATCAAAGATTAAGAAGCACAAGCACTCTGCCATGCTCAATCTTTGTTCTTTCATTTGCTTAAATATAATATTGTATTGTGTATAATGTATTATTTTTGTTGATTTATGTGGTATCTTCCACAATTTATTAGATTGATTCTAATTTCGCAAATAGTTTATGAAGTTGTATAATGTATGAGTATGTTATAATATGCTGCAGTAGCTCAGATGGTTAACGCTCGCCGCTGTAAATATAACAGAACGCGAGTAACCCGGGTTCGATCCCCGCCAGCACCAATGAAATTGTTAATTACAATTTTAAGTGCTGATTTACCTCAATCTCGGCGGTGAAGGAAACCATCGTGAGGAAACCTGCATGTCTGAGGCATAAGGAAAAAGAAATTTTCGAAGACATGTGAAGTTCGACAACACGCATTGGGGCAGCGCGGCGGACACTTCCTTGCCCGAAATTAGAATTTCATAGCCTCAGAAATTAGAGGAGGCCTGTGCCCAGCAATGGGACGTATATAGGCTATAACTTTACTTTTACTATGTTACATATGAAATACTCGTTTTGTAAATTATCTGTATTTTTTAAAAGTATAGTTATTACACACATTTATATATTGTTATGTTACTAAAAATGTATATTTTTATATTATATTAATGACGTGCGTCTTTAACAAATTATTACCAATTATTGTTAATATACATTAACTAATACAATTAATATACATTAACAATTAATTGATACTAATTCATGAAATTATGTAAGAGGAGCAAACCTTTGGAGAGGATTCAATTACCAATGTGCTCTTAAATGGGAAGATGTTGAGTCTTGTGGATACCACTGTTTTTCTTAGTGTTAATATTGGGCTCATGCGACTGACATTGATATTGACATTGATATTGATGCCATATTTTGGTTTAAAAGAGATCCGTACGGTCAATTTATATCTTAAATTTTAAAGAGTCCCTTAGAAAAAATTTATAGAAATAAACATATTAACTTTGGCATAGCAATATATTTATGAAAATGTAATGTATCTACATAAAACATAAATAGGTAGCTTTCATAAAAATAAAGATGTTCATACTTTAAACACTAGGAACAAACATAACCTTGTAATACCAGTTACTAGACTCCACTGAGTCAGTATCATGGGGCAATGTATTATACGCTTTTACAAGAAAATGTACAAAATTTGTATTGACAAATTTTGTTTATTGAAACAAGTTGAAATGTTTTATTAAAGGAAAAATGTACAAAAGGTGTTATAATATCAAATAATACATAAATAACTCCTCGGAATGAGGTGATCGCCACCATGGCTGTATGTACTATTACAATGTATCTAAAAAGTGTACAAACAAATTATTGTAAAATGAAATATGTTTAAAAAAAGTCCCGCTGGGTTTCTTGCTGGTTCTTCCCAGGACAGAGGTATCAGTGGTAAATAAAACATGACTTTCAATAAGTATTATGTAATAATTTATATTTAATAAAAAATATTCCATTGTATGCTATTCTCTGTAATATAAGATATTTACTAACCAGTAGGGACATTGTATAAAGAAATCAATTGATATTGTGCAAATATTGTTAAATTTAACACATCTAATGTTATTCAATAACTAAGCAAAGAATTTTTAAACAATACGCATTTTAAAAACCCATTTTTTATTTTTTGTAATAGGAACTAACAGCACAAGAAACATAAACAACTATTAATTACATTGCAGCACTTGCGTAATGTAATTAGTGATTGTATATAAAATAAAAATAGTAAAGTGCAAATAAAGGGCGAGCCCAAAGCACTATTAATTTAACGTCATCTATTAGGCAAAACCCGAACTGTAATGAAAATTAAATTTGAGTTGCACATCTATCTCTAAATATATATATATATATATATATATATATATATATATATATATATACAGTACCGTAAAACGTGGCAAGTTTGCCCAAGCAGTGTAACTTTGTCCATTAGGGCATTTTTCAACAAACCGAAAAAATATGTATAATATTTAGTTAGTTAGTAGTTATTTAATCTGTGTGTACAAAATTCAACTTATTCCTGGCAACACTAACACTCAAACTGTCATTTACTTGACTTTAGTGACTTGTCAGTCGTTGTCAAAGTTGGTCGTGTTTTCGGCGGGCGAAATTCTGTGTGAAAACTTCAATAAAAGTCGAAGTTGCAGTTGCAGCAGGTAAGTAGTGTTTTAAATATTGTAAATATACTAAAAATAAATACGAAAGAAGGTTAATAAACGGTGAAATGTCTCTGCAAGTGATAAATATGGCGGTGGGCAAAGTTACCTTAGCGTTGTCACTACACCTCTTGGCAATTTTGCCCACCAAAATTCTAACATCAGGGTTGTCAATTTTGTGTTTCTGCATTTTTTTTAAGTTTACCTAATTAATATATTTGTAATAATTTGTTAAGCTTTTTAAACGCAGTTATGTGAGTTACGTAATACTTTAAACTTTGATATTTTATTTTTACGTTGTTGTATTTAGGCACTAATGTTACGCACAAAAAAAAAGTATGTACAAAGGTCGCAGAATAGGGGATTTTCTATAAATATTTATTATAAATAAATGATATTTGCGATGACAATGTGACATCATTTTCACACAAAAAAGCATGTTTATGCTTTTTTTATTATTTGAAATTCAAAACCGCGATATCGATTTTTTTTTTCGAGCATATAATAAAAAATACCTTTTTTGTAGAAAAAAGTTGTCATCGCAAAGAGGCGATATGTAAGTACCCTAGTAAACAACAATAGAAGTTTTTTTCTGCTCTCCCAGATCAATTAGTATTTTCTACAATTAATTATTTTAACGACATCAATACTTACCTAAGTAACCATTTTACTAAGATTTTTTTCTGAATTAAGCTACCTACCAGAAAATCCCCTATAAAAAGTTATACATATTATAATCTGCTTACATAACTTAGTAACTTTATAATTCGTATATTTATATGCTGAAACACTGAATGACATGTCGTTATATACAACTTGTTAATGAATAAGCGCACAACCTTTTATGTAATGATTGTGATCATGACATGAACCACTTTTACTATGGGCCGACTCTACAACTAAAAAAAAATTTACTGTTTCATACAAATTGTCAATACATAGGTACTAGACCAGAATGTATGAAATAGCAGATTTTTTTATAGAGGACGTGAACTTATTCCTTAACACGTTTTGTATGTGTTTCCATTTTTCATAGTCTTTGTGAAAGTTTATTTCATGAGTGTAAAAGTTAGATAAAGCACCATAATGTTTTTTGTTTTCAGAATAAACATGGAGAGTCGATCGCGAAAGAAAATAAATAGAAGAAAACTGGGATCTCGACGATACAGAAATGTTAGAAAAAAAAATTAATTTCCAGTAGGGATGCTGAAAAGCAGTTCGACATTCCACGTCGAATGAAAAAGGTGCATATGAACTCCATGGGGAGAAAAAAAAATTAACGGACAAAGAGGAGGAAAAGTTAGTCGGTGTACTAATTTATGCCGCAAACTTTGGTAGTCCAATGACTAAATTGGATTTAAAGTTACTAGTTCATAAATATTTACAAAAGAATTCCCGAGCGGATTTATTTAATAATAAAATGCCTGGTGATGCCTGGGTAGAAATTTTTTTAATGAGGCACTCTTCTAAATTGTCCTTTCGAACAACCCAAAATATAAAACAAGTCCGAGCCGAAAAAAGCTTGGAAGAAATGGAAGTTCACTTTGACAATTCGAAAGAAACCCTTAACGGTGTACCACCTTCAAACATTTTGAACTACAATGAAACCAACTTCACAATCCAGGCATTGTCTGCCAAGTTGGTTTGCCAGGTATATTTTTAGACGAGGGGTCAAATACCTAGAGCGGGTACTTAATAGCTCTAAGAGTTGCATATCAATTATGTTTACGGTATGTGCAGATGGGACCTGTCTTCCAACTTATGTTGTCTACAAAGCCACAAGTTTATATTCTGAATGGGTGGAGGGAGGCCCTTGTGGGACACGATATAATTGCACCAAATCTGGTTGGTTCGATTCTGATGCCTTCGAGGATTATTTTAAAACAATAACAGTTCAATGGGCGAAAAAAAATCAGGCCCAAAAGTCGTCATTGGCGACAATTTGTCGAGCCACATAAATATTGAAGTCGTGGAGTTGTGTCAACAACATGATATCCGATTGGTATTTTTAGCACCAAATTCCACTCATCTGACCCAACCTCTGGATGTTTCGTTTTTTGGTCCACTGAAAAGGGAGTGGATTTTTTTTTGCGCCCGAAGCAATTAAAGGGCTACCCTATACGTAGGGAGGCGGAAAATGCATTACGCATACCACGATAGCCGGTCTATCGTGGTTATGAGGGGCTCACTGTCCTACCGGGGACCCTAAGTGATACCCTCTAAAAACCGCCTTTGGGGACAGGCAACCGGCTGATTAAGCTCTATTGTGCCTTATCATGAGCGACCCTCTTTTGGGAAAAGAGGGCGCAGGCGGCTAAGTGCCGCTGAGGGAGTGCCTACGAAGGCAAATTAATGTTAGATATTACAATAATTTTATTTAATTAGAGTTGGCCTGAGCCGCCAGGAGACAGTTCAGGTCGTTTGAAAGTTTATTAGGCGGGTCCGAGAGAGAGTTTCTCGGCCTGCGGACACGATAGCGAGAGGGGGGTGGGGCTGCATAAGAAGCTGCCTCACGAATTAAATGGTTTGGGTGCGACTCTGAGGCTTTGAAGAAGTTCTCAGAGAGTTTTTTAAGAAATTGTTGAATTGTTGGGAGCTCTAAGTCCCGATGAAGTTCGACACGGTCGCAGCTCGACGACAGAAGAGGTTCTGAACTATTTGGAGTTCATTTAAAATGTTAGGGTTTGCGTGGGCAAAGACGGGGCCCGCGTAGGACATGACTGGTCGTATACATACCTTGTAGAGGGTACGCTTGTTTCGAAGGGACATTTTACTGTGTCGGCCCAACATACTGTTGAGCCTACTCAGATAAAACCGTGCGTGACGGGTTACTCTTTTGACGTGGGGCTTGAAAGTGAGCCCTGTGTCTAGAGTGACACCTAAATATTTGGCGGACGTATGCCAGGGGACAGGGGTCCCTAGCATACGTATTGGTGGAGTGTTTTCGAGACGGCGTCGTTTATAATCGAAGTGGACGGCGGAGCTCTTCTCCGGGTTCACATCGATGCGCCATTTTTTGAACCAAGCTCCTAGGTCATCAACTGACTTTTGGATCTTGTTCCGTATAAGGGGTAGTGAGACACCTTTGCAGTAGATGGCAGTGTCATCTGCAAAGAGGGAGAGTTGAACACCTTTCGACGGGATGGGAATGTCGTTGGTGAACAGGATGTACAGCAGAGGAGCAAGTAAGTAGCCCTGAGGGACACCAGCCTTGATAGTTCGCTGTGAAGAGAGCGTGCCTTCGTGTCTGAAACGAAAGGTACGATGTTTTAAATAGGAGGCCACGAGACGAACTAGACGATCGGGGAGACCTATTTTATAGAGCTTGTAGATGAGGCCTGTGTGCCAGACTCTATCGAATGCTTTGGCTATATCAAAAAAGACCGCGATGGTCTTATGACGACGAGGATAGAAACCGCTGAGGATATATTCCACAATGCGGTGAACTTGTTGGGGACATGAGTGTTTGGCTCGGAAGCCGAATTGATGGGGAATGATAAGAGGGTCGCCGTCTGTGGGAAACAGATAGCGCCTCATACGAATTTGGATGACTCTTTCGAAGAGCTTGCCCATTGCCTTGAGGAGGCTAATGGGGCGATGGCTGGAGGGGGAGGTTGAGAGGCTTGCCTGGCTTGGGAATTCCAATCACAGTAGCCTCTTTCCACGTAGTGGGAAAATAACTAAGGTTGAAGCAGGCGTTGAAGATAATAGATAAAAAGGTTAACACCTGCTCGGGAAAGTGTTTTAGGGCTTGGTTGGAGATGCCATCCGCGCCCGGAGCCTTTTTAGGCTTAAGTCCTTTGATGAGGGATGAAATCTCATCATTGGACACAGAGATAGGTTCGGAGGCCGTGGGGGGTGAGTTCCGGCGGCGGACCTCATCCTCCACTGCCTGGGCGTGTGAGGGGTCGACGGGTTGAGAACTGGGAGAGCATTGAGCGGCAATGCTATCTGCAAAGCACTCAGCCTTTTCCTCGTCCTCGAAGGCAACCGTGCCGTCGGGACGGGAGAGAGGGGGAGTGTGGGTGATAGCGTCTATGCGGAGGGCTCTAGCCATCTGATAGTACGCTGTGTGAGATGGAGAGATATTCTCCATGAGCTTACTCTTTTCGAGGTCTCGAAATACAGAGAGGCGGAAGCGGAGTTCTCGTTGAAGACGATTGGCCGCGCGCCTATATTCGGGGGTGGGATATTTTGCTGCTCTCCGGAAAGCAGCTTTTTTGGCTTTTAATAGGTTGCTAATATGTAGGGGAAGCCCACTATTGTTAGCAACCGGGACGACCCTTTCGTTCTCCTTAAGGGAGGATTTAATAAGGGTGGAGAGTGAGTCGACCGCGGTGTCGATTTTTTCGGGACTATCTAAGTCCGACGGTAGGGAGATGGTAGAGTCCTGTGAGTCCAAAGCTTTAGCTAGGGACTCCTTGAATCCCTTCCAGTTAGTGAAGGTTTTCGTGTGTGTTGGGGGAGGTGGCTGATGGCCAAGAATGAGGGAGACCGGTCGGTGATCTGATCCTAGATCGTCTAGTGTCTCGATTGCTCTGAGGTTGAGAGAAACTCCTTGGAGTAACGCAAAATCTAACACATCGGGGGCGTGATCGGTGTTATCGGGAAAGTGAGTAACACCGAGAGGACTATGGACGGTAATATCAAGAGACTGCGTGATATCGAGCAGTATCTTGCCACTAGGGGACGTAGTGCGGCATGTCCATTCAGTATGCTTGGAGTTAAAGTCTCCAAACATAATGACTGAATTGCCCAAGGATAAAATGGCCTCAAAATCCTTTTTGAGGGGATAGGTTCCTGAAGGGATGTAACAGGAGGCTATGAGGATGGACTGATGTCCAGTCATAGCTAGCCTGCATACCGTGGCTTCCATGTTGGTAAGCTGCGGAGTAGAAATGGGCGAGCAATGAAGTGTCTTCTTGTAATAGATGGCCGTTCCGCCGCCTCGGCGGTCGGGTCTGTCGTTACGAAGAAGAGAGAAGTTTTTAATAGAAAGGCCTCTAGTGTCCTTAGCTTTGAGATTAGTTTCCTGTAGGAGGAGGAAATCGACTTCACGATTCCGAAGAAAGAGCTTGAGCTCTGGGAGGTTATTTCGCAAGCCGCGAATATTAAATGATACAAGCGATAAACCCTTAGGTTTGATACGACCATGAGATCTTGGTAGGTTAATTCGCTCAGTCATTGAAGTTAAGTTAATTAAGTTAACCTAACTTACAACGCTAACAGAAGGTTATTGTGCTCCGCAAGAACGAGGAGACGTTCTTGGGGGGACTTGGCCGCGCGCAGTTTGCGTGATACTACTGTTATTTCCCTAACATCGATATTCCTAATAGCGGAATATAGCGTGTTGTAGTCGTCGATTGTGGGCTCTGCTTCATGAGCGTACGAGGTTATCCGCGGTGGGTCTGCCTTTTTGGGCCCCCAGGGAAAGACTGGAGGCTGCATTGGCTTGGAGAAGCCCGGAGGGGGGGCCGAATTATGCCCTGAGGGGGGCCTAGGGGGACCCTGAGAGGGTCGAGAGAAGCCCTGGGTGGGCTGAGAAAGGCCCTGACGGGGCCGTTGTTGGAGGGCCGGGAATGAGCGGTCATTCATCGGCGGTGGAGCTTGCCTACTGGGGCGAGGTTGAGGTGCGCGTGGGCAACCCTTGTAATTAGCCGGGTGTCCTGTCTGGTTGCACAGGACACAAGCGGGCGGGGATTCGGCGTCTTTGGGCCGGGGACACTCTTTCGTGTTGTGTGGTTCTAGGCACTTAACGCACCTGGGTGGGGCGGAGCAGTTGGCCGCCGCGTGACCATAAAGTTGGCAGCGGTGGCACTGCGCCGGGAAACCGGGCCTATGTGGGGGCTCTACCTTCACCCTTGACAGGCCACACACTGTGCGTACCTGCCGGAAGATGGATTTAGCCTCCGGCACGTTTGATAGGATTACTAGGGCAAGGTTGTATCTCTTGCCCGTTCTGTTGTGCATTTTGTGCACGGCTTCGACGGGAAAGCCTTGGGACTTAAGGTCCTCAAGTATTTCCTCGTTCGAGAACTCGAAGGGGACGCCTCGGATGACGGCCCTGACTTTACGCTCTTCCGGGAGAGCGTAGGTGTGGTAGGAGACTCGTTCGGCTGTGGAAAGCCTGGTGAGTTTTCGGAAATCCTCGATCGAGCTGGGGATGATTTTGATAGCCTCACCGAGGTTGATAGCATTGTCGTACTTAATTCCTGCGTCGTAGCAGGTTTTCGACAGTTTGGTGAATTTGGCCTTGTCTCTTAGGAAGACAGGGGGCGGGACTTGCTTCTTAGCAAGGACTGGAGCACATCGAGAGGAAGGTTTAGATGGAGTTGGGATGTCAAGGGACATGAGCGGGATGGCGGCAGCGGCGGGGGCTGCGGAAGTTGGAGGAGCGGCAGGGGCCGCTGAGATAGGCGGGGTGCGTTTTATCGCGGCGCGCTTTCCGTTGCGCTTGGAGTTGACGGCAGTGAATGTGGACTCCCCTGTTCCGTCGGAGTCAGAGGACTCCGATGAACCGGAGCCTGTAGTGGTGGCGCGCCTCTTCCGGGAGGACGGCGCCGAGGACTCGGAACATGCGTACTCCATTTCTAGGGGGGCAGATTCGAGGGGGGCAAAAGAGTTCCTCGTTTCGAGGTAAGATGCGATTACCGGCGGCGGATGGTGTGCCTGAGGGGCAGGGAGGGAAGCCTGGGCGACGATGGTGGCGATGGCGGCGAGGACCGTCTCATTGCCATTTAAACCGAATTGGTTAATGAGGGCGGCGAGGGACTCAGTGAAGCTGGGTGTGGCCATTTTGGGTCAGTAAGCAAGCTGAGCTATGTAAAAATAAAGATGAGGACGGGTCCCTGTTCTCGGTAGAACAGGGACTAGATCGCGAGACGTACTACGACACACTATACACGTAATACAAGAATAACAAGAACACAAGAAAATAAAGGAGACAGTTAAAAAAAAATTGAAAAATGATAATGAAAAATGAAAATGAAAAATGAGAATGAAATGAAAAGTGAAAATGAAAAATGAAAATGAAAAGCGGAAGTCAGTCAGACCTCACTGCCCGAAGACAGGGGTGCAAGAACTGTAGCGTAAAAGTGACTCACCGGCAGCCTCGACGCTGTTCCGCGTGAGCAGGACAGCGGAGGCGCGTGAGAGCGCGACAGCACTACCGTACTGTACGGGAGCGCGGACCACCTGGAGGCGACCGTCCGAGAACGATGCCGCCGGCGGACTGAGCACTGCGTCGGCGCTGTACAGCGCGAGCGGGACAGCGGGGGCGCGAGAGCGGGGAGCACTACCGTACAGGAACGAAAGCGCGGACTACCTGGATGCAACCGCTCGGAAGCGATGCCACAGGCGGAATAAGGGAGTGGAGAAGACTACTTGAATATAAAGTCAAGAATCCTGGTCAAACTACACTCAATAAAAAACATTTTCCTAAATTGCTGGCGAAACTAATTGAAAACATAAAGCTGAGGGAAACAAAAAATATTAAAAGCGGCTTCAGAGCCACAGGTATTTGGCCTCTCAATCCAATCAATGTTACTAAGAGAATACCAGAACTATATGACGAAGTGAAATATGGAATAGACAATGCTTTACTAGAGTATTTGAAAGAAACAAGATCCCCAAATCCAATGACAGTGAAAAGAACCAAAAAATTGAAAACAGAACCAGGAAAGTCAGTCTGCGTGGAAGATATTTCTATAAAAGCCAATAATACAAAGAAAACAAATGCGACAAATAAGAATAAAAAACATATTAATACGGAAGAAGACATTGTGATACCGATGTTGAATGAAAACACAGAAGAAAAAATAGAGACAGACGAAGAAATAGAGACGTATATATTGCATGAAGAAACAGGGCAAATAGTAAAAAAGAATTCCAAAAAATCACGTGTAAGTCTTGTAAGTTCCGCAGTTACACAAATTACACAAAATGATTCTCCATCGACATCAACTGAAAATGACAGTAGAAATGAATTGGTAGTGCCATTGTCGTTATTATATAATCCAAATAGTCTAAAAGCAATTTGTATTGATATTGTTACGAGCTTGAGGTTCGTGACAATAAAAATTGCCGATAAAATTACCTAAATTAACACTTTAATTTACTTTACACAATTAAAGTTAAAACACTAATAATTTAAACACACTAATTCACTTAATTCCACTCCGAAGCTTCGCTTGTGTCGCTGAGTTCAACTCTACTGCGATCGCATCTTGCAGCGCCTATATATTTGAATTAGCAAAGAAATATCCAGAATGTTCAAGTAAACACGCGGAAGGTACCGAGCGTTCGAGTTTCGACTAGGCGCTGTCAGTTGAGCGATTTGTGATGTCATTTTCTCAATGCTCCCCTCGCTCTCGTTCCTGACACTAGATGGCGCTAGTTGACTTATTCATGCAACACTGCCCCCTCCTAAGACATGCTCGTCCCGAGCATTATCGGTCCCATAATAACGCGCCAAGCGATCCACATGGACGATCTTAGGAGTCCCTCTTGCGCCTTTCTGTATCCGGTAGGTCACATCGTTGATCCTGGTTACAATCCGGTACGGGCCGTCCCATTTAGCTTGAAGCTTAGGAGATTTCCCTTTGCTGCGGACTGGATTGTGCAACCACACAAGTGAACCTTCGTCGAAACCTTTGTTGTTCATTTTGCGGTCATACCGGGTTTTCATCTTTTCAGACATTTGCTGGCCCGATTGTCTGACGTGCTCATAAACGTCATTCATTTTTTTCCGCAAGTCATTTGCATAATCGGTTATACTGCGTGGAGCATCGGGTGGTATCCCGGTGATCAGGTCTGCAGGCAGCCGTAATTCTCTTCCAAAGTTTGCGAAAGCTGGTGTCACTGCTGTACTTTCGTGAACAGAAGTTCGATATGACAACAAAAATGGTTGTATGTGCTTGTCCCAATCTCGTTGCCGATTGTCTACAACTTTTGCTAGGTACCTCTCCAATGTCTGATTAAATCGTTCCACCATTCCATCAGATTGCGGGTGATAAGAAGTCGTTCTTGTTTTATGAGTACCCATAACTCGGCAAGTTTCCTGGAATATTTGAGACTCAAAATTCCTTCCTTGATCGCTGTGAATCTCTAAAGGTACTCCAAAACGACAGAAGACTTCATGAACTAGTTTATCTGCAACTGTTGAAGCTTCTTGATTTGGAATGGCGAAGACTTCTGGCCACTTAGTGAAGTAATCCATCACAACCATGAAATACTTGTTACCGCTTTCACTCTCCGGAAACGGCCCCGCCACGTCAATGGCTATTCTCTCCCATGGTGCACCAACATTGTACAACTTCAATGCACCTCTACTACGAGTCTGAGGTCCCTTTACAGCCGCACAACTTGTACATTTGCGACACCAGTCCTCGACATCGTTTCGACAGTGGACCCAGTAAAACCGTTCTCGGATCTTCAGTAGAGTTCGTTTAACTCCCAGATGGCCTCCTGAACAATCATTATGGTACAGCTGTAGAACATCCGGTACTTTAACTTTAGGGACAACCATTTGCAAATGACAGCTGTCTCCCCGAACGTTTTCCCATTTACGACACAGAACTCCATCCTGAAGCAGCAAGCTGTCCCACTGGGCCCAATAGCTTTTAGTGGTCGAACTCATCGCTGAGACGTCACTCCACTTGGGCTTGGGAGCACTGGCCTTTATCCATTCCAGAATCGGCTTTATGTCCGGATCTTCCTGCAGTGCATGTAGTAAGCTGTCCTTCCACTCGTTGCTGAGGTGGTCTGCCCTGAGCATCCTCACGGATACCACTTCCTTACTCTCTTGCCTAGTACAATGTTTGCAATCTTCAGGACAAGGTCTTCTTGACAATGCATCTGCGTTGCCATGAGATTTCCCGCTGCGATGTTCGATCTCAAAGTCGTATTCCTGCAGTAGTTCAATCCACCTCGCAACTTGTCCTTCTGGGTTTTTAAACTGCAATAGCCATTTTAGTGCAGCATGGTCAGTTCGTAAGTGAAATTTTCGTCCCAGAAGATATTTGCTAAAATGTTGCAACGACTTTACCACAGCTAGCAATTCGCGTCTTGTGACACAGTAGTTCCTTTCCGGTTTTGACAACGACTTGCTGAAGTACGCTATCACGACCTCTTGGTCACCATTCCGTTGAGACAACACACCGCCGAGTCCTATATCACTTGCGTCTGTGTCAACTATAAATTCTTTGCTTGCATCAGGGTATCCCAAAATAGGTGTTTTGCACAGACGGTCCTTGAGCTCCTGGAATGCGATATTGCAACTTTCATCCCAGCAGAAATGTCGCTTCTCCTCGGTTAGCTTGTGCAGAGGTTTGGCTATATCTGCAAAGTTCTTCACGAATCGCCGGTAATAGGAGCACAAACCCAAAAATGCTCTAACCTGCGTCTTGTCTTTTGGAACCGGCCAATCCTTGACAGCGGCGATTTTCTCTGGATCTGTGCGGATACCTTCTTCCGATACTACAAACCCCAAAAAGTTAACTTGCCGTTGAAATAGTGAACATTTCTTCGGGCTCAACTTGAGGTTGGCACTCTAATCTTCATAGCACCGTTCCAGGTTTTGAAGGTGTTCCTCAAACGTACGGCCCACGATGATGATGTCATCCAAGTAGACCAGACAGGCATCGCCAATTAGCCCGGTAAGTACAAGTTCCATCAGCCTTTCAAACGTTGCTGGAGCATTGCACAACCCAAACGGCATTACTTTGAATTGCCACAGACCCTTTCCCGTCGAGAACGCAGTTTTCTCCTTGTCCTTAGGGTCAATTTCAACTTGCCAGTAGCCACTTTTTAGATCCAGCGTGCTAAACCATTTTACTCCTGTAAGCATGTCCAGCGTGTCATCAATTCTTGGCAAGGGATAGCTGTCCTTCTTTGTAACGTCGTTCAGACGGCGGTAATCAACACAGAACCGCATGCTGCCATCCTTCTTTTTCACCAGCACCACTGGTGAACACCATGGACTAGAGGAAGGTTCAATAACACCATCCTTCACCATTCCTTCAATCATGGTTTCCACTTCCTTTTCACGTGCTACCGGCAATCTTCTTGGCCGCTGACAGATAGGCAATTCCTCTCCTGTGTTTATTTTGTGTTGAACTAGGCCAGTCTTTCCTATGTCAGCATCATTTGATGAGAATACATCGGCGTACTTGAGTAACAACTTCTTCGCCTTGACCAATTCGTTCGGGGACAGAACACTGCGACAGTCTTCCAAAAGTGTGGTCACTCTCGTTTCTGAATCCTTGCTGGGCGTCCCACTCGATATATATTGGCACTGACGTAACCAATCCACTTCCTCACAAGTACCAACCAGTGTGCCTTTTTCTATAATCTGTTCCCGGTCGCAAAGGTTCAGCACACGTACTCCTGAGATGTCAGTGGTCCTGACCAAGGTTCGAGCTACTTTCCATGGAAGGTCATTGTTTACCCTTTCCACAAGTACACAACGGTGAGCTTGCCCAGCGTTTCGAGGTAGACTAACCGGAACAATCGTTTCCGATCTCGGCGGAAGAACAATCTTCTTGATGCTGTACACGTTCCCTGGTAACGCACCTTCCATAAAAAGTTCCTCCTGTCCACATTTCAAAACACCTTGCTTAACGTCGATCTCACAACAATTATTCCTCATAAAGTCTAGGCCTAAGATGCAGTCGTCCATTATATCAGCCACGATGACATTATGCAGGTAGATCACGTTGCCTAGCTTCAACTCCATCTCCTTCTCTCCACGGACGGGTATACGCTGACCGGTGGCTGTTACCAAATTAAGGCGTTCTCGGTTGTATGCGGAGTCCCCAAGGAACTGACTTATAAGTTGGGAACTAACAACCGTACGAGAGGCTCCAGTGTCTATGGTCAGCTTACACGGCATTCCGTTGATCTCGCCCTTTATGATTAGGCTGTTCCCATCATGGGTTTGTGAGATCGAGATCCTTGGGGCTCTTTTAACATCAGCCAGCACCCGCCCCGCAGTTCTGGCTTTTACTCGTTTCCCTGCCGCTGCTGGGCGGTGCTGTTGGCCGCACTACCCTCCTGAGATCGTTCAATTTCCCTTTCTAGGGTTCGCTTAGGGCAGCTGGATCGAAGATGGCCCTTTTCCCCACAGCCATAGCACCTTGGGCTGTATCCTTTGTTGCGGTCGCGAACTGTAGCTGCTGCAACCTCCCTGACGCGATGGGAACGATGATCCTGCCGCACGGCTTCCACTTCCAGTGCATGGGCCAAGGCGTCCTTAAGCGTCTCGTGGTGCCCGAGCCTCACAGCAGCTCTGACTTCCAGGTCGCGGATGCCGTCGATGAATGTCTGCACCAGGTTCCCTTCAATGAGCGCAGGTACAGACCGGTATGCTTTTCGCACCAGCTTCTCCACTTCTAGAGCCCACTGCTGCAGGTTTTCGTTGATGCGCTGCACACGATCTTTAAGCTGCGCACGAAAGACGTGTTCCAGGTGAGCGTCGCCATATCTCGCCTCCAATGCCTCAAGGAGTTGCTCATAAGTCACTTCCTCACCGAGAGCTTCCAGAACTGTTAAGGCCTGGTCGCGCAGGCCTAGTGTGAGAGCAGTCATGGCCTGACTTTTATTCCAGCCGTTCGCCTTCATAACAGCCTCGAACTGGATTTTGTAGGCTGACCAGGAAGAAGTCCCGTCGAATGGTGGCACCTTGAACCCACGTAGCGAAGGTGTAATAGCTACTACGGGAGCTGTAGTTCCATCCCCCAGTTTGAGGTCGTCCAGCGTTTTCTTCACGTCAGCCATCACGTAATCAACCCGATTGTTTACTTGGTCGATTTGGGTTTTAGCTTCCTTGATTTGGGTTTCAGCTTCCGACAGGCGGTTGTCATGTTGAGCAACCCTATCCTTCACCTCCCTAATCTCTTTCCCGAAGTTAGCGTGGATGTCCTTCACGAGGAGCATCTGCTCTTCCTGTCGGCGGGCCTGTTCCTCCTGCTGCTCTTTCAACCAACGGGCCTGTTCCTGCAGCATCACCATCAGAGCACCTAAATCGGGTGCTGCAGATGGAGGAGCTACTGACGGGCCTGCAGCCGGCGGCTGGCCCTCCGACGTCAGCGGCGATGCACCACCAAATCTTCTTTGGTCCGTCTCCTGCTGGCGTTGATTTCGGGTACGGACACCCTCCGTTTCCTCCTTAGGTAAAATCGGCATGATTTTATCCCACTTCTGACACCAATTGTTACGAGCTTGAGGTTCGTGACAATAAAAATTGCCGATAAAATTACCTAAATTAACACTTTAATTTACTTTACACAATTAAAGTTAAAACACTAATAATTTAAACACACTAATTCACTTAATTCCACTCCGAAGCTTCGCTTGTGTCGCTGAGTTCAACTCTACTGCGATCGCATCTTGCAGCGCCTATATATTTGAATTAGCAAAGAAATATCCAGAATGTTCAAGTAAACACGCGGAAGGTACCGAGCGTTCGAGTTTCGACTAGGCGCTGTCAGTTGAGCGATTTGTGATGTCATTTTCTCAATGCTCCCCTCGCTCTCGTTCCTGACACTAGATGGCGCTAGTTGACTTATTCATGCAACAATATTATCAATAATTACATACATTCATTAGTCCAAGATATTGGTTCGGAATCGCCAGATCTATGCATTTTTGGTGAAAATTTGAGAAGTCGCGAAGAAAATTTATCGTTCATAGCACATGATGAAAAAGATTTACCTGTTTGTTTACAAACACAAAATCTGCTTTCGAAAAATTCTCCAAGTGGGGTAAAATTGACTGCAAACAGTTGAATAAAACATTGGGACGTCAAACATCTCAGTCCCCCCCGTGACCATGGTTGCTGTAAAGCACCCGAAACGTCGGGAATTAAAAATAAGTAAAAGTAGTGAAATAAACGCGATAAAATCCGTAAATTTAGTTTTATTCAATGTGTAGTGTTCGCGTAAATTTAAGAAATCATTATGCAAACAGTTCTCCTAAAAAATTTGTTACCTCCGATGAAAAAGTGACTTCAACTGCCAAGATAACCTCAACTAGGAAGAAAGAAAATATCAAGAAAAAATTTTTGGGTGCTGAAACAATTCGAGACTCTGCACTACAAAAAAAATCAAATGCCAAACAAGACAATATTCTAAAAGAAATAGAAATAAATAACGTTCAACCAAAAACATCAAACAAAATACAAAACAGAAAACGTAAATCTAAGAAAAAGAAGAGAAAGTTAGATAGATATGTAGTAGAATCAAGCTCTGAAAACTCAGACATTATGAGCGTAGTAGATACGGAAAATTCTGAAAGCGAATCCATGAAAGATTTTATTAAAAAATATTTACTAGAGGAAGATTACAAAGAAGAATTCAAAGAAGATTACACAGAAGATGTTTCGTTTTTTACAGGCAATCCGAGTAACATAAAAAAAGATGACTGGATATTGATTTCTTAAATTTACGCGAACACTACACATTGAATAAAACTATTATTTACTGATTTTATCGCGTTTAATTACTTTAATTTATTTTTATTATTATCCCGACGTTTCGGGTGCTTTACAGCGCCCATGGTCACGGGGCTGATTTAAGATCTTAGCGCTTCCTCGAATGTCTTTCTTTGTTGATATTTTGACACACGTAGGAATGAGATTATGGTCTCTGCACCTCTTCAAGAAATTTAAAGATGTTATATATCCCCCGTGACCATGGGCGCTGTAAAGCACCCGAAACGTCGGGATAATAATAAAAATAAATTAAAGTAATTAAACGCGATAAAATCCGTAAATAATAGTTTTATTCAATGACTGGATATTGGCAAAATTTGCCACAAAAAAAAAGTTTAAAACATTACGTTGGACAAGTCATAAGCGTTAAAAATGAAATCCCTACAGTGAAATTCTTAAGAAAAATAAAAAATGCCAAAGGCAAGAAATTAGCGTTCACGTACCCAAATGTAGAAGACACTTGTGAAATGATGCACTTAAATGACATAATTCTAGTATTGCCTCAACCAAATATGTCGCGGAGGGGTCAGATAATATTTGATATAAATTTAAGTGAATATAATGTGCAATAATTAAAAGTAATTTTATTGATCTTTATTTATATAATTAAGCTTTTATTTTTTCGTTATCTTGATGTAGTAAAACAATGCGTTTTGTTGGCTATAGTGATAGCTGTTTCTAATTTTGGACGGTTTTGGATTACTTACAGTTCAGGTAGCCAACTGAGTACTTATGTCATAAGATGATAGTTAAATGCTAAAGGCAGATGTTACAATGATTTCATGTCAAACTTGGTTGTCCACCAAAGCTGTTAGACTTACAAAATAGGTCAGTTGACTTTTATTAAACGATGATCTCATAAAAATACTTTTGTTCCTGAGTACATTCCTAAGTTTTTTTTAATTTAAATAGGTAACTTATTGTTTATAGGGCTTGTCTTTTTTCCATTGTGTTTATTGAAGTTTTTGGTTGATATTTTTGTTATTAAATTATTTACTCCTACCACATGAGTAACTAGGTTCACGCGTTGATAACACGGGTAAATCTCTGAGAGTATCAGATGTAGGTAATAATTTTATTCTTTTTTTATAATCTTTTGCGTTTATTTGTTGATCTCAAGATTACATTATTTTTATGATGCTAATCTCAATAACATTTTTATTTCTTTTTTATAAGTTTGATTTTAAGTTAAGATTCATTATTAAGCCTTCGGGTGCTTTACAGCGCCCATGGTCACGGGGCTGATTTAAGATCTTAGCGCTTCCTCGAATGTCTTTCTTTGTTGATATTTTGACACACGTAGGAATGAGATTATGGTCTCTGCACCTCTTCAAGAAATTTAAAGATGTTATATATCCCCCGTGACCATGGGCGCTGTAAAGCACCCGAAACGTCGGGATAATAATAAAAATAAATTAAAGTAATTAAACGCGATAAAATCCGTAAATAATAGTTTTATTCAATGACTGGATATTGGCAAAATTTGCCACAAAAAAAAAGTTTAAAACATTACGTTGGACAAGTCATAAGCGTTAAAAATGAAATCCCTACAGTGAAATTCTTAAGAAAAATAAAAAATGCCAAAGGCAAGAAATTAGCGTTCACGTACCCAAATGTAGAAGACACTTGTGAAATGATGCACTTAAATGACATAATTCTAGTATTGCCTCAACCAAATATGTCGCGGAGGGGTCAGATAATATTTGATATAAATTTAAGTGAATATAATGTGCAATAATTAAAAGTAATTTTATTGATCTTTATTTATATAATTAAGCTTTTATTTTTTTCGTTATCTTGATGTAGTAAAACAATGCGTTTTGTTGGCTATAGTGATAGCTGTTTCTAATTTTGGACGGTTTTGGATTACTTACAGTTCAGGTAGCCAACTGAGTACTTATGTCATAAGATGATAGTTAAATGCTAAAGGCAGATGTTACAATGATTTCATGTCAAACTTGGTTGTCCACCAAAGCTGTTAGACTTACAAAATAGGTCAGTTGACTTTTATTAAACGATGATCTCATAAAAATACTTTTGTTCCTGAGTACATTCCTAAGTTTTTTTTAATTTAAATAGGTAACTTATTGTTTATAGGGCTTGTCTTTTTTCCATTGTGTTTATTGAAGTTTTTGGTTGATATTTTTGTTATTAAATTATTTACTCCTACCACATGAGTAACTAGGTTCACGCGTTGATAACACGGGTAAATCTCTGAGAGTATCAGATGTAGGTAATAATTTTATTCTTTTTTTATAATCTTTTGCGTTTATTTGTTGATCTCAAGATTACATTATTTTTATGATGCTAATCTCAATAACATTTTTATTTCTTTTTTATAAGTTTGATTTTAAGTTAAGATTCATTATTAAGTACCTTTTTGTTGTAGCTTTCTCAAAGCCAATGTCGATTAATTTATTTCAATTCATAGTTTATTATATGATGCAACTCATATGAATCAGATTTAACTACGTGTCAAGTCTTTTGTTTGATTAAATACCTATATAAAAATAAAACTGTTTCAATTACTCGTCATTACTCTAATCATTCCTCAAAACTACCTAACAGTTTGGTGCCTTAGCACTTCTCGCTTTCTACTGACGATGAGAATATATGATTACTATTTCTGTATGTTAACTACCATTAAATAATTAATAGACTGTAAGTAGTTTGCATTTATATTATTTACTTGGTACCAAGAGTATAAAACGGCTATTTGTGCAATACAATGTATTAAATAGTAACAACCCTAGTGCATACTTTCGTTTGTATGGAGAATGTAAAAAAGGCTTGGCAACTTTGCCCACTCCATTTTTGTGGCCGTTTCTTATATGATACAGTGCAACATTGCACCGCTTTTTTATCATACTTCTTAAACCACTTAATATAAAGATCAAAATATCGAAGCTACTGTGTTACCATGTCAAGTGGGCAAACATAGCCATTTTTTAAATATTTGGCCCACGTTCTAAATTAACTTTTTTTGCAAGTATGACCATTTTTTAATATAGTAATTTTCAAATTTAAGTAAACCTAGAAACATTTTCGACTACTTATTGCGAGTATTTTATTAAATATGTTTATAATTTTAAATTAAATTAGAGTAACGCATAAAAAGCGGGCAAAGTTGCCACGTTTTACGGTAATCTATGCTGTGGCTCACAGACATCTATGAAGAATTCTTATCCTCAAGAAATAAAATGTAATGCGTTGTCACCCCTGAGGACTGAGATGGAATGTCTCATTACGAGGGGAGCACTGAATGAACTGAATGAATTTCGGGAATCAAGGAAGTGACACAACATTACTACTTAAAATGTATTTATTGCTTTTCGAAGTATTCTCCGCGAAATTTGACACATTTTCCATACGATGGAACCAATCATTGAAGCAACCATTCCATTCGGAAGTTGGGGTCTCCAAAATGGCCGTTTTGTAGGCGTCCACAGCTTCTTCAGGTGATGAAAATACCTGTCCACACAATTTATTCTTTATTTTAGGTAAAGTATAGAAATCATTAGGGCTTAGGTCGGGGCTGTACGGCGGATGGTCTAATAATTATGTTTTCTTGCTCTAAAAACTCTTTTGTTATTATGTGAGAACTGCGGTGTGATGGAGGATCATGCGGCGGTTGCAGTTCTCTTTACGGAGTTCAGAAAACACCTGTGGCAAACAAATGCTAGCATACCATTCTGCATTAACCGTTCTTTGTCCCTCAAGAGGAATAGTCGTAATATGGCCGGTTTTGGAGACAAACGTGGCCACCATTTTTTTTTGCAACACTCCGTGAACGAACAATTTTTGTTGGTTTTAACTCATATTCGAACACCCAAACTCGTGACTGGTTTTTTGTTTCGGGTTCGTACGCGTATATCCAGGATTCGTCACCTGATACGATGATACAGCATTTGAGGATCCTGCGTGGAATCTTTCGAGAGTTTTGACGCACCAAGTAACGCGAGCTGCTTTTTGCTCTTCACAGAGCGAATGCGGTATCCATCGCGAAAACAACTTTTTTACACCTAATTGTTCATGCAAGATTATTTGTATTTGTTGAAATTCAGCAAACCGCGAAATGCCATCCATAATCTTTGTAACCATTCAAAGTCATAATAAATTATCGTTCTTGAATTTTCTCGATTCAATTCCATTTTCTCAACGACTAAACAAGTTTGACAAAACCTTGTGACAAGACCGAGAATCTTTTTTAAATAAATAAATGGTATTCGATTTTTAAAACCAAGGTGTTTTCGATTAAAAAGATTTTAATATGACAGGAACAGTGGAAATATTCCATTCCCGATACTTTTAGTGCAGCCTAGTACCAGTAAGAAGGATCTCCGGTTTGAAACACTGACTATACGAAACACAGCAGCATTAAGCTGCTATTTAACGCTGGTATTCTGTGAGTGCGTGGTCCTACCCCGGTTGAGCCGAACCATTCGTGCTACAACCATAATATTATAGCTGCAGCGTGGCTCTACCACGTACAGACAGACGCCACCACACATCATCATAACGTTATATAGTAATGATGCTGTGTGGTGATGGTGTAAGAATATACACTGCCCCATATCGTCTCGTGGGTGTCTTGAGAGGTGATAAAGAGAAACTGAAACAGGAGATGACTTCATTGCATATTTCTGATAGCAACACAATATTTTGAAGAATACTATGAACATGGAGATGACAAAGTGTACTGGCGGTGTCAGAATATCTACTACTCCAAATCGCCACGCTGGAGTCGTAAGAGAAGACAAAGGGCACAAACTAGGAGATGGGCAACAGCGTCTCCCTGATTATAACTGAAAACAATAAAAACCCACGGTTGTAAACTCGCCCGCATGGCAACTGTGGCAAATATGACGCAATACACGGGGGAAGCCTATGTTCGGCAGAGGACTTTTAAAGGCTGTAAAGTTAACGATAAACGACGAATCGAAGAAGATAAATACAAACTATCATTAAAAATAAAAAATAAACACGAAGGTCTAGTCTGTTTCCACCAACCTTCCATTCGGTATTTATTTTAAGATTCCATTTTATATTATATATTTTATATATAACACTATTTAAAGCGTGCAGCCTGTGGTCGAATTATTCACAGCGGACTGTCGACACTTTACGTGTCCAGTATAATAATGGCTTCAGGATCTTGTTGGGGCTACCCCGATTTTGCAGTGCATCAGGCATGTTTGCAAAGGCGCGTACAGATAACTATTACGCCCTTATAAGGAAGAAAACAGCCTCGTTGCTTGGCAGGGTGCGGGCTAGCTCCAACTCCATCATGAAAGTAATTGCTAAAAGATACGACTCATTCCTCCTTAAGCAATATTACCGCCTATGTTTAGTTAATAAGGCGCTTGTATTTAAGAATTAGATTTAGGTACTAACATAGGTTATAAGTTTCATATTTACTAACAAATTTTATTGATCACTTGGTTATCAGAAATAAAATTATTATTATTATTATTATATTAGTTTTTTAATTAGCTTTTTCCGAATAAATGCAGTTTCAATGAGGACATAGGGCACGGAAAGGTTTTTCTACTCATAACTTGTAAATATAATACTACACTTATAAATATAATCATCATATACATATAAATACTTATAAATATACACTTGTAAATATAATCTGCTAACTTTAATATCTAAGTATATATTTTAGACATACCTATGTACATTTACATTCAAAAACCAAAGTATTTTTTCCAAAATAAAAGAAAAACATGATATTAACACGCGAAATAAAGAACAACTTTTCTTACCTTCATCCCAGAATTAAAATACTAAATTACAGCCCATACTATAAGGCAGTTAAATTTTTTTACTGGCAGCGATCACCGATCGGTTAGAGGCACACTGAACCTAAACGTACCTAAAGGTCTTGTCTAATGAAGCCAACGCTCCGTCCCCCTCATGCTCTAATCCAAAGTCGCGAAACCTTTCATCTCAAGTTCGAAAACCGTTTTCAGAGCCTAGAATATTGCAATGCAGTGGACGATATGAACGACAAGCTCGAGGAAACTGTCCAAGCAGTCGGCTAAGCTCTGCAAGACCCGCCCCAGAAGAACACAAAAACTTTCCGATCACACTCTTAATCTCATGGCTGTTAGAGTAAATGAAGCTGCAGTCTTCAACAGATTTGACAGGATACAGGCAACTGAACACGCAGATCTGCTAATGCATGCGGCGAGACTTTCGCAACTTTAATACTGCTCGTATTGAAGAAGCGATCGAGCGGAACCAGGGCACCAGTCTTTGCCAGAGATCTGTCTGCCACAAAGAGCTAAATGTCAAAGCAGAAGGCTAAGTGTGGCAGCATCGTTTCCGGGACACCTGAGATTTTGAGTGAGATTGAGAGGTTCTATGGGCAGCTGTACACATCATCATTGGAGTCACACGCAAGTGTGAGTAACGATGCAAGAGCAAGTCTTATCCGACATTTATTCCGATGATATCCCGGACGTCCGTCTGAGCGAGATTAGAATGGCTTTCCATACCCTTAAAAACGGTAAGGCCCTAGGCAGGAATGGAATTACAGCGGAGCTTCTAAAAGCGGGTGGAAAACCGGTACTTAAAATCTTTCAGAAGCTCTTCAATTCCGTTCTTCATGGTGGCACTACTCCGGAAGCGTGGAGCAGAAGTGTGGTAGTCTTGTTCTTCAAGAAGGGCGACAACGCTTTTTGAGATACTACAGACCGATTTCCCTTCTGAGTCGCGTCTACGTGCTGTTTTCGATAGTCAGTCATCCTATCGCACGCAGACTCGACGACTTCCAGCCTCCCGAACAAGCCGGTTTCCGAAAAGGCTTTAGCACCATAGACCACATACATAACCTTCGGAAAATTGTACAAAAGTCCAAAAAGTATAATCTGCCACTTTGCCCAGCGTATGTGGACTATGAGATAGTCTTTGATTCCGTCGAAAGTTGGGCGGCGCTACAGTCCCTTCAGCGGTGCCAAGTTGACTGTCGGTATATCGAAGTGCTGAAGTGTTTGTACAGTAGGGCTACGATAGCTATCTGAGTACAGAACCAAAGTACGAAACCTATCCAACTGCAAAAATTTGTAAGAGTTTCGGGGATATAACGTCGCTCTGAAGTTATATCCCTGAAACTCTGCACCGCTGCATTGGAAGATGTTTTCAAGCTACTGAACTCTAAAGGACATGGTGTTAACATCCATGGCGAGACCTTCGATGTGCTGACAATATAGTCCTTATGGCAAAGTCGCTGGAGGACTCTATAGTGTCTCCCGACGGATAGGTCTTAAGATGAAATGGACAAAACAAAGATTATGTGTAACATATGTCACACTTATGCTGGTAGTTATTGAGAGTACGTTTACCTGGGATAAATAGTCCGACTAGGTAAGTCCAATTTCGACCAAGAGGTCAATCGATGGATTCAACTCGGCTGGGCAGCGTTCGGGGAATTATGACACATTTTCTCCTCAGATACGAGGGGTGATCCAAAAGTAATGATAATCGGTTACTTCAGGGCCGCATAAAAATCCAAAAAAAATATTTTTTGCTTGCTTATATACTCACTACGTCAGCCTAAAAAAATCATATAAATAGATCACGATTTCCGGGAGATACATTCATTTGAATACGAACTGTCAGAGATAACATCAACATGGAGAAAAACGAAAATAGAGCTGTCATCAAGTACCTCTGTTTGAAAAAAATGTCTTCAAAAGATATACACAGTGACTTAGTGGAAACATTTGGGGACTCTGCTCCTCCATATTCTACAGTTGCACGCTGGGCCAAGGAGTTTAAAATGGGCAGAACATCCACTGAAGATGAACATCGCGAAGGACGTCCATCCACGTCACTCACTGAAGACAACGTGAAAAAAGTCGAAGATGTTGTGTTGGCAGATCAAAGAGTGACCATCAGGCATGTAGCTTAGGTCACAGGGATCTCATATGGCAGCGTTCAAAGAATCCTTGCGAATGAGTTGCATATGAAAAAAGGTATCTGCGCGTTGGGTACCCAGAATGTTAACCGACGAGCAAAAGAAAAATCGAGTTGACATTTCGAGGGTCAATCTCGAAAAGTTCCAAGCAGATCAAGAAAATTTTTTGTTCTGTTTTGTGACTATGGACGAGACCTGGATCCACCATTTTGATCCTGAAACGAAACAACAATCGATGACTTGGAAGTGAGCCTCCTCACCGACGCCAAAGAAATTCAAAGTTTCAAGTTCGGCGGGAGAGGTTATGGCATCTGTGTTTTGGGACGCTCAAGGCATAATTATGGTGAAATATTTGGAAAAGGGAGCCACTATTACGGGCTCTTACTACGCAGACCAAATAAGAAGATTACGGGAGGCCATCAAGGAAAAAAGACGCGGCAAACTGCGAGCTGGAGTGCTGTTTCACCAAGACAACGCACCGGCTCACAAAGCCGCAGTTGCGATGGCTGCCATTCAAGAAACAGGATTCGAACTGATCGAACACCCTCCCTATTCGCCAGATCTAGCTCCTAGTGACTTCTAACTATTTCCTCGGCTCAAGGAACGCCTCCGAGGCAAGAAATTCGAAGACGATAGCGAAGTAATGGCCGCTGTTGAAGCGTTTTGGGAGGGTCAAGACAAAGAATTTTTTTCAAAGGGAATCCTGGGTTTAGAAAAAAGATGGACTAAATGTATTGATTTTTTAGGAGACTATGTAGAAATATAAATTATTATTTTTACTTTTGGATCACCCCTCGTATACCTCAAAACCTAAAAACTAGTTGTACAACGAGTGCGTGTTGCCAGTAATGACTTAGAGATTTCATGCGTAATGCTTCACTGCTGGCTGTATGACGACGCTCAAGGTCGCTCAGCGAGCTGTGGAGAGGGCTCAGTATGTGTGGTATGCTCGGGGTTTCGCTGCTTAGAAGTAAGGATATCCGCAGTAGAACCAGAGTTACCGACATAGCCCAACGGATTAGTAAGCCGAAGTGGCAATGGGCCTTCCATATAGCACGAAGAACCGAGAACCGATGGGGAAAAAAGGTTCTCGAGTGGCAGTCTCGTACCGGTAGATAGTGTAGGGCGACCCCCACTAGATAGAGTGTCGACCTGGTAAGACATGCAGGAAGTTGGATGCAGGTGACTCAGGACCGTGCCTTGTGGCATTGCTTGGGGCAGGCCTACGTTAAGCAGTGGACTTGTGAAGTGCTGCAATGATGATGACATGAAAGATGCTTCCATTTAGGGCTGCTCTCTCGAAAAAAGCGTACAGATGAACCAACTTTTCGTCGGCACTTACAGAGAAATTACATATGAAAAAAATAGCTAGTAATCTACATGATATGATACGTAATTTGGTTTAGCCATAATTTTTCTATCGGTGTCACATTATAAATAAAAAAATACCCAAATCACCTCCAAATCGTTGAGATGAAACCACTTTACTCCTTCATTTTTTATCAAAGGAATATAAAAAAATATCTACTGCTTTGCAATACAAAATAAAATAATTTGGATTGGTTACTTTTTAGAAATATGTATTATTTTTATGATAATAAATTAAAAATGCATCCCGGTTAAATACTGCGTCTATATCACCCCCGCACTCGTCCACGAATTCAGTGCGGGGCGCATCGTGTTGCTAGGTGGACGTACGCCGCGTTGCGAGAGCTCAGCACTACGAAATAAAATCGTAAAATATTACTGCAAAAATTTAATTTTATTAATAGTGGAGTAGGTTTTTTCTGATTCTTGTTTAATAGTAGTGTTTTATAGTTATATTAATTGTACAGTTT
Organism: Parnassius apollo; assembly: GCA_907164705.1. Classification (NCBI taxonomy): domain Eukaryota; kingdom Metazoa; phylum Arthropoda; class Insecta; order Lepidoptera; family Papilionidae; genus Parnassius; species Parnassius apollo. Next base: position 4,313,520 of record CAJQZP010000904.1, read on the forward strand.
TATTAGTGTTTAAGTTTAGTTTGTAAAACATGGGGAATAAGCAGAAACGATTGAAGAGAGGTCTAAAAAATATTACAAACAAAAGGGTATACATTTATCAAGGTAAGTTTTATCTACATATTTCATAATATTAGACAGGTGCTGTTTATATAATACCTATATTCAAACAAAGTCGTCGTAAGTATAATACTTCTGTGCCATAGAGTAGTGAATGATCACAGAAGGACCATATTCACGCAATACTTTCAATACTTTCAGTCAATACTTATTATAAATTTTTCTTTTCGGTACTTATGTAAAGTATATTTATTTATTAATTTATTCTGATTCATTGTGATTATTTATGACAAGTTAATTTTTTGCAGGTCTTGTTTAGCTACAACTACAGACGAAAACTTTGGCAAAACTGAAAATGCTCCTGAAGTAGGTATTAATTATGATTATAGGTTAGGTACTTGCTAGTAATTTGTTAATTTATCGATTACCGGCTTAATTATTTTCAATAATAAATATATTATGTTTATGTTTTAATTTAATCTTTTTTATTTATTCATTATATAGTTTATTTATACATTATATATTATACAAAGAAATAAACTTGACATGCATTTATTTATCTAATCATATAAATATTTTTAGGAATGTTTTGGTGAGGTAAATCAAATAAAAAAATCACTACCCTTATGTAGTGAATCAGTTAGCTCTATCAGAGAAGTTGAAGGTGATTCTATGGATTAGGATGTGAATGTAAGTAATAATTTGTAATAACTACATATACATATTTTATTTTTATTGTAACTATATGTATAACTGCTTTCATTTTAGGCACAAGGTGATTAGGGCACTCAAAAACTACGTTCTCCACCGATTGACATGTTGACTCACAAGCATGTTGTAAGGTCTGTTGAAGAACTTGAAGATTATTCAGCTCCTTGTGAAGTATGTACTATCTATTTGATCTTACGATGCACTTAAACATCTTGAATAATTTAATTTTAGCTTAAAATCATACTAATTATTTACAGGTAGACACGGCCGAATCTTCTGAGAAAACATATCAACTTGAAAGTCGAAGAATTCTCAATTTAAAAACATTTTATTCAAAATACCAAGAGGTATCTTCGCATAGACCTTTCAATTGTGGTCTCGGTAGCGTGGAAATTGTTTCTGAAAAACAAACCGGTTATCAATCAACTTTTACGCTTCAATGCAAATTATTCAACATGAAATTTTTTATCTCCAGCGATGAAGGTAGAGAAATGAACATCAACAATTGTGCAGTTTTAGGGACAGTGGCAATTGGTTGTGGTCATTCACAACTCCAAGAGCTATCTGCCTCTTTAGATTTACCTTCAATACCTTTCAACATGTACCAAAAATGCCATGAAAACTTATCGAATATGTGGGAAGGAATTTCACTAAAAACAATGACCGATGCCGCGAAGGAAGAACGAGAGTTTGCCTTACTGCAAGGTCATATAGATGAAAATGGTGTTCCTATTATTGACGTAATTGTCGACGGTTGTTAGAGTAAACGCACCTATAGAAAAAAAACTCTGCGTTATCAGGAGCAGCAGTCATTATTGAAAAAAAAAACAGGGAAGATTCTGATCATCGATATTAAAAATAAGTACTGTTGTATTTGCGCACAGGCAGAGTAAAAAAGTGTTGCCTCGTGAACATAAATGTTTTAAAAATTATACAGGTCATCTATACTTGTTGAAGGATTTAAATGTTCCATTGACATGCACGGGCTGATTTATGGAAGGATGATAAGTGATGGAGATTCCGCCACATATTCCAAAATCATTGAAACTCGTTCATACTGCAATACAACAGTACAAAAAATCGAGTGCAAAAATCACATAATGCGAAATTTATGTAATAAGCTATCACAATTGAAAACTGACACCAAGTACACTCTGCGTTATAGAAAAAATATTACAGACCAAAAAATAAAGGCAATCAGATTTTCAATAAAAAAGGCAATTGAAAAGCAAACATCCAATTTAGAATCCGAGAAACGAGCACACGTTGAACTTCTTTATAACGATATATTACAGGCTCATATACATGCCTTTGGTGATCATAATGCTCGCAAACAATATTTCTACAACAAACCTAATACGGAAGATACTAGCGATAATGAATTTAGGACAAGCACTCTTTGGATCAAAATTTGCCAAATTATGACAAACGTTGCATCTCACGTACCCAGTCTCATCATAATGTGGAAAGTAATAAAGCTGAAAGTTACAATAGCATAATCGCTAAACTAGTTGGCGGAAAACGTATAAATTATAGCCTGAAAGGTGGATATGAAAACAGATGCAAAGGTGCCGCAATATCCTATAACACTCGTGCATTATTATCAACGACTTATAAATATGCCACCGGAAAAAGTCCTAAAGGAAAAGTGAAGCTGCTTGAGCAAAGAAGCTTACTGAAAAAAAAATACTTAAAAACAAAAGGCGTTAGAAAAAGGAATAGATTATTATTTAGTAAAGGGGAAGATATAAATTATGGTGAAAATTGTGCTAGAGAGGATATAGTTCCAGAAATAATGGAGAAAGAAAAAATTACTTTCATCAATAATTTAAAGAAAAGCAAAGATGAAAGAGAAAAAATTGAAAAAGATACTATTTTACAGTTTATGCAGTGAATGGCTGGAATTGAGAAGGAAACTATTAACAGCCTCTAACTTCGGCCGAATTATAAAGAGACGTTCAAATATCAGTTGTAGTAACCTAGTAAAAGATTTATTATATAAAGATCGCATTAGTCACGTCAAATCAATAAAACATGGGACTGAAAATGAAAAAATAGCTCTTGAGCAAATTTCAAAAGACACTGGATTGGTTATACAACCACGCGGTTTATATATTGACGACGAATTGCCATATCTAGGCGCTACTCCTGACGGTATATGTGTCGAGGAAAACATGGTGGTAGAAATTAAATGCCCTGTTGCAGCTCACCAACTAAGTTTTACCGAAGCAGTTACAAAAAAAAATACCCTTTTATAAAATCGATAAAACTGGTACGATTATTATTAACACCAATCATAATTGGTATTACCAGATTCAGGGTCAGCTTCACATAACCAAAAGAATAAGATGCCTTTTTGGACTATGGCTGGGTGAAAATATTCCCATGAAAATTGATATAATAGAAAAAGATGACAAGTTCTGGAAAGACGTAATGGAAAATAAATTAACTAGGTTTTATTTGGATTGCATATTACCAGAAAAATGAAAATTAGAGACCCTATTTATATAGAAAAAGCTGTGGAAGGAAGCGCAAATAAAAATAAACTACCCAAAAAAAGAAAACAAAATGATTTAAATCAAAATAAAAAAGACAATGAATTACAAGAAGACGCTGTACAAGAGAAAAAAGAAAACGATAAAGAGAAGGAAATAGAACTAAGGAAAGAAAAAGAGGTTGAAGAGAAAAATGAAGACAACGAGATCGAAGAAGAAAATAAAAGATTTTGTCGGGCTATCGAAATTTCCGAATGTAAATATATGTGAACACGGAGAAATAAGTGAGGATGAAGAAGTTCAACCAACCAAAAGAATAAAAATACCACTATAAATGCGCTACACATAAAAATTAATTTAACTTTCACGATGATTTGACCTTCCGTGATTTCGCCACTCTGTGACGAGACAAAGCGCGGCAACGCAAGTGGCGGCAAGGCGCGGGCCGCGGCGCATCTTTTCTGTCGCATGCGGGTAGCGGAGTGGCGCGGAGAGGGGTCGTTAGCTCCGCCCAAATGCACAAGGCCATTAGCTTGAATACAAGCCTTAATAAGAAATTAAAAAAATATGTAATACAAAGCTGTTTTTACAATATCTACAAAATTAAATTACTCCTTATAAATCTAATTACTTTGAGTTTGGCCAGACTGCAAACGCGGGCGCGGTATGCAGCGCACTGTCCGCAGTCGAGTACGGCTTTGTTCCGAGTGTTGCCGTGATCAGTGTTTGTCAAACTATAATATATAGATGAATAAGACTTATTTTCACTGGAAAGTTCTTACTGTAAATGGCAAACTCTACAAGTGAAAAATGAAATCAATTTACTCAGAGCAAATGAAGGAGAATTTCACACACTTAATGCAAAACTGCGAGCGCAAACTCAAAATGTTTTTGGATATAGGAGAGTATCAATGGATACGTTCGACTATATATTAGAAAACAGTAAATTACCTTATAAAATAAATTCTTCTACATTTATTTCGGAAGACATAACAACGCGCGCGGTTAGCTCTATCTGGTTTGAGATGCCCGCTCCTCGCGTGGTTAGCCGCTTGGCGTCCGCGTACTCACTGCAGCCAATTGTATTAACGATGTATGGCGTAAGTTGCCCGCGCGCTCCCCGCGCGAACCAGCCCGCGCTCGCCAACGCGTCCACCCCACACCCGCGTTACTACTATGGACACTCAAAGAAAGATTTTACGTTTGAGTACGTCGCGCCCCGCCCACCCCGCACCCGTGTGGCTACTATGTACACTCAAAGAAAGACGTCGTTTGAGTACGTCGCACCCCGCCCACCCCGCACCCGCGTGGCTACTATGGACACTCAAAGGAAGACTACGTTTGAGTACGTCGCGCCCCGCCCACCCCGCACCCGCGTGGCTACTATGGACACTCAAAGGAAGACCACGTTTGAATACGTCGCGCCCCGCCCACCCCGCACCCGCGTGGCTACTACGGACACTCAAAGGAAGACTACGTTTGAGTACGTCGCGCCCCGCCTACCCCGCACCTGCGTGGCTACTATGGACACTCAAAGAAAGATTTTACGTTTGAGTACGTCGTGCCGCGCCCGCCCCGCATCCGCGTTTCTACTATAGACACTCAAAGGAAGACTTTACGTTTAAGTATGTCGCGCAGCGCCCGCCCTGCGCCAACGTGGCTACTATGGACACTCAAAGGAAGACTTTATGTTTTAGTATGTCGCGCCGTGCCTGCCTCGCACGGCACGACATACGATACAGCCTTTGCAGTCTGGCCAAACAATATGTATTCTTTATTTTTTTGCTATTACTAAGCCATTTTATGTTTTTTTTTTCATTTTGACTAATTGTCTAATTATAACTAATCATAATAGTTATGTAAGTCACAGACCTAATAATGCGGGACCCATAACCTGAAAAGGGTGGTTAAGTTGTAAGATATAATATTTTAAGTAAACACCAAATGTACACTTAACTTATAATACATACATAAATATTTTGAATTATAATTTGTTTCATTTACTTATATATAAAACACTTACTTATTGTAAATATTTTATCAGGTAGCTCACGAAATAGGTTTTGCTCCAGTATGTATTATCATATGCCTCTGCAAACGAATTTTTGTCATACATCTATATTCACAGATATTACATGAAAATGGTTTTTCTCTCATATGTATTTTCATATGAATTTGCAAACGATTCTTTGTAATACATCTATATTCACAAATATTACACGAAAAGGGCTTTTCACCAGTGTGAAATTTTATGTGTGTTCTCAATGTAGTTTTTCGTATACATTTATATTCACAAATATTACACGACAAAGGTTTTTCACCGGTGTGTATTTTCATATGTGTTTGCAAATCACTTCTTCTAATACATCGAAATTCACAGATATTACACGAAAACGGTTTTTCTCCGGTGTGTATTTTCATATGTGTTTTCAAGTAACTTTTTCCAATACATCTATACGCACAGATATTACACGAAAAAGATTTTTTTCCTGTGTGTACTTTCATATGTTTTTGGAAATAACTTATTGTACTGCATCTAAATTCACAGATATTACACGAAAGAGGTTTTTCACCGACGTGTATTTTCTTCATATGTGCTTGCAAATCAATTTTTCTAATACAGCTAAATTCACAGATATTACACGAAGAAGATTTTTCTCTGGTGTGTATTTTCATATGTTTTTGCAAATTACTTTTTGTACTACATCTAAATTCACAGATATTACATTGAAACGGTTTTTCTCGGGAGTGTATTTTCATATGCGATTTCAAGTAACTTTTTCTAATGCAGCTATATTCACAAACATTACACGAAAAAGATTTTTCTCCAGTGTGTACTTTCATGTGCTTTTGCAAATAACTTTTTGTTCTACATCTAAATTCACAGATATGACATGAAAAAGGTTTTTCTCCATCGTGTATTTTTATACGCCTTTGCAACGAACTTATCTCTTTGTAAAATATTTCTGTTTGTTGTGGTACTGGAGTTTGTTCAACTAGTGTCTGAACTGCAGTGGTGTCAGAGTTTCTTTGCATCTTATGACTGTAAATGGAAATGTGTTTGGCGAGAATGCCTTTTGTTGAATTATTTTTACTACAACCATCAGACTCAAGAATGTCTTTTGTTGACACCCCAGATGTTTTTTCCGTAAGAGTATTTACGCTCTTTTGTTCCAAAATGTTCTTTTTCATAATCTTTGTAGGTGTGATATACAGTTCTGAAATACACACGAACTAAATATTTTAATCGGTTTCCAATGCGCGGAGTTTATGCCTTATAGCATCTTCTATCAGTTAACTTAGGGAGAAATAGAGAAATTATATTTAACATAATTATACTAAATAATGTAGCTAGATATAAAGTATTTTAGCCAATTACTCCGCATAATGTCTCTTATATTCATTTTTGGATGGAAATAATGGTTCTTCTGACCATGTTATAATTACAATAATCTAATAATCGCAGCATAAGAGGATTCATAATACATTCTATTCAATGGGTTTCGTAACAGGCAACTATGGGTTTGCCAGAAAAATCTGATGGCAGTATAACCATCTCGTTTGCTTCAGATGTAAAATATTCAGACCGACGACAGGCAACATTGCCAGAGGTGCTCAAGGCAAATCCTCCCTAGATAGGGAGAGATCCTTCCTTGTTCAGCGGTGGAAGTTTACGGGAAGATTAAGGTATAGAAATTATTTGTAGGCCATACAAATACTCAAAACAAGCCCTAGTAAAATTTCACAATACGCTAGTAACTCAGGTTCATTCTCCAACGGCAATAATAAAATTGTTAATTTTGTATGTATATAAGGAGGTAATCGTAATCGTAGTCAAAACGAAATGTGGCCAAAGATGAGATCGACCGCTATGAGAACAGTCAAAAAAATTTATCACCTTAATACGTATAACTTTCCAATAAAATAGCATAAACGTATTTTTGTTGAATACTTATTATTCCTGAAATGCTAATTTCTACGGGACAAGTTTACATTTTAGTTTACTTTTTCATATCCAAGTTCAAGATACTGTGGTGTTAAAAAAGTAATACATCCTTGATGCCCATTGACTTGCCAAATAGTGCAACGTGTGGGGCTGAGTGCGTGGGTAAGGCGAGAGTAGCGAAGAAAGGAATTAAAATAAAGTTCTACACTTTATGCTGTAATGTCACACACGAGATATGTCCACGATTTACAATAAGAAGGATAACACAGATTACAGTAATGGTTTATAGGACAGAGAAAGAAAGATAGAATAGAAAATACAGTGTTAATATATTAAAGACATAATAATAAGGTCTATGATACAAAAGCATTATTATATGTCTCTTCGATGCATAAGCATTATGATAGTAGAGTTATGGGTTAAAGACCTATATATTAAAGACATAAGTAAGGTCTATGAAATAAAGCAAATACGTGGAAGGTCTCAAATAAGTAAAAGTATTATATTAATAGAAATGGGACTCGAAAAATATTATTATAGTATCGTGTATGCTGCTTCACGAGCAACTGAGATCGAGGTTAACTTGGACTCGCTAACCGATGTGTCCTAGACATATCATCTTAGTGCCGGTGGTAAGCGGGTTTGTTGTAGCAATTCGGCTTTCCCGTGGACATCGCACACCCATACCGTTTGAGGGCGTCGTCGTAGCGCATAGCGATGCGTTGTCTATCTTTCGGATTGGGATGAGTGTGTTTGGTAGCACTTTTAAGTGTAACAAGCATACTCAACTTCATGTCTTAGCGCATTAACGCTATGATACGTGGAGTTTTATCCACTAACGTCTTAGTAGCGTGGTACTATGATACATTGGTGATATTTTTTAGTTAACAACAATACAAATTTTGTTACCAAAGTCGATAGGGATCATGTGGGTGTGTTGTGAGGGAGCGCTATCCGTATGATAGTTGTAGTGATGCTTACTGCTACTTGCGGTATTTTTTTTAAAGAATATTAACAATGCTATAAACATTACTAATATTCACCTTAACCACTCGTGGTAAGCTTAAATTGCTTGTGTTACAAGTGGTTCACGCCAGTAGAAGAATGGCGGATTCGAACCCACGACCTTTTTTGAGTTCGCGGTCCGCGCCTTGCCATTAGGCTACTGTCGCTTATATACGGTATTGCGTCTTGTGATGGATCTGCGGGTGTGCTGCGCCTGATCCGACGCATTCTTGTGGTTCGTGTCGACGGAGGTATGCGGGTGGTGATGTCTGCTGGGATGTATGAGGGACCTTGGGATGGTGTAAGCCCGACGATAGTCGTATTGATGCTTGTTGCGTTCTGCAGCATTGCGTCTCTGCGATAGTAGCTTGGTGGGACGCTATTCTTAATGGCGCTCTCTGCGTCTTGGTGTGACTCACACCTAAGTAGCTTTACCCAAGTCGGGTCCCTTCATTACGGGGCTGCAGACTGTTTGACCTCCATGATGTTTTGTATAACAACATAATAATATATCTCTGTAACTTTCCCACCTTTGAATGATTGAAGGCAACTTGTTTGTGGGTGAGACAAACATGATCGAAAATGTATTTACTCAACGTCAGTGACACAAAACCTTTTTGATGGCAAATTATTACTAACATCTTATAGCTGCCTTTTGGCTATATCTGCCGTTGTAATGGTGGAGCATATGTGTCGACCTCATGCGGGTGGTAGCTGGAGGGAGGATCTGAGGACTCTCAAGGCTGCGGCCGAAAGCCGCACAACGTGGGACCTCATTCCCTTGAGGTGAGCGGTAGACTCATGACACGCTCTGCGGCTAGTAGCCGTGCTAATCATGCAATTGGTGGTGATCCCATACACTTACATCACGTCTGCAGGAGCGGCAGTCTGGCAGGTGGTGGCGCTCACGGAGGGTTTACGGCCAGTGTGCCTATTTGCCTAAACCGTGTGACGTACATTCACTGTGGCTGGATTCGTTCGTATTCTGTATGGCGTTTACACGCATTGCCGCAGGACTCACATGTGTGATGAGTGTAAAGTCGCACTATGCGTATCTTCATGTTTTAAGTTGTACCACACAGTATCGTATTATTAAAGATAAAATTGTTATTCATTTAATAACGGCTTACTTAAACGGAAATAAATAAGTAAATATTGTAAATCTGAAAGCTTTCAGAACTGCCCGTAGGCAAATGATAAAAGAAATATGCAAATGCAGTCTATAGATACCGAATCTGATCATAGAAAATGTCCTGATTAAAGTTATTTTGAAGTCGACAATGTTTGGGATTTATACTTACTAATCAAAATGATAAATACAATTGAAAATATACACGATTGTGTTTTGTTATCCTTACGTAACCAGTCCAAAACATCTTATTTCCTCACTATTTATTAGTGTGTTATAACTTAGATAAACATGATATCACCTAGTCTTTTTAGCTTATATAGTATTAAGGGTTTATTAACTAATCAGTTAACCCATTTTAAAACAAAGTTTACACACTACGTCTGTCTGTATATACCACTTTATGATGATGATCAATTATAATAAATACAGTGAATTTTTTTATTCTTACATAATCAGTTTAAAATGTCTAGCTTAATATATATCATTGTTTACATTACTAGACTTAATGTAAACAATGATATATATTATTATATGCTAACCAATCAATAAATACAAAAAAAATGTATTCTCACACAACCCTGTTTATGCTGTTTATACAGTGATATAAATTTTTTTCTATCTAAATACAACTAGTTCAAAACATTTTACATAAATACATAAATGGGTATGCTATTACCCAGTCATTTTGGGTTTAATGTTATTTAAGATGCATAAGTACTTACTAATCAACCAAAACATATTAAAACAAAGTTTTAACACGGTGCATATCTGTCAGTCTGTTCTACTGTTAATATTCTACTTTGGAAATGATATTTTACAAAACACCAAGTATAACTCCACACCACAACTGCATTTATTAGGCAGTGGCATTATACTTTTTGATTTTATCATTAGCGCAACCAGTTTAAATAATCTTTCTCACCATAGGTATAGCGTGTGTAGGTAATATTATAAATGGACATATTTTCCCTTACACATCTTGGCTTTAATCATGTTACTTTAATGGTATTTGGGATGAATACTCACTATCAATAGCTACTATCTTTTACATGTATTGCCATGTAACAGATAGTAGCTATTCATTAAACATTTGTACACAGACATGCACTATATTTCGTTGGAACAACAAAGAATTTTCTATCGATCTTAAAGTACCTATAATTGCTTAATGTGTTTTATACTATTAATTATTAAACAGTGCACTATTTTAACTTATTATTTTTATGTTATTGTGATATTATATTCATATTTTATTTGTTAATTTCTCAGTATTCCCGTTATGATGCGGTAAAATTAATATTTCTATTGTAATTTAGACTATAAGGAATAAATCGACATGCATTTTATTAAGGGCCGCTAAAATTTGTGTTGGCCCCTTCTCCTAACAAAAATGAATTGTCTTTGACGGCTGGGATTAAACCGAACGAGAGGTTATGGAGCTAGTCATTTTTTACATAAAAAAGAGAAGTTGGTTTAATATTATTTTGTGGAGCGATGAATCTTCTTATCGCAAAGGTGGATATTTAAATTTTAAACCTGCACAATTCACACGGTTGGCGTTAGGAAAATCCACACTTAAAAGTAAGGAAAGCTCACGATATAAAAATAAATTTGTTGTAATTGACGGACAAGTAATAGTGCCATTTGAGTTGCCTGAAACTCTTAATGCAGAAAATTATTTAAATTTTTAGCAAAGTGAACTCCCTCTTCTCTTGGAAAATGTTTCATTAGAAACCCGCAGAAGAATGTGGCTGCAAAATTATGACTGTCCTACGAGTGAGAACCTTTTTAACGAAAACTAACTACGACAGCATCCACGTATGCAGGTTGCTGTGCAATTAGCATTTTCATCCGATGAGGGAACAGCCTCACGTCATAGTCGTTCGAGTTCGGCGTCACCAAATATGTTGGAGCGCAGGATGTACCGAACACGGTCTGCCAGGTTTTGCTCAGTGACGGTTAGAAATGGCCCCAGCTCCGCAAAAATGCGAAGCATCCGAGCCCGTTACGCCAACTTTTCAGTTTCTTCCCCTTTCGCCCTAAGTATACCCGCAATGCGTTTGCGTTTATCGTTTGTGACCAAGGAATGCGACGTGCTGCATCAGCGACGGATGCCGCTTGCTCAGTCCGAGAACACCCAGCCGACACCAACCTTTCTGGAGGGAATGATGGATGCGGGGGGCTGCTAGATGGTCTTGCAGCGCCTATGTTATTATGTTATTATTATCATTATTACTATTGTTATATTGATATCCCAAATTTTAATTATCCCAAATAATTTACCGTATCATTTCATTCACGGTTATAAATAAAAATGTTATGTACTATATAGTGGGGACAGATACCCAACTTGCACATACTACCTGAAAATAATAAATCCTACAATGTGGTTTACATTAGCACTGGCCTTCCTGACCCTAGCGGCGGATCTGATCGATGGCTCCGTTGCCAGTTTGATCTTAGCTGTAGTTGTTTTAGTTATTTTGAAGGAAATCCTTCAAGCCGGGGGAGATGGTTGCGCGGAAAACCATTCGTATTTATTTTATTAGAAGGTAGGCTTGCCAAAGCGTTTATCCCTTTCTAAAAAATAATAATCCTACCCTCCTATCGACACATAGGGTGGGGGGGTGGGAGGGGAAAGAAGATAGTTCTAGAATGCCACGCGATCATCGCAACCGAAGGAATAAAAGCTCCGGCGCCTGCGACGCGCAATACCGACTCTCCGCTCCCTAGAGCCCCACCACCTCCGCAGCAACGGTGCGCCCCGGCAGTCGCGGAGGCCAGAGTGAGTGGCGCATCGCCATACCTCATCTTCCTCCGCGACTCCACCTCGACTGCAGCGGTAGGGGGAGGAGACACCTCTATTGCCGCAGCCCACCAGCACACATCCGAAGTGGGCTCGCCAAGCCAACTCGCAGGGGTCACCTCGGCCGACGAATTCAGACCAAAATCCATATACACAAAAAAGGTAAATTGACAGTCAAAATTGACAGCCACCATATTGAATGTGTCAATTGAAACAGCTGATCTCTTCAGCCTCGTTGCCGTGTATTTGAGGAAGGGCTGAGTTAATAGCCCTATCAATAATTCAACGAATCTCCTTCGTTTTATCTTAATAACACCTTGGGTCAGTTCTGGCATGAAACAAGATAATTGTATGGCCTACAAATAATAATTTTGTTTATGTTCGCTAATGTGTAATTAAAACAAAATTTTGTATGTACACTACATCTCCAATTACTATTTTTTGATACAAATTTTTTAAAATAAGTTCTTTTACCTACGTCATCGTCATCGTTTTTACTGTTTAAACCAGATGCAATTAGCGGCAAGTCTTCTTGTTTATCAGCATTTTCTAGAATGAAACAGATTCTGAATCAATATATAAAATAAAAACTGACACTTTTTCCAAACCACTAGGCCATTACAGTCCATAACAGCTCTTATGGGCCTGAGCCACCCATTTTCATCATCACACTGCATGTTTCATAAGCTGAAGTGGCAATGGCTCGAAGAACTGAGAACCGATGGAGAAGAAAGGTTCTCGAGCGGTAGCCCCGTACCTGTTGACGAAGTGTAGGGCGACCCCCCACTAGATGGAGTGACGACCTGGTAAGACATGCAAGAAATCGGTGGATGCAGGTGGCTCAGAACCGTGCTTTGTGTGTGGCCTATGTTCAGCAGTGGACTTGTGAAGGGCTATAATGATGATGACAATTCATTGACATTATTTAGGGAGTGTTCTGCCACAACTTGTTTTTGGTCGGTAAGTGTTCGCGAGTACAAGGATGCCTTAAGCATGTTTTCTCCATATTTTCAAGTGACAAATTAATTAACAGTCCACCTTATGGTATATAGCCGATCCACCTCATGGTAATTGGGTACTGCATTCCATGAACTGCCTGCAGGTAACTCCAAACATAAAAGGTTACAATGCGCTGTCACCTGACGACTAATATGGGATAATATACTGACTCTATACCACTCAGACTGGATCACAGCGGTATATACGCACTGCAATTTGACTTCTGCACTGTAGCACGGTGCGGATGACAGGTTGCACTTACTTGTATGCGAGAACGTAACTTGTGTGCGTTTGCAAGATTTTTTTACAATTAGAAAATAACTCTGAATTTGTTTTTATTAATTATCACTATTAGATTAATATTAACATTAATTTAACGTGGGCAAATGCTCTACGTTGTCATTTAGCCGAGCCCGTATTCTGCGCCTTCACCCATACCACATGGAGGGAGACTAGCTGCAGCGAGTCAAGGAAGTGAAAAATATGGCGGTTCACTTCACAAGTGATTTAAATTTTCGAGAACACATTAGTGAAGTCTGCAAGAGGGCATATTATCGCAATCTCGGTTTTCATCTGAGACAATCGAACGGGTTCACTAACATTAACGCAATACAAGCCTTATATGAAGCGATGGCAAAAAGTAATTTTGAGTGCAACTCTGTGATCTGGGCTCCAAATTAAGATAAATATATGTCAATGTTGGAAAGTATTCAAAACAAGTTTTCCATATTTTTATATCTCAAATTATATGGGGTGTATCCGGGTTATCCGTTACTGTACTCTACTCTGTTTGTCCTTGGTATGGTAGGATACAGTAGAAAATGGAAGTAAGAAAGGAAGTATCGCTAGCCGCATACTTGTTTAAGGTGTTACTGGGTGTAGTCAAAAAGCCGGCTATCCTACAGGAGATGAAGTTGTGCCAAATGGAAGTACCGAGCGAGACTGCCGGCAGCCACGCGCTACTCACGCTCAATGCCGCGGCTAAGCGGATTCATTCATTTAAATGTTCTCTGAACGAGTTCACAAAGTTTGTTATTCCTATGCTTTAGTTTAGAGACTTATGATATCTTAAAACTTTAGTTTCTCACTTATTTATCGTATTAACGCACTCTTGGAATGATAGTATTCATCATCATCATACAGCATACAGCCCTTCACACGTCCACTGCTGCACATAAGCTCCCCCAAGCAATGCCACAAAGCATGCTCCTGAGCCACCTGCATTCATCGATTTAATGGAGTGACGACCTACTAAGACATGATAGTATTAAGTGGACATAATAAATAAATAAATAATCTCACCTAATGTTTGTTATTTAATAATAAAATTATAAAAGATTAATTTATTTCACTTGCATGCACAGTAACGTACTATGCTTACTAGCTTTATTTTTTTTCCACCTTTTTAACAGTTTCAATTTGTTATCTGTATCCATAAAATCCTGATACCTGCGTGTTTCAGTTCATAGGGGGAGATCGCCCAACACTAACTCTCGTCAGTACAAGGCTACTCAAAAACCTTACAGCTTCACTGGTGGTCGAACTATATAGTTGGCTCATTGCCACAACTACTCACTGATCTGCTAGGCTACATCATTTACTCTTGTTCTTCAGTGGATATCTTTATCAGATATTTTATTCCACAAAGAAATTCCGAGCACAGCTCTAACTCCAAGGTTCGCTAACCGACTTTGAGCTTTCTCGAATAGTAAGTGGTGACGGACTCCGTCTCAGATCCATCTATCTTCTCTAGCAACAAGCGCTGATGTTCACTCTTGCTTTTAACTTTTAAGTAATACGTGACGAGAAGGTGTGTCGCAATATGCCGAACGCTGCCCAGCCGAGTTCTATCCGTCGATAAGATCGATCAATTGTCCTAGTTAAACATAAGTCGTCTACACGGATTCCTGACGGTTGCGACTATGGTAACAGCAGCACCATACTCAAATAGTTCAAATCGGGCAAACTCAAATCAGTAAATCAATACATTGCACATGAAGTCCTCTTTATCTTGTGTCCATGGGCTACAGTAACTACCTACTTGCCATTATGTAAATTGTACTTTATTTTAATAATATCACAAAATGAGTGTATCTTACCTGTTTCATGATCCCCGTTTACTTCGAATTTAGAGTCCTCATATTCGACATTTTCTTCCTCAACTTTAACAGATTCAGGGTTAAAAGTGTCGTCCTCCTTACAATCATTTTCTACATCATACTCTAATGGCCAGATATCTATATGAGAAATTGGTGCGAATTGAATCTCATCTTTAGCCTCATGTGGTTTTGGTATTGACTGAAACCAAAATATTTTTTTGTTAAATATGAGAAAAAGCCAGTGTAGTGATGCTGTAGGAGAATCAATACTACCATCATCTTCATTACAGCCCTTCACAAGTCCACAGTTGAACATAGACCTGCCAGAAAGCACGGTCTTGAGCCACTTGCATCCATCGACTTCCGACTATCTTACCAGGCCATCACTCCTTCTAGTAGGGGGACCCACTACACTTTTCATACGAGGCTGCCACTCGAAAACTTTTCTTCCCCATCGGTTGTCGGTTCTTCGAGCTATATGGCCGCCCCATTGCCACTTCAGCTTACTAATTTGTTGGGTTACTTCGGTCACTCTGGTTCTACTGTGGATAAGATTCCTAAGTTTATCGTGCAGATAAACCACGAGCATTGCCCTCCCATAGCTCGCTGAGCGACTTTGAGCTTCCTCATACGGCCAACAGTGAAGGACCACGTCTCAGATCCATAGGTCATCACTGACAACACGCACTGGTTGTACAATCTAGTTTTCAGGTCTTGGGGTATACCTGACGAAATGTGTCGTGATTTCCCGAACGCTACCCAGCCGAGTTGAATCCGTCGATTGACCTTTCGGTCGAAGTTTCACTATTTGTCCCAGGTAAACGTACTCGTCAACAACTTCGAGCTTAGTGCTCCCAACAACTAGCGGCATGGGTGTGACACATGGACATTAAACATGATCTTTGTTTTGTCCATATTCATCTTAAGCCCTATTCGTTGGGAGGCACTATTGAGGTCATTGAACATAGTGCTTAAGTCTCCAGCGATTCTGCCATAAGGACTATATCGTCGGCAAATCGAAGGTGAGTGATGTACTCGCCATTGAGGTTAATACCGTATCCTATCCAGTCCAGTAACTTGAAAACGTATTCCAATGCAGCGGTGAAGAGTTTCGGGGATATAACGTAACCCTGTCTTACAACTCTCTGCAGTTGGATAGGTTTCGTACTCCGGTCCTGTACTCAGATAGCCATCATAATCCTACTGTACAAACACTTCAGCACTTCGACATAGACTTTCTCATAGTCCACATACGCAAGGCAAAGTGGCAGATTCGATTTGTAATGACTCTTGAAAATAGCACGTAGACGCGGCTCAGAAGAGAAATCGGTCTATAGTTCTTCAAAGGAGCGTTGTCGCCTTTTTGAAAAATAAGATCACCGCACTTCTGCCCTTGCGATCACTGAGACATCACTTAAAGTCGTCGTCTGGTCATCATAATGAACAAAATCTCATTTTTTATCGAACCGTCGGGGCTCGACCAGATCCACTTTCTGTGAGGCCGCTTTTGGAAGAAAGAGTCCCTCTTTTTCTCATAAAGTCTGCTAGCTGCTGGCCCCTTCGGTTTCATTGCCCTATTTGGAAATTCCCTACTTTTAGCTCACCATTCTCTCGTGGCTAGTTTTGCGTTGAAGTCTCCCATCACCACCGTATAGTGGGTTTTGGAGGAATGCATAGCTCTAGAGTTATCCTTATAAAGGGGGACGCCCATTTTCGGCCATGGAACGCCCAACAATGTGAATTTGTTAAAAAATTATATCTTTATTTATGGTTATTAATCGCGGTATTCATTTATCCTCAAACAATGGGAATATTTTTGCACAAATTAAAAGTACCGGAAACATAATAATAAAAATTAGGTAAATCATTATGTCTAGTTTGTGAATAAAAAAAAAGTGTTGCCAATCACAAAACACATTTAAAAAAATCGATTCTCTTTTTCGATCGATTATTTACGGTGTCATCATTACAGTGCTAATATAATTTTTAAATTATGATGTTACGATAATTAAACAAGCGAATTACTAGCTGATTTCTAATGAATTCTTTAGAGAGTAACAAATGCTACGGCACAATTTAACTGTTAATCTTAACCGATATTCTTTGAAAACAGATAAGAACTGTTATTCTTATCTGTTTTTAAAGAAGATCGGTTAAGTTATTCTTATCTGTTTATAACAACACATTTAAAATAGAATCATGTTATGATAACGAAACAAAAAACCCGGCTCCGAAAAATATGAAATATAGATATTGGAAAATTATTACAGGTATTTTAATTCTACACTCCTCAAAATAGGAATAAGCCAGCAACATGTGAGTATAAAAAACAAGTCTTCTAGAGCCACAAGTACTAAGAAACATTGAACTAATAAAAATGGATTTTTATCTAAGCAAATACTATGTCCAGCACGCCAAAGTCGTCTATGGTTGACCGCTAGTGTCAAACGCGGGAGGCATAGATTTCTTGAAAACTATCCAAAATTCAGCTCAATGGTGTTTTTTTTTTCTATTATTATTGATATTTGAATAAAATTAAAGGTTATAAACATAAAACTATAATTAGCTACATGAATAAAAAAATGTTATCAGATTATCTTCGCATAATAAATCTAATATCTCAACTCTAGCGCATCTTTAGCGCGTCATCGAAAATCAGTTCACTGGGCACCGTGATCAAGGATAGACGACACCCTGATGACGTCATAAGTGATTACCGAGAAAAGTAGAGCAATGCAACATGAACGATTCCTCAGAACTCATTCGGATTTTGGAAAGCGTCGATGATGATGAATTTTGATTTATTTTTGATTGATTGGTGAACAAATATGTTTATTTATTCCATGACCAAGATTTTAGTATTATAAGGCTGATTTACCTAGTGCGAATAATTATATACAATTGTTGATTAATGAATAATTATGTACCTTTTTTAATAATAATACAAAATTACAATTAATGTTTTTTTTACTTAGGGTGTGAAGAGCAATTTTTCATTTTGTGTTGTGCCATTTTCTTTCTCAGTCTCAAAATCATCTAGCAGCATCAGCATCATATCAAATCCCCATTGTCATAAGAGTGTAAGACTTTTCTTCTGTGCGTCACTTGGCCTACGCCTTCCCCGACACATAAAATATTATGAATCGATGTCTGTATATTTCGGTTAGATCGATTTTGAAATCGATACACAACATTCTAAGAATGTTTCAAAAGGGAAGGTCAGCTACGCCGTTGTCGTCCAGTCGCGACAGTGTCATCATTAGGATGGAGAGTAGTGCTAATGTTTACTACTATTTTATTGTTATTGTTTGTTTTTTATTTATGTTTATATGTACAAAGTACATATATAAAAAGAGTGGAAGACGGCACAAGATTAAATAAAACATACAGTTTATTAAGAGTCATTTATAGCATAAAAAACCAACAAAAACAAGTTATTTCACGTTATCGATATATCAACTCTTGGCAACACTATTTTGTTTTGGCGCTTTGGCGTACAGGACACGGTAATGCGTTTTTGGCGTGGCGCTCAAAAGGTTAAAGCTTAACAAAACGCAACTGCACAATTTTTATCAATTTCAAGACAAAAACAACCGTTGTTATCGGCTTGGTTGAAAACGTTAACAACCGCCTTCACATCTGTAGTTATGATAATTAAATAAGCGATTTAATAGCTGATTTACAATGAATTCTATGCAGTATAACATAACGCTACTGCACAATATAACTGTTATTCTTATCTTTTCTTAACAATACATTTAAAATGAAATCATGTTACGATAATTAAACAAGTGAATTTCTAGCTGATATACCATGAATTTTTTAGAGCTTCATAAAACACTACTGCACAATTAACTGTTCTTAAAAATACACTTAAAATAGAATTTAAATAAAAAAAGAAAATACATTTTAAAAAGCGAGCAGAAGTTAAAACACCTCCAAGATTATTCTCTTTTTATGAAATTATTAATCGAATAATAATCGAATCGCTATGGATATTATGATGTTATGATAATTAAACAAGCGAATTACTAGCTGATTTACTATGAATTCTTTAGAGTACAATAAAATGCTACTGCACAATTTAACTGTTATTGTTATCTGTTTTAACAATACATTTAAAATGGAATCATGTTATGATAATTAAACAAGTGAATTTTTAGCTGATTTACCATGAACTGTTTAGAGCATAACAATACGCTACTCCACATTTTAACTGTTCTTAAAAATACGTTTAAAACATAATTTAAAAAAATAAAAGAAAATATATTTTAAAAAGCGTGTAGAACTGAAAGCGAAACTCAAATATTATTATTTTTTTCATTAAATTACTAATCGAATACAAATCGATATCGTTTCGTTGTATTTATGTTAGTTATGTGGCAACATCAAATCTGACAGCTATAGGAAATATGTCATGCGAAATGAAATCACAATTCAACAATTAAAAAGGTACTAGTGAATTCACAACTAAATAGTTGCCATTGTGTTATTTTGTTTGTTATTTTTCAAATAAATTCTCAAGAACTCATATGGAGTGAGATTGTCGATCACATTATAGTGTGACAACAGTTAAAAGTAAGTGTTCAACAGTTTTTAATTTATTAATTCTAGTGCTGATATTTGATAGTGATGAATGTATGAAATGATGAAGTTGTTTTATTTTTTAACATATGCACAAGCTATACCTGACAAACAAAATAGCTTATTTGTAACACGGCGATAAGATTAGCTAGCTAACACCAGATAGTTACGAAATGGACAATTTTTATCAAATACCAAGAAATAAGACAGTCGATTTTTAATTGTTTTTGGACTACTGGTAGGCAGTCAGTCCTTAATTATTAAATAATATAGGGCATTAAGTTTTAAGTAACATTTACCTATATTTGAGTTTAAAGTAAACAAATCTATTTTATTTTGTTCACTTTGTCTTATTTTTTTATTTAATATTATTTCAGTTGCCATCGTCATCGCGTGAGTGTCATGATTGCGAAGAATTGATAAAGCAGCAACACGTTAAACTTTAGAACGGGAACCATCTGAATCATCTAGTCCATCCTTGTAGCAATCTAAAGTGAGTAATGTATTGAACCTAGAACAACAAAGCTTAGATCATACATCATACAATATACTGCAGCCTAATTTTGTAAGAGCACCACTCACACAAAATCAATGTTTTTTCCTGGTTGTAACAATTCCAATCAACTCACTGTTCCATCAGCATTGCGGGTATGTATTTTTGTGAATACAATTACTATGTACCTCCAGAATGTAGAATCAGTAACTACCATTTAAATAGTAACTCTTGGTATTTACTTTTAGAATTAATATATAACCATATTAAAACATTTAGTGTAGCACAAATTATAGATTTTTCTACATTATTGTAAGATAATATTTACCATCATATAGACTTTGAAAATATTTACAATATGCCCGAATATACTGTACATTATTATCTACGCTTATCAAAGGCACAATGCCAATAAATTCTGTCTGAAGTGCCCAAAATGTCAAGTAAACATAGTGGATGCTTTGCACTTGCTGTATATTTGATGAAAGTAAGAACAGGAGATAGTGATAAATGCATATAGGCATTATTGCAAGTACCAAGAAACAAATTAGAGCGGCTCATGAATATGGCCCAAGAAATATTAAATCAGGATGTTGTTCCTATGAATTTTATCCATCGTTACCACTCTCTGTGCCAAATTCTATTCAGTAATTATGATATTATATCTGAGGCAAATAATTTCTTAGCTTTCCTAGATGTTTTTGTTATCCAAAATCCTAACAACATCATAGGTCACACTGTGTATAGAAAAAAGACCCATACAAACTGATATTTAAGCGGTGAATCTCACCATAATCCTTCACAGTTAGTTACCATGAGCAAATCTTTGTTACAGAGAGCATATGGGATCTGTGAGAACAAGCACCTGGCCGCGGAGCTTCAGCACGTCAAGCAGGTTCTGCACAAAATCAAGCTTCGGGTCCCACGTCTTCGTCACAGTGACCGAGTGAAGCCGACCGCAGTTGAGCGTGTGCCTGCTGTACTACCGTATGTCAAGGGTGTCACCCCAACCAGATAGACATACATCAGATTTGATAGACCACAAATCCTCGTTAAAGAACATTAATTCCTACCAAGGATGATATGTGAGGCTACTGAAATTAAAAAACATCCTAATTTCAGTAGAGAAGGCGGTTGGGTACTACCACCTGCTTGGGACACTATAATTAATAAAATTAAAACAAACCCCAAGCATACCACTGCAAGACTTAAAGATAGAGTAAGTTCAATCTGCGTAGATTGGACTATAAAAATAATAATAAAAAGCTGAAGGTACTCCATGTCCCAATACTGACATTGGATGGCAGTCACCTCAGTACCCCGTGACCATGGGTGCTATAAAGCACCTGAAACGTCAGGAATTAATAATAATAGTATAATAATAATATAACCATTTATTTCCGAACTTTGGGGTTACATAATATTTGTGTTTGAGTTCCTATTGTAATACTAGTTAAAGTAAGTCCCTCTGTTCGGTGTGCCTTTTGGCATAGGCCTCCAAAAAGAAAAATCACGCGTCGGGAATTAAAAGTTAAAGAAATTAAAAGCAATAAAATTGGTAAAAGTAGTCGTTAAAAAACTGTATTTGTGAAAATAAAAAGCTTTATATCATAAAAATCCCGACTTTTTTTAAACCAATTCCTTAACCATTTCATTATTTTAATTGCATATTATCATTTCCATATGCTTTTATATGTGGGCACCCATGGCCGAAGTGTCTATGAACAGTGGGCATCCCCCTTTCCTCCAACTGTGCAGGGGCTGGTGCGTAACCCTGTACGACCTTCAGCGAATATAGTTTGCTGATTCTCAGTATAAGGTACGCAGCCCTCGTCGACACACTCCTTATCTTTACAACGTTGTTAATGAGAGAATTGTTGACGATAAATCCACTACCTTCCTGGCGAGAGATTGTCATCCTCCCAGCGATAGAACAAGTTGCCCGATTGGAGGATTACCGTGTCCTCCTCCTCTCTTTGGACCTCAGACAATCCTATAATATCCCAGTGCACCCTGTCTATCTCTTCTTTCAGCTCCAGGATCATCTCGTTAGTCCTAAGTTACGATATATAATGCCAGGTCGATCGAATCGAGGTCGCCTTAGGTGGCAGCCGAACCTCCACCGGAGATTCCTAGTACCCCCTGCCCCGCCATTACCATGGTCGCCACCGTATCCAGGTATAGCGGGGCCGCCGGGGACTGGGAGGCCGTTTATTAGTATCGTTGCTCTGCTATATACCCCATATTGCCATAGTTGTCACGCTTGGCGAGCGGGTTAGCAACCGCAATTTTTCATTGCTTTTTGCTGTTATCAGAAAGATGTCGCTGCCCACCTTCTGCCTCGGTTTTCCTCTGACGCCTGTTACGACACCCACGGGAAGATATGGATGGTAAGTGGGTATTCTTACCCGCCAGTACACCATACTACCGTAACATCCTACAAGTGTCATAAAAAGGGACAAAGGGAAACTGAAACAGGAGATGGGCAGATCAGCATCTTTCTGACAATAAATCCAAAAAACCGGAAAAAGGTGAGGATTCCGAATAAACTTAAATAAGTAAGAATGTAGATAGTTCATCCATCCATCAAATAGTAAACAACGTACGGATTTGATAAAACAATAAACAATATGAAAGTTACTCTTAAGTCTGAGTTAATAAATAATAATTGCAATACGCCACAAGGATCAGTTCTTGCTCCATTACTTACTTACTTACTTACTTATCTTCACGCACAATCCCTAACGGGGTAGCCAGAGAGAACAGATCGCCTAGTGTCACGATCCTTACATACCTCTTTCGCTTCTTTCAGGTTCATTAACTTCTTCATACATGCACGTCTAGGTATCCGAGTACTCTTGACCTTCCCCTCTCAATTTGCTCACATGGTCTTCGAAAGTTAGTCTCGGTCTACCTCGACACCTTTTAATATTTACTTTCGCTCTATATATTTTCTTCACCATTCGGTCTTCACTCATTCGCTCAACATGCCCAAACCATTGGAGTACGCCCCTATCAATTTTTGTGATAAGGTCATCTTTCAATCCTGCCATATTGCGAATCTCTTCGTTTCGCTTTCGATCAGCTATGGTAACGCCACACATTTTACGAAGAGATCGCATCTCCACTGCATTCAACTGGCTTTTATGCTTCTTCTGGCGTACCCAGGTTTCGCTGCCATATAACAAAGTCGGTACCAACACTGCGTTATGTATTGCAAGGCGTGCACTCTTCACCACGCCTTGCCTTTTGACTAATGCATTCAGGGCACCATTGACTTTGTTTCTGGCAGCGACACGCCTATCCACATCTAAATCACATCTTCCATCCCGGCTGAAAGCACTCCCCAAGTATACAATTTCATTTACCTGTTCTAGACATTCCTGTTTTACCCATATTTCACATTTCGTTCTCTCTTCGTCCTTTTCAAATACCAGAACCTTAGTTTTATTAGCATTCAAACAGAGACATTTAATTTCACATTCCTCTTTCATACACGTGACTAATGCCTGCAGTTCTACTTTTGATGGTGCATTAAGCACTGCATCATCAGTATTCATTCCATTACTCTTCTTGCTTTAAATAAACAACCTACCAACGGCTATTGGTCAGGAGTGCACATTATTTGCAGATGATACAACGCTTATTATAAAATGGAAAAATGAAAATGAAATACAATCATTATCCATGGAACAATTTAAAAATGCAATAAATTGGATGGAAAGAAACATAATTTAAAATAAATGTTGATAAAACTAAAATAATTAAATTGGAACCATATTATTATATTTACCTATAGCAATAATAATAATAATAATAGTATTATAAAAAAAATCAACAAGTAAATTCAACCAATTTTTTAGGTATAATTCTAGATAAAAATTTAAATTGGAAAGATCATATTTATAATATAATTATAAATATGATATATAATTAATAAATAAACTAGACAAATTAATTTTTTCTTTGCGACGTTTAAGATTTATAGCTTCTCAGGAATTAGCCGTTATTACCTACCATGGATATGTATCATCCCTCTTACGATATAGATTGATTGTTTGGGGAAATTCCGTTTATGCGGACAAAGCATTTAAACGTTATGTGGTATTCAATTTTATGAAAACTGTACACCATTATTTAAAAAACTAAAAATTCTACAACTGCCTTGTCTGTACATACCAGAAATAAGTATTTTTGTGAAAAAGCATCCAAACATATTTCCATCACACAAATTAGGTAATATAATAGTTTGTGGTATATATAATAGGTAAATTATATATACCACAACAAAAGCTTAATATGTATAGCAAAAATTGTTCTTGTATGGGACTTAACCTGCCGTGGTAGCTCAGATGATTAACGCTCGCTGTCAACATAACAGAACGTGAGTGACCCGGGTTCGATCCCCGCTGGCACCAATGAAATTGTTAATTGCAATTTAAAGTGCTGATTTACCACGTGCTCGGCGGTGAAGGAAAACATCGTGAGGAAACCTGCATGTCTGAGGAATAAGAAAAAAAAATATTTCGAAGACATGTGAAGTTCGCCAACACGCATTGGGGCAGCGCGGCGGACACTTCCTTGCACTAAAACCCTCTCAGAAATGAGGGGAGGCCTGTGCCCAGCAGTGGGACGTATATGGGCTATAACTTTACTTTTACTTTATGGAAATTAAAATATTATGCAAGCTACCAGAAAATATAAAACTATTAATTATTAATAATATTAAAAAAATTAAAATAACTTGAACTCAGCGGCTCCTTGACTGTTGTTTTTACTCCGTAAAAGATTTTCTGACATATCAAATTGATTAAGTATGAAAGAGACACCTATATGTTTATTGATTCAATTAAAATTTTTAACCTAAATCTATTAATTATAATTAACTTTGCTTTGAATAAGTTACAATAGAGATGGAAATATTATTTAATAACTAAGAATTGATAATTGTGCTGTTTCTACACCGATACCGGTAAGACATAAACGATCATTAAAGTTATAATGCAACAACTTATTGTACCATGTCTCTGAAATAAATAAATAAATCCAGAGAATCGTGTCACAACAATTTTTCCAATCAGGTTCAGGATTGCCGTAAATGGACTAAATTTTATCTTTGTTTACTGAGTAATATAACCTATAGATAATATTTAATTAATATACTATTACAATATAAACAGTTTGATAATTGTTTTTGTAAAAATAAGTACTTAACTTACTGTAATTCGTAAAATATAGAACATTGTTTTAGTAAAAAAGTAAGTTGAATTGAAGTACAAACTTCACTTTGCAGGAGAAAAAAAACATTCCCCCATATGGCAACACGAGGCAGAGAGCTCGTGTCGTGTTCCATATGGAAGCATGGAGCATAAAAGGTACGAGACAGGTAGTGATCATCAAGGTGCCAAGTGAAGATTAAGGCAAATACTTCATTATAATGGGAATGAACCATCAAGCAATGAACTTATATTAATAAGAAGTATAATACCGTGGACCGTGTAGTAGTGATGTAAGAATATCCACTGCCCTGTATACCCACAGGATGGGTGTCGTAGGAGCCGACAGAAGGAAACAGAAACAGGAATGGGTCAGCAGCATCTTCCCGAACAACTCAATCTAACATAAACTGCAGTTGCCAACCTGCCAAGCGTGGCAAATTTGGCAAAGTTCCTTCTATGAAGCAATCTATGACGGACTTTTATAGGTTTTAATGGATGGAATGGATTATACCATGGACCCTCCTGCGAGCAACAGCTGCAGAACTGCATTCGACTCAATAGCCTGTAGTTGCAATCTCCTGCAACGAACGAGTCTTGCATGACAGATGAAACAGACAATTATAGGCTCCTCATCCTCATCCATCTGTAAGTATGAAAGTTCGTTATAAATATGGGAAACTACTTAAATATACAAGTACATGATAAAATCTATTGGCTACCACAATTATTTTATTTAACATCACTTTTTATAACATTGAAGTGACTAATAAACTTGCAATTGACCTGATGGTAAGTGGCTGAAGAAGCCCGTAGGCACCTACAACAAACTTCAAACAAAGGCTACAGATGCAATGTTACTTCTAAATACTTATATTTTACTCATGACATCATCGGAAAACTTTCTGCGCGCGGTTAATAAATGAACACAATTCTCTAATTAATTTAAAATGTTGTGAGTGATAAGTATGTAAGAGTCATTAACAGACAAGATTTAAAGCAGTAAATTCAGACTCTTGGGACCTTCACAGAAGTATTTTCAAGTTTGGGCTTTCAAAATGCAATCTTACTAAACCTTCTTTCAAATTTCAAAATTAAATTATTAGCATCACTATTAACATTTCAAAAACTTTACTTATTTGTAAACACCAGAAATGATACCAAAAATATGCATTCCAAATTAAATTTAGTTGCTGGAGAAGCTTCAACATGGATATTAAAGTTGCAAGATGATTGAAAACATATTCTATGAAAAAAGTCTAAGAACACTTGACCTTACAGCTCAAGGAAAGATCACAGAGAATGAGAACACTTGATTGAAACATATAAAATAATATATTAACACTATGATCCAAAAAAAAAATCGACAAACTATTATTCCAGTACTCAAACAACACACAGCATCACTTTAAATTGACTAAAGCCGTGTCACCCAATAACTCACTTATTTTAGCTAAATAATGATCAAAGTATGGAACAAGCTACCAGCAAAAGTGATATCAGCACAAAGCATAAACCAATTTTAAAACAGATTGAATAAAAAGATAAGATAAAAAAAAACTACAGATTTGAAACCAGGATACAGACTTATACCAGTTGTTTCAAATGCTGACCTGCTAAATATTTTTTTTTTACAAAAAGGCTGATTTAGGACAGAGATGTGCAAAATATTTATTAAAAGTATGTATTTAAATTCAAAATGCAAAATCTTTAGTTCTTTGTCTTTTTTTTTAACTTTGCATGCAAAACACACCAACATTAGATCACAGGTTGTATCTTGCTCAGCTTTTATCAATATTTAATATTACTAGGAAGAGCGGTGCCTCCTGACAGGTATTATTTCATACATACTAGGAGGCACCAATTACTGCATAATTGGAAAAAGGAATAAATAAATTAATTTAAATAACATAGGAAATAGAGTAAATGGAGCTCTACACTCTATTGTGAAGAGTCAGAATGTGTCAAAAGAGGCACATATGGCAATTCACAATGCTGTGTTGGTCCCTACTTTAATGTATGGTAGTGAAAGTTGGGTGTGGCAGAAGAAGCACGAGAGTAGAATGAACACAGTAGAAATGCGGTCGTTAAGTAGTATGTTTGGGCTGAATCTGAATGACAGGTGAGAAATTGTGTGATAAGAGAAGAGTGTGGTTTGCAAGATGATGTTGTGACCAGGATTAAGGAAAGGAATGCTTCGGTGGTTTGGTCATGTGGAAAAAATGAATAAGGAAAGAGTGACAAAGAAAATTTATGTTACAGAAGTGAATGGCAGAGTCGGAAAGGGACGTCCTAGGCGAAAATTTATCGACCAAATTAGCGATTTATTGAAAACGGCCCAAATTACTTTACATGCTCTTCAGTTAAGTAGTACCCTTAACTGACGAGCATGTATGCGTAGGTATATGGATGTGGAGGAGGCGAGAGAGGTGTGTCAGGTTCGTGCCAAATGGAAGTCTGTAGTCTCTGCCTACCCCTCAGGGTGATAGGCTTGAGTGTTTACGTATGTATGAATAAATAAATTTTCATTTTCATTTAGTTATTTCAAATAAAAATACAAAATGGTTCTCAATGAAAATATTAAATTACAAAACGCAAAATATGTGTTTTGAAAATAGGGTTTACAACTAAATTTCCATAGTTCACTGATTTTGAGACTTAGATTAGTTCAAAGAATTCATCTTTCGTATTCCGTCTATGTGGTCAAATAGACATCCCAGCAAACAAAAATAGTTGTTCAACAGGTGCACAACTTGGTAAGCTAGTATTATTTTTGATCATATTTAGATCACATGATTTTGTCATTGGTTGTTTTGTTTGACATTCACAAATACACAGAAACAGTTCCAAGCCAAGGTTCGAAGCTTGAGTTCCAAGAGTCTGAGTTTGACTTTCAATATTAGCATTTTTGTATTTTATAAATAAATAAATTTTCAATTTCATAAGAGTCCATATAATGCCGTTTTGGTGATATTGAATAATCTGGATCTTGGTACCTATAAGAGCTAAGACTTTTCTATTTGAACACATTAAACTTGGACATATAATCCTCAATCTGTTGAAGTGAAAACATGATTTGACAGAAAATTCTCGATAAAAAAATATAATTAAAAAAACATGTTTTGCACTTATTTTGATAAATCTCTGAATCCTTATGGAATTTAATGATGATTTTTAATGTAATAGATGTGTTTTTAACGTATAGATAATTAGATAATAATGTTATCTCAAATCGTAATGATTTAGTTTTTTATTTTTCTATGTGGTCTTCTCGTAATTAGCAATTATGTGATTTGGCACTTGCATTATTTTATTTTAAGTGAGCACACTCCATTTCTGTCTCTTGTTTTGCATGCGGTAGGTAATAGCACTATCCCTTCCAATTTGTTCAATCAGTCTGCTGCTGCATCTGTTGCAGGATGAACCTATATTTGGCACCATTACAAAGAGACAATTTCCAGTATAGGCTGATCTCGCATTCAGGCTTTCCATATAATGAGGTGTCAACTTATACTGGAAAAATTAGCTTGAGTAGCTGTTAGCATGTACAATGAACGGGGAAGTAGGGGCAGCAATGAAGGCAGTATATATAATATAAATTAAAAATTAAACAAAACCATTTTGCGTTTTACAAACAGTAAATATCTATAATGTATTTCAAATAAAATAGAAAATATATTTTGAATAAAAAAGATTTCACATGCAAAATGAAAATAAGAATTGTGCAATTTTGAATTTCATTTTAAATACAGTGTAGACTCTATGTAATAAGACTCAAGGGACTGTGCATATTTTGTTGTTATAGAGTGATGTAGTTAAATCGAACAAAGAAAAATCTGTATTAGAAAAAGAAAAACAATTGTTATTTGAACACTATTCTCTGTGAGCAACTAAATATATGATAACATATAGATAACCCATGACTCCTACTAACAACAGTATACATGTGCAAGCAATACCAATTTTTAAACAAAACAACGGATTTATTAGACGGTTTGGTATGTATGATGCTGACAGTCGACTTTATTATGGGCTAGGATAATAAAGTGACAAAAGAACATACACAGCTGTGCAGTTTTTACTATTTTTTAAAACATACAAAGTGCTTGGCTGGTTGCTATATAGAGTGTATCATTCTATGAAAGACAAGCTAAACCAACCAAAGCCGAGTGATTTCGACGCTTTAGAGAGTTTGTTGCTAAATCGAGTGATGTTCACATCTGTGACTAACTAATGAGCACACAATCCACCTGAAGGTAAGTGAATACTTTGGCCCATAGACAACTAAAAATAAGAATCATAATGCAGGTGCATTGTCACCCCTGAGGACCAAGACGGAACACCTTGACACCAGTATATAAGGTCTCCCATTTCTACACCTACCATACAGCATTAAGCTGCTATTATACGCTGGTATTCTGAGAGTGTGGCACCACCTCCATCGAGACAACCTATCTATGGTACAACCACAATATAGCTGCAGCATGGCTCTACAACATAATAATGACTTACAGACAGCATTTTTGTCATAATGAATACTATTCATCAGCACAGGACAGGATTATATTGCATGTGTGTGTAAGCACATGTGTAAATTATTCCCTATTCTAATTTCTTAGTTTGATAGGAATATGAGAGTGAGGGAATTTCTGTGTATGAAAGCATATGTTGTGCACCTTAATCTCCCGCTTTAATAGTCCAACAGAAAGGCTTTCAGTGGATGAAACTCTAATCTAGGCTGGATGTTAATTTCTTATAAGAGATTCGCAATAATACACATTTTAAGTAATGTACACTAGAAAAGACCCTTATTCTATAAAAAAAAACTACGTCTCCGCGTCTCTTCTAGTACGTAGTACGTATTACTTCAATGATAGTACCGATTTTAGTTCGACCCAGGATTCCATGTTGTAGTTTTTTAGGTTCTGGTTGTATTTGTCACATTATTTAACGCTGTACTTTAGCTTAGCCCCGATCTATCGCATTTTATATCAGGCAAGTTATAATGTATTTCTTCAGCGATGACAAGAAATCACCACTATTTCAATTAGCAATATTAAAAGTATTATCACACTTACAAAATTATTCGTCAATGTTTTATAAAAATTTTGGAGGGCAGTCTTCTTTAGTACACACATGCGTACATTAACGCTTAAACAAATTCTACAAATTTCACTAAAGGCCATTCCTGTTTCCTATATCTTTCCTATAACTAAATTGAATTCACTTTTTCATTAAAATAAATCAAAGTTTTGAACATAGATTATGTACTGAATATATTTTAAAATATTTAAAACGTCGTTGGACTTGGATTATGATTCTGACAAGCAGTCAGTGTTGCCAGATGCCTTGAAACTTTTATCTGTATTAGAAACTGCTAAAATCTGTATTAAATCTGTATGTTATTTAAACTTAAAATCTGTATAATCTAATAAACCAAAATAGAATGATTGATCATCATCATCATCATTGCTTCTTTTGAAAAACAAGGAATAACTCGTAGACAGAGAAACCTATAGACAAATTGACGCCTTTTTTCGCATTCGCACACGAAAAAGATAGATTTATGCATACGTCTTGCAGAGAAATGAGACAGAGCGGTGTGATTGTTAGTCCCTTTCTCCGTGCCCGTTTTTTTATTTAGCAAACTACACTTTGCTAAACAACTTTGACAGTTCGTAGCGGTCTAAGGAGTTTACAAGTTGGTTTCGAGAGGAGGAAGTGAGAGATACAAGTGTCGTGCGTTTTTTGCTTAAAATTTATTGTCTTATTAAGTGTTGTTGATTTACTATAGTAAATTTTTCTGTCTTGGTGGAGGTTTTAACATCTGTAAATTAGTAAGTGTTTGTAGTTGTGCCGTTTTTATGTAATTTTTTGTTGTTGTAATATAATGGAGGACGAACCTCCCGATCCCGGAAGGGTTCCCAATGATTCCTTTTCCTTACCCATTAACATTGATAATGTAGAACTAATTAACCGTAAACGTGCCCAAGTAAGTAACGAGTCTGCCCATTCACAAAAAATAGTTATTACTGATCCAAATCAACAGTTTACTTCAATACAATCCTCATATACCCATCCTGATTTTATTAATAAAAAAGTTAAGTACTCTCAAGATGATGCCGCTCCTTTTCTAGTTCACGTAAGTAAGATCTCAAATGATCAGCTGTCTGGAGTAACTCTTAAACCAATTAAATTCGGTCATTTTCTGTATCATAACAATATTAAAAATATAGTCCATGATGGAGTCAAAAAAGTTGGACGAAATAGAATATCAGTGGAGTTTAAAACAGCTGCAGATGCAAACACCTTTATCGATCACCCAGCTCTCCAAATTTCTAAATATGAAGCAACCATCCCCTCATATAGTATCACTCGTATGGGGCTAGTTAGACAAGTTCCCATAGAGTGGACACTAGAAGAATTAATAGCAGCTATAGAAATTCCATCTGGCTACGGTTCTATAATTAAAGCACGGTGACTTAATAGACGATCAGTGACAGCAATAGCGTTTAATGGGTTCCAACTCAGACGGTTGTTCTAACTTTTTCTGGACAAAAACTTCCTCCCCATATTTACTGTTTTTACACCTCAATGCCAGTGGAAAAATATGTTTTGCCACTAATTCAGTGTCATAAATGTTGTAGATTTGGCCATGTTACTTCCCAGTGCCGATCATCCCCTCGCTGCTTTGTATGTGCACAAAATCATGAAGGTTTATCTTGTACTCGACAAACTCCTACTTGCCTATTCTGCTCTGGTCCCCACACCGCAAAAGACCCTACGTGTCCTGAACCTCTAAGGCAAAAATATATTAAACTTGTTATGTCACAAGAAAATATTTCATATTTAGAAGCTTCAGCTAGATTCCCTCAGACAAAAAGATCCTTTGCTGATACAACAAGAATCCAGCCTCGTAATAGTTCTCAACAGACCCCTTATACTATAACTGACAGTCTTTCAACCCCTTCGGCTCAGCTCTCACAAACTGCATCATATAAAAAAACAATTTTTATCCCTCAACGTACCTGCAGCCAATCATTAAATTATGGATATGATATGGCAGACCATCAGGCAA
Organism: Parnassius apollo; assembly: GCA_907164705.1. Classification (NCBI taxonomy): domain Eukaryota; kingdom Metazoa; phylum Arthropoda; class Insecta; order Lepidoptera; family Papilionidae; genus Parnassius; species Parnassius apollo. Next base: position 4,346,141 of record CAJQZP010000904.1, read on the forward strand.
TTGTTGAGAATCCTAATTCTTCCCTTCCTAATGGATGTGCTCTACTGGGAAATGACAACAACTCCTCTAGTAATGATAATTTCTGCGAACTTATGATATCAATGCTAATTAACATGATCTCTCGTTTTAGTGACACGGAACTTCCTCTCAGCTTACACCAAAAACTTACTCAGCTTTCCTCCTTAGCCCGTAACATTCGCAGTCCCACCAATTCTTCAATGGAATTGTCGGAGCATTAGAAATAAAAAAAATGAACTCACTTACCTCATTAATAAACTTCATCCCTTCATTCTTGCCATCCAGGAGACATGGCTTAGGCCTGAGTCTCATTTTAGGGTTTCAGGCTACGCATGCCTCCGGGATGATAAGAATGATGGTCGTGCTGGCACCTCTATTTTAATTTCAAGAACAGTTACATTTTCACAAATTCCTCTCCTTTCTCATAGTCCAGCAGTAAATGCTGTTGCTATTAAGGCCCTTGATGTCTCTATTCTCTCTGTTTACATTCCTAATCCTGATATAAATGTTTTAACAGAACTTGCAACACTTATTTCTTCTCTGTCACCTCCTATGGTTATTTTGGGAGATTTTAATATGCATCATACTGTTTGGGGCTCCCATCTGTGTGATTCACTGGCTCCCTTATTTTTAGATCTTATTGATAATTTTAATCTCTGTATTCTAAATGACGGGTCTCCTACCCGTCGAGTATCCCCATTTTTTTTTTATTCTTAGAAAAAAGGGCTTTGTCGCTGAAGCGATTATGACGCCCTGGTACAAGAAAATTCTTAAATAGGATAAATACTAACAACTATATAAACTTATTAATTACTTAATCTCTTATTTACTAACACATAAAGTTTTTTGGCATCTTCTGATAACGGGTCTGATAAAATAATATTAATACTGCCAATCAATGATAAATGTATATTACAATTTTTTCTTTCTCCAGAGTTCTGGACACATTCTATCAATATGTTGCAAGTTGAACAGTTTGGTGAGGTAGTTTTTCGTATCAAGTATGAAAATTTATTGCATGGAATGTGCCCAGATCTGAGTCTTAATTCTGTTACAGTGCCGCGTCTACACAATATTCGGTTATCTATCCAGGTTGAGCGCATTGGAAACGGCTGGATCGTACGGTACCATATACCCTTCTCTTTTGCTCTTATATCAAAATATTCCTTCCTAAGGTCATAACAATTTTTTTTTAATAACGGTATATAGTTTTGAAATGAAGGGGTAATATTAATATCAGTGCCTTCCGAAATAGCTTGTTTGGCCAAAATATCAGCTTTTACATTACCCTCTAAGCCAATGTGCGAAGGTATCCATTGTAAATGTACTATTATGGAGTCAGCCTGCAACTTAACTAGAAGCTTCAAAATCGCATATGCTAGCCTCGAAAAACCGAAGTACACCGAGCAAGGTGTTGAAGCGCACTCCTTGAATCTGTTAAAATAACCACATTGTTATAGTTACATGATTGTATATAGGATAAAGCTTCATAGATTGCTGCAAGTTCAACTTCCATAATAGAAATATTAGTATTAATTTTTAACTTTATTGCCATATCATTTAATATATCGTAAAATGAAGCCCCGTTTCCGAAATTATCTTTCGAACCATCTGTAAATATCCTCAGATAATTCGGGTAATGTTCGTTTAGGTAATTAATACATATGTTTTTTATGGTCATTACATGGTACTGATGTTTAGGGTTTAGAACTCCGTCTATATTTGGTCTTAAAATATCTGAAAGGTTTAAACTAGTGATCCACTGATCCAGAGAAAACATACCTAACTGTGAGCTTGAGTATATAAAAAGTGATTTGAAGTTGTCATGGATTATTTTTAATAATGGTTTTTTCTTATTAATCCAATACCTGTTTTGAATGGTATCGGTTAGGTTAGAGATAAGATTAATGGAAGAGTTATTTAACACGGATTTATTTTTTAACCAGAATTTGCCTGCAAGGTAGCGTCTTCTTAAATGTAATGGGCATAAGCTGAGATCGCTTTCCATTACGTGAATAGGGGTGCTTTTTGTATAACCTCCTATAATTCTCATCGACTGATTTTGAATCTTTTCTAACTTAATTAAATTAGTCTTACTACTGTTATCATACAAAAAGCTCGCATAATCTAACCGACTTCTTATAATACTAATATAGAGGTTCCGTAAATGTTTAGGGTGGACACCCCAGCCCGAACCTGATAAAACTTTAAATACATTTAAAAATTTTAATACTTTTGCAGATGTTTCCTTTATATGTTTATTCCACCGCAGTGATCGATCCAGCCACATTCCAAGGTATTTTACGCTATCTACTACTTCCAAAGCAACATCTTTAATTTTTAGACTAATGTTATGTTGTCGACGCCTTCTTGAAAAGGTGCATATTTTACTTTTTAACGGTGAGATATCCAAATTTATAGTTAAAAAATAAATCATTTAAAATGTCTAATGCCAATTGCAGTTGATTTTCCGCCTCTTTCAAGTTTTTAGAAGTTATAAATATGACATAATCATCAGCATACTGGGAGATATTAAGATGTGTTTTGGAAATTATAGACTTACATATATCTATTGTAGCTATGTTAAACAATAGCGGAGAAAGTGGATCTCCTTGTGCTAGACCGTGACCTGTACTTCTAGTTATTTTATAATCTATCCCTTCAATTATTAAAAATCTTTGGCTTAAATAAGTCCAGAGATAGTTGCAAAATTTTGCGCCAACATTAAGGCGATCGAGGGTCGATAAAAGATAATTTATGTCTACATTATTATATGCGTTTTCTAGGTCTAAAAAGCATGCTACTGTAAAAAGATTTTTTGTAAAACCTATTTGAATGCTTGTAACTAAATCGGTTAAATTATCGTGACAGGAACGTGATTTTCTGAATCCTTTAGCTTCCTCAGAAAGTAGTTTTTTGTTTTCAATATACCACTCTATACGGTTATTGATAATGGCATGAAATACTTTACATAAGCATGAAATAAGAGAAATAGGTCTAAGAGATGAAGTACAATTAGTGTTCCTACCCGACTTAGGTATAGGTATAATGCGAACCTGTCGCCATTGGTATGGAGCAAAGCTTTGTGTAAAAAATATATTATAAAGATTGAGTAAAACGTTTTGGCCCACTATAGGTAAATTAAGTAACATTGAATAAGAGATATCATCTGTGCCCGGGCACCTGTCTTTAGATTTTAAACATTTATAAAGCTCCGATCTAGATATTTCGGTTTCTAATTTAGGATTTTGAGATGTGTAACCTGGGTAGGGTTGACTTACATAGTCAGGGGTTAAGTTGCACAATAATGACTCAGCAATACTTTTTTCAATTTGTGGTTTAGCTGATCTATAACCTTTTAACCACTGCATTTTTCTCCACATTTCAGAAGCTGAAGATATTTCATTCAAGGACGTACAAAATTCCCACCATCCTTTACTTTTAGCGTTTCTAATTAGTTTTTGAGCCTTGCGAGTTTTTTCCTGCAATCTATTTAAATTAGCCGGTGTGGGATTCTGTCTAAATGTTTTAAGTGCTAGTCGTCTCTCTGCAACAGCGTGAGATAGATCAGGAGTCCAATATGGCTTAGGAATAAAATTAGCCTTGCGATTTAGGCATATTTTAATAAATGGAATACTTGCTTCTGCGGCTTTGAACAACAAAGTGATAAAATCATCATAGGCTTCTTGTGGATTACTTGAAATTTCAGTCAGCTTTTTTAAAGTTTCGTCTTTTATGAATAATAGGAGAATGATTCATAGATGATGAAATCTTAATTATTAGGTGGTCACTACCTAAACACTTCGTTTGTAACATTCCAATTAAACTTAAAAGCGATATCAGATGATATAAATGTAATGTCGGGAGCTGACTGTTGTAAGATACCGCCAACTAATTTTAATCGCGTAGGCCTGCCATCGTTTATAGAAACAAAATTATGGTCTTCTAATGAGTCCAGAATTTGTGTGCCCCTAGAATCGGTTTTATTCGACCAATTAGGGTGATGTCCATTAAAATCTCCAAGTATTAGAGTCTTTTTATCAGAAAACGAAAATATTGAATCCCAATCACTACATGAAGTTCGAGCACTAGGCGAGCAATATAGAGAAATTATATGTTCAACAATTTCACAATTAGAAATTTTAACGGATATCACCTCAATAACCTCGTTGGCACTTCGCAGTGGAAGCAACTGAGCCGAGAGAGATTTGTGTACTATTAAAGCCACTCCGCCATAAGAGTCCGCCCTATCAAGTCTAAATACGTTATATTCTCTAAATTTAAGTGTTATATCAGGATTCAACCATGTTTCCGAGAGCGCGGCGATATGAATTTTCTCCTGACACAAGAGTTGTTCAAATTCCGCACACTTTGATTTAATACTTTGAGCATTCCATTGCAAAATGTTAAGGCTGTCTTTACCTATTATTACCGAGTAAATTTTGTAAAAAAGACAAGTTCGAGATATTTTTAAATATCCATGTGATTATCCATTCAAAAAATAAGTGCACTACATTCTCGATTCTACTTTTTAAAGGCTCATTACTCTCATTAGAGATAAAACTTTTAAGTTGGCTTAATAAATTAAAGAAAGGAATATCAGATTGTACATTACGATTCTTTTTTTTTGTTTTGTTCAGACACTGGTTGATCACATACACTACTTTCAGACTCTGTCGACATATTGCCGTCATGTATATACTCTTCTAAATTAGGTTCTTGAATTCTCTTCTTAATCTTCTTAGTTGTGTCATTTCGAACAGATTTTTCTCCCCGACTGTCCAGTTTGTTCTTGTTAATGGGGCTCGATGACACGGCCTGTGCGTAAGTAACTGGTGTAGAATTCCCCTGAACCGGCAAAATATTGCTAAAAAACTTATTTGTGGTTCCTGGGATAGGTTCCGGCAATTGAGGCATCTTATTTAAATTACCTAAACGGGGCATTGACGATTGAGTTGGCACATAAGTAGGTGTTTCGGGCGGTACATACATTGCCATAGCCTTCCTGTATGAAACATTAAATTCAGCCATTATTTCCCGTAACTTCTTCTCCTTTATATATTTTGGACACTGACGATTCAATGCCATGTGATTTTTCGTACAATTAATACACTTAAATATTGTTGTTTCGCAATTTTCATGCTTACCTCCACATTTGGGGCAGTATATACGTTTTGAAGGACACATTCTAAGGGTGTGCCCAAAGCGCCAGCATCTCGAACACTGAGTAACAGGAAATAGGTATGGCTCCACCTTAACTTGCATGTCATATATGCACAGATACGATGGTAACGTAGACCCTATGAAACCAACTCGTACCGATTCACTTTCAGTCCAGCCAGATTCTCCATCCCCCCTGCTTTCTGCGTTTGAGTCGTTTCACGTTGGCCACCTCAATTGAGCAAGAAAAAGATTCTAACAGTTCTTTTTCTGATAGATCTAATTCGATGTTCTTAATTACACCATAAGAGAGTCCTACTTCAAATGGTCGCTGAAACCTCCAGCCCAATTCCACAAGATGATCACACTGTATCAATAAATCAGCATCTTTTTCTCCGTATAGTTCTACAATTATTTTGTATGAATTGATATATTTTACTCGCACAATGTTTAGGTTCTGATTTTTAAATAACTTGGCAAGGGCAAACTGTTTCGGGAACTTCTCTTTAGACGTTATACATATTTCAATACTACCTCTTATTTCTTTAGATTTCTCTTTTCTGCTTTTCACTTCTTCCCAGTCTCCTTCTTGCTCACATCCTTTAGCTTTTTTTTGTTCGATTTAAAGGTCCGAAGGCGAAGTATTCCTACCTCTTTTGTCCAATATTTGGCTAGATTCGACATTTCCTCTAGCATTGGTTCTTACCCCGCTGACTCAGTAGAAAGACGATCAGCCTCCATTATTGTTCAACTGAACGGCCGGCCCCGCTTGGCCAAGCCGTAAACGCAGGTAAAAAATTCCTAAGCCGATAATAACCGTGCGCGCAACGATACACGTACGAACGGCTCGAGCGCCACTTCGCCACTGTGAGTATCCCCATTACAAAATGTTAGAAGTGCCATTGACCTAACTCTCTGTTCCCCAGATATTGCTTCCCTTCTTTTGTGGCAAATATTACCTTCTAGCTATGGCAGTGACCATTTTCCTTTATTCATCACTCCTCCTACTTCACCTAGAATAAATTTTACATTTTGCCCAAGACTAAAGTATAATCTATCCAAAGCTAATTGGCAATTATATTCTATAGTTTTGGAACAAAAGGTTTCAACTCTTCCCCCAATTAACAATGATATATTGCTCCTGTATATATAGAGTTCAGAAATACAATTATTTCTGCTGCTAATAAGTCAATCCCCTTAAAAAAACCTTTCAAATAATTATCCTTCCCCGCCTTGGTGGGACCAAGATTGTTCAGCAGCTTGTAGGAGAAGAAAAGAGGCTGAATTAATATACTCCCGTTCTATGACTGCAGAAAATTATATCTCCTATAAAAAAATTGCTGCAGAAACCTTAAAATTACTGTCCTCAAAAAGCGAACTGGTTGGTTTAAATTCTGTGAGTCACTGTCACCTAGGACTCCCCCATCTTTGGTCTGGAGAAATGTTAAAAAATATCGCTGTGCAGTTTCTAGTGAAAATATAATTTCTAATGATCCTTCCCCGTGGATAGATGAATTCTCTAATAAACTTGCACCACAAACAGTCCCATCTTATGATGATTGCCTAGTTTTTAATTCTGTTTTTTAAAAACAAATGATAAATTTGATTCCCCCTTTTCTTCTCAGGAATCGTTTACTGTACTCAATGGCCTTAAAGACTCCTCACCAGGTATTGATGGGATTCCTTATTCGTTTATAATTAATAGTAGTGAGAACACTAAAACTGTCTTACTATCCATTTTAAATTTTATTTATATTACTGGTGATCCTCCTGCTGAATGGAAAACCCAAATTATTTTGCCCATTCTCAAACCAGGTAAGTCTAGCAATGACCCTTCCAGTTACCGACCTATTGCCCTTTCTTGTACTTTGGCAAAAATCTTGGAACATTTAATAAAAAATCGCTTGGAGTGGTTTTTGGAAAAGAATAATCTCTTACCTAAAAGCCAATTCGGTTTCCGAAAAGGTTTAAGTACCATGGATAGCCTTAGTACTTTGGTCACAGATATTCATATTGCTTTTTCAAAACATGAATTTCTCATAGGAGTTTTCTTTAGGTTAGGTTAGGTTTTTTTTTTTTTTTTTTTTTTTATTAATCTGATTCCCCTGACGTGGAAATCAAGGACTTTTTCTTTCTTTTTTGTTATATTTTTGCTTTTTTGTTTTTATTTTGTCCTTATTATGTTTTGTATTATTTTTTATGCTTTTTTATTCGTTTTTTACTGGTTTCTTTATTTCTTTTTTAGGTTTTTCCTTTTTGTTTTCTTTTCTTATTAATTCTAGGTACATTTATTACTTGCTACTATTTATTATTATTAACTAGCTATTCTTATTTATATTTATCATGGACTGTTTACAATATATATTTTTATATATATTATGTACAGTTTCCCTTATTTCTACTCTTATTTATTCTTATTTACTACCTTATTTGCTATATTTTTACAGTAACTTAAAAACCTATTTCTGACATACTTATTACTTATGATTTTATGTACATTTTCTTTATTTACCTTAATTTCTATTTCTAATTCCATTCGCTCTTTACAGTAAATAGGGCACTCTGTTATGAGGTGAATAATGGATTCCTCATTTTCTGGATCGCAGATACATGACGGGCTCTCCTTGCATTTGAACCTGTATAAATATTCAGAGAACCCGCCATGTCCTGTCATCACTTGTACAATAATAGGATCCATTTCTATTTTCCGTACAGTAGGGTATGCACTCACGGCATCCGGGAAAAACACCTTGGTGGTGGAAGCCGTTTCTCCTTCCATATATAGTCGATTCCATTCGTCAAGCGATTCCAGACGAATCTGTCCCTTGACGAATGATACCGGACACTTTTCGTAGTGTGGCTTACATTTAATTTTTGTTGCGGCTTCTTTAGCTAGTAGATCTGCTCTCTCGTTTCCCTCCAAACCTGCGTGTGCTTTTACCCAATAAAGTTTGAGAGATTTCCCTTGTTTGCACATTTTGCTTATATTTTCTCTAATTTCAACCGCTATTGGATGGAGGGAAACGCTTTGGACGACTGTCTGGAGAGCAGATCTAGAGTCGCTATATATACTACAGCTCTCTGCCGGGTCTTTAAGAGCATGCCTACTTGCTTCCAAAATGGCCAGCAACTCAGCCTGGAAGACGGTGCAGAAATTCCCCAACTTTAATTTTCGGTAACTCGTCTCCGCTGCGTTATTCCATATGGATAATGCAGCGCCGACTTTCCCGTCAATCTTACTGCCATCGGTATAAAGGGGGATGCCCACTGTTCATAGACACTTCGGCCATGGGTGCCCACATATAAAAGCATATGGAAATGATAATATGCAATTAAAATAATGAAATGGTTAAGGAATTGGTTTAAAAAAAGTCGGGATTTTTATGATATAAAATGCTTTTTATTTTCACAAATACAGTTTTTTAACGACTACTTTTACCAATTTTATTGCTTTTAATTTCTTTAACTTTTAATTCCCGACGCGTGATCTTTCTTTTGGAGGCCTATGCCAAAAGGCACACCGAACAGAGGGACTTACTTTAACTAGTATTACAATAGGAACTCAAACACAAATATTATGTAACCCCAAAGTTCGGAAATAAATGGTTATATTATTATTATACTATTATTATTAATTCCTGACGTTTCAGGTGCTTTATAGCACCCATGGTCACGGGGTACTGAGGTGACTGCCATTCCAATGTCAGTATTGGGACATGGAGTACCTTCAGCTTTTTATTATTATTTTTATAGTCCAATCTACGCAGATTGAACTTACTCTATCTTTAAGTCTTGCAGTGGTATGCTTGGGGTTTGTTTTAATTTTATTAATTATAGTGTCCCAAGCAGGTGGTAGTAGCCAACCGCCTTCTCTACTGAAATTAGGATGTTTTTTAATTTCAGTAGCCTCACATATCATCCTTGGTAGGAATTAATGTTCTTTAACGAGGATTTGTGGTCTATCAAATCTGATGTATGTCTATCTGGTTGGGGTGACACCCTTGACATACGGTAGTACAGCAGGCACACGCTCAACTGCGGTCGGCTTCACTCGGTCACTGTGACGAAGACGTGGGACCCGAAGCTTGATTTTGTGCAGAACCTGCTTGACGTGCTGAAGCTCCGCGGCCAGGTGCTTGTTCTCACAGATCCCATATGCTCTCTGTAACAAAGATTTGCTCATGGTAACTAACTGTGAAGGATTATGGTGAGATTCACCGCTTAAATATCAGTTTGTATGGGTCTTTTTTCTATACACAGTGTGACCTATGATGTTGTTAGGATTTTGGATAACAAAAACATCTAGGAAAGCTAAGAAATTATTTGCCTCAGATATAATATCATAATTACTGAATAGAATTTGGCACAGAGAGTGGTAACGATGGATAAAATTCATAGGAACAACATCCTGATTTAATATTTTTTGGGCCATATTCATGAGCCGCTCTAATTTGTTTCTTGGTACTTGCAATAATGCCTATATGCATTTATCACTATCTCCTGTTCTTACTTTCATCAAATATACAGCAAGTGCAAAGCATCCGCTATGTTTACTTGACATTTTGGGCACTTCAGACAGAATTTATTGGCATTGTGCCTTTGATAAGCGTAGATAATAATGTACAGTATATTCGGGCATATTGTAAATATTTTCAAAGTCTATATGATGGTAAATATTATCTTACAATAATGTAGAAAAATCTATAATTTGTGCTACACTAAATGTTTTAATATGGTTATATATTAATTCTAAAAGTAAATACCAAGAGTTACGAAAGGTAGTTACTGATTCTACATTCTGGAGGTACATAGTAATTGTATTCACAAAAATACATACCCGCAATGCTGATGGAACAGTGAGTTGATTGGAATTGTTACAACCAGGAAAAAACATTGATTTTGTGTGAGTGGTGCTCTTACAAAATTAGGCTGCAGTATATTGTATGATGTATGATCTAAGCTTTGTTGTTCTAGGTTCAATACATTACTCACTTTAGATTGCTACAAGGATGGACTAGATGATTCAGATGGTTCCCGTTCTAAAGTTTAACGTGTTGCTGCTTTATCAATTCTTCGCAATCATGACACTCACGCGATGACGATGGCAACTGAAATAATATTAAATAAAGAAAAATAAGACAAAGTGAACAAAATAAAATAGATTTGTTTACTTTAAACTCAAATATAGGTAAATGTTACTTAAAACTTAATGCCCTATATTATTTAATAATTAAGGACTGACTGCCTACCAGTAGTCCAAAAACAATTAAAAATCGACTGTCTTATTTCTTGGTATTTGATAAAAATTGTCCATTTCGTAACTATCTGGTGTTAGCTAGCTAATCTTATCGCCGTGTTACAAATAAGCTATTTTGTTTGTCAGGTATAGCTTGTGCATATGTTAAAAAATAAAACAACTTCATCATTTCATACATTCATCACTATCAAATATCAGCACTAGAATTAATAAATTAAAAACTGTTGAACACTTACTTTTAACTGTTGTCACACTATAATGTGATCGACAATCTCACTCCATATGAGTTCTTGAGAATTTATTTGAAAAATAACAAACAAAATAACACAATGGCAACTATTTAGTTGTGAATTCACTAGTACCTTTTTACTTGTTGAATTGTGATTTCATTTCGCATGACATATTTCCTATAGCTGTCAGATTTGATGTTGCCACATAACTAACATAAATACAACGAAACGATATCGATTTGTATTCGATTAGTAATTTAATGAAAAAATAATAATATTTGAGTTTCGCTTTCAGTTCTACACGCTTTTTAAAATATATTTTCTTTTATTTTTTTAAATTATGTTTTAAACGTATTTTTAAGAACAGTTAAAATGTGGAGTGGCGTATTGTTATGCTCTAAACAGTTCATGGTAAATCAGCTAAAAATTCACTTGTTTAATTATCATAACATGATTCCATTTTAAATGTATTGTTAAAACAGATAACAATAACAGTTAAATTGTGCAGTAGCATTTTATTGTACTCTAAAGAATTCATAGTAAATCAGCTAGTAATTCGCTTGTTTAATTATCATAACATCATAATATCCATAGCGATTCGATTATTATTCGATTAATAATTTCATAAAAAGAGAATAATCTTGGAGGTGTTTTAACTTCTGCTCGCTTTTTAAAATGTATTTTCTTTTTTTATTTAAATTCTATTTTAAGTGTATTTTTAAGAACAGTTAATTGTGCAGTAGTGTTTTATGAAGCTCTAAAAAAGCTCTAATAAAGCATTCTAGGGCCATTTTTATTCATTATTTATATTAATGATCTCTGTAGTAACCTAAAACATAAATGCACATTGTTTGCTGACGACACTACACTAACCATAAGCTGTTTAAACAAAAATAATCTCGAATTTGAAACTAATAATGAGTTACAAAATGCAGTGCAATGGCTACAAGAAAATAATCTACATGTCAATTTAAATAAAACTAAATTAATACAGTACCAAACTCTAAATTCAAAGTGCCACCCTGTTAAAATACAATATAATAATACTGTTTTGCAACCAGTACAATCTACATTATTTTTAGGTATAATTATTGATGGTAAATTGAACTGGAAAGAACATGTAGATAAAGTGTGTAGTAAACTCGATAAATTTGTATTTGCTCTTCGCAAACTAAGACTCACAGCCAGTAAAGAAACAGTCCTCAGTGCATATCATGGGTACGTCTCTTCAGTACTTCGCTATGGATTAGTTATATGGGGTAATTCAGTGAATATAGGCAGGGCGTTTAAAGCACAAAAAAAATGTATTAGATCCATGTGTGGCGCTAATTATTTAGATCATTGTAAGCCATTATTTCAAAAATTAAAGATACTTCCACTGCCCTGTCTCTATATTTTTGAAATATGTTTGTTCGTTAAGAGATATTCCTATCTATTTCCAATAAATGAACGTGTTTCCAAGAGGATCCAAGACAGAAACCCAAACCAATTGGTGGCACCATCCCAAAGACTTTATTTGTATAGTCGTAATGCCCACTGCATGGCAATAACAATCTTTAATAAGCTGCCACCACAGATTAGACAGTTGCCTATAAATAAATTTAAACGTGCAATATTTTCTTGGCTCTTGGATATGTGTTTTTATTCTGTTAACGATTTCATAGATTATAAATTTATAAATTATACATAAATGAATGCTCCCAATATTGTATTAATAATAATAATAATATATATCTACAATTGATAATTCCTATATAATGTTATAAATGTATAAATTTGTCTAAATAAGAACTATAAAGTGTTAAATATTATTCTAATTGTAATATTTCTACACCGGATACGGTAGTATATGTGAATCATTCTATAATTTCAACATCTGTAATTACCATATACTAAGAAATAAACGATATTCTATTCTATTCTATTCTATTCATGGTATATCAGCTAGAAATTCACTTGTTTAATTATCGTAACATGATTTCATTTTAAATGTATTGTTAAGAAAAGATAAGAATAACAGTTATATTGTGCAGTAGCGTTATGTTATACTGCATAGAATTCATTGTAAATCAGCTATTAAATCGCTTATTTAATTATCATAACTACAGATGTGAAGGCGGTTGTTAACGTTTTCAACCAAGCCGATAACAACGGTTGTTTTTGTCTTGAAATTGATAAAAATTGTGCAGTTGCGTTTTGTTAAGCTTACCTTTTGAGCGCCACGCCAAAAACGCATTACCGTGTCCTGTACGCCAAAGCGCCAAAACAAAATAGTGTTGCCAAGAGTTGATATATCGATAACGTGAAATAACTTGTTTTTGTTGGTTTTTTATGCTATAAATGACTCTTAATAAACTGTATGTTTTATTTAATCTTGTGCCGTCTTCCACTCTTTTTATATATGTACTTTGTACATATAAACATAAATAAAAAACAAACAATAACAATAAAATAGTAGTAAACATTAGCACTACTCTCCATCCTAATGACGACACTGTCGCGACTGGACGACAACGGCGTAGTTGACCTTCCCTTTTGAAACATTCTTAGAATGTTGTGTATCGATTTCAAAATCGATCTAACCGAAATATACAGACATCGATTCATAATATTTTATGTGTCGGGGAAGGCGTAGGCCAAGTGACGCACAGAAGAAAAGTCTTACACTCTTATGACAATGGGGATTTGATATGATGCTGATGCTGCTAGATGATTTTGAGACTGAGAAAGAAAATGGCACAACACAAAATGAAAAATTGCTCTTCACACCCTAAGTAAAAAAACATTAATTGTAATTTTGTATTATTATTAAAAAAGGTACATAATTATTCATTAATCAACAATTGTATATAATTATTCGCACTAGGTAAATCAGCCTTATAATACTAAAATCTTGGTCATGGAATAAATAAACATATTTGTTCACCAATCAATCAAAAATTCAATTCATCAATCAAAAATCAAAATTCATCATCATCGACGCTTTCCAAAATCCGAATGAGTTCTGAGGAATCGTTCATGTTGCATTGCTCTACTTTTCTCGGTAATCACTTATGACGTCATCAGGGTGTCGTCTATCCTTGATCACGGTGCCCAGTGAACTGATTTTCGATGACGCGCTAAAGATGCGCTAGAGTTGAGATATTAGATTTATTATGCGAAGATAATCTGATAACATTTTTTTATTCATGTAGCTAATTATAGTTTTATGTTTATAACCTTTAATTTTATTCAAATATCAATAATAATAGAAAAAAAAACACCATTGAGCTGAATTTTGGATAGTTTTCAAGAAATCTATGCCTCCCGCGTTTGACACTAGCGGTCAACCATAGACGACTTTGGCGTGCTGGACATAGTATTTGCTTAGATAAAAATCCATTTTTATTAGTTCAATGTTTCTTAGTACTTGTGGCTCTAGAAGACTTATTTTTTATACTCACATGTTGCTGGCTTATTCCTATTTTGAGGAGTGTAGAATTAAAATACCTGTAATAATTTTCCAATATCTATATTTCATATTTTTCGGAGCCGGGTTTTTTGTTTCGTTATCATAACATGATTCTATTTTAAATGTGTTGTTATAAACAGATAAGAATAACTTAACCGATCTTCTTTAAAAACAGATAAGAATAACAGTTCTTATCTGTTTTCAAAGAATATCGGTTAAGATTAACAGTTAAATTGTGCCGTAGCATTTGTTACTCTCTAAAGAATTCATTAGAAATCAGCTAGTAATTCGCTTGTTTAATTATCGTAACATCATAATTATTTAAAAATTATATTAGCACTGTAATGATGACACCGTAAATAATCGATCGAAAAAGAGAATCGATTTTTTTAAATGTGTTTTGTGATTGGCAACACTTTTTTTTATTCACAAACTAGACATAATGATTTACCTAATTTTTATTATTATGTTTCCGGTACTTTTAATTTGTGCAAAAATATTCCCATTGTTTGAGGATAAATGAATACCGCGATTAATAACCATAAATAAAGATATAATTTTTTAACAAATTCACATTGTTGGGCGTTCCATGGCCGAAAATGGGCGTCCCCCTTTTAAGGCCTTTGTTGTCTTGTTGGTCTATTTGTGCACCTACCTCCAGACATGTGAATTGGAGGCCATGCTGGTCCGCGGGGTGTGGCGTCCTACCAAACTCTACTTTTGTCTCCATTTCTCTATCCCCTACCACTCGCCGGGAGTAACCTTTCTTTATTTCATAAAGCAAGGCTGCTTCCCGGACCCTTAGGTCCAAGGGAAGCAGCCCGGCTAGTAGCAGGGCCGAGTGCAGAGATACAATTTTGTACGATTTAATAATTTTCTGTACGAACCCGCGTTGTACCGCATCGAACTGTTTTTTAATTAACTTTTTGTTTGTTGCCGGTGACCACGCGCTTGCCGCGTAGATAATAATTGGCTCCACTACTGCGATGTAGATGGTCCTAATAACCTCGGAGTTTAGGCCCCAATGAACCTTTGCGGCTAACTAAAAATTGTGCCTTGCAGCACACATTCTCATGCACAGATTTTTATTTCTTTTGATAGTACAATGCTTTCCCCACCCATCTTCAGAAGCGGCGAGTCATATTTGATTTTATTTGTGATAACCATTGCTTTGGTTTTCTGTGGTGCGAATTTTAACTTATTTTTGACTCCCCACTTCCGAACATGTGCGAGGGCTACATTGACTCTTTCCTGTACTTCCAATGCCATATCTCCGGAGAATATTAGGACCACATCGTCTGCGAAAGCCTGGCAGTACACCCCTTTATCTGTTAGTTCACTCAGGAGTGGATCCAACAAAAGATTCCAAAACAGTGGACCACCTATTGAGCCCTGCACGCACCCCTTCGTGGTCTTTTTGACCCATTCTGCCCCTGAGTATTTAATACATACCGATCTGTCATCGAGGTAACTGTATACTAGTCGCCTTATGTTTATGGGGCATCCGTTTTCTGCAAGTGCACATCGTATAGCCGGCCACCAGGCGTTATCGAAGGCTCCCTCTATGTCAAGTGATACTAATACAGTCAATTTTTTATCTTTGATGTTAGATTTTATATGCTGTATCATGTCATAGAGGGAATCGTCGGTGCTACGCTGTGGCATAAATCCATACTGTTTTTTGCTAAGTTTTGGTACGATGTGCCACTTGATTCTCTGTACTAACATTTTTTCTAGGACTTTCCCTAGAACAGGCAATAGTCCAATCGGCCTGTAAGATTTGGGGTGCGTGTAGTCCTCTTTACCAGACTTTCGCAGCACAACTACCGTCGCCTCCTTCCATTTATTTGGGAAATGTGCTAGCTGCAAACATTTGTTGGCTAGAGCCAAGAACATTGGCGGGTCCAGGGCAATGGCCGCTACGCAGATATCGGCTGTGAGACCATCGTTTCCTGGAGCCTTTTTTGGGTTAAAGCTGGACGCGGCCCACACAAGCTCCTCCACAGTAAAAGGTGGATCACTTGTGTCATCAAGTGAACCTACGTTTACTAATTTCGCTGCTTTCCTAATAAACTTGTGTTCCGCGTCGTCCTCCTGGGTGTTGTCGTCCGGATAGAAGGTCTCCGCCAAGAATTTTGCTGATTCTGCGTTCTCTAGAATCTTCCCATCTCTTACAAGAGGGATATCTTCCTGTCTTTGGGTTGTGCGGCCTATTACCCTGTAGATCCCGTCCCACATGGATTCACGGTCCTGTTTGCTACAGAAACTCTTCCAGCTGGCGGTCTGTGCGTTCTTTACCAGTTGATGGTACTCCTCTTTCGTTCTGATATACTGCTCGACGACCCATTCTCGGCGTATTGGTGCTGCACACGATATTCTGCGTTTCTTCCTGGAGACTTCCTTTTTTCTCTGAGTCAACTCTTCGGTTCTTCGGTCCACCATTCGTTTTATGTTTTTGATTTTAGGTATATTGCTTTCACAAACTTCTACAATAGTTTCTATGTATTCTATTACTTTCATTTCTAGTTTTTCTCTGGTATCAACTTTATCTATCTGTATTTTAATTATTTGTTTTCTTTGCCAAATCAGTTTGTCTTTTTTGTGTTATATTTTCTTGTGGTTCTTTTTATATCTGTACTTATTGATTTTTCTAAATTTATCTCGAATAGGATTGCCCTGTGATCCGAACTGGTTACTTCCTCTGAAAGTCTCCAGTTATCAATCCTCCCGAGCAGGCTCGTCGAGCAGGTTGTCACATCCACACAGCTGGAGAATCTCTTTCCGCCTCTGATCGTATCAAATGTGGGCTCTGTACCTTTGTTCAAGATGTGGAGCTCTAATTGGTCTAGCTTGGCAGCTACTTCAATCCCCCCGCTTATCTGTCTCCCGGCTTCCCCACCAAGTACTCCAAGCGTTTATGTCTCCACCGAGTATCACGTTCCCAGTTCCTAGGCCAGCTACGGCTTTATCTATCGTGTCCAGGTAGGGATCGACTACTTTGTCTCCCTCCAGGTAGACGGACACCACTCCCACTTCCCAGGCCCCTGTCCCCAATTTAGCAACTGCTATATTTTCTGTTGAAAGGTCAGGGCACTGGGTTATGCCAATGGTGTCGTCGAATAGCACAATGGCTGCCTTTATCACTTTGTCCGTGTTTAGGCTTCTGCTACATTGTACTACTCTTGTCCCTGGATGGTTCTTCATTTCGCCGATATTACCGATATATGGTTCTTGAATTAAGGCAAACGATATCTTGTTTTTTGTTGCCTCAATGATTAGTTCGGCCGTAGCTAGCTCGCTCCTCTGGAGGTTTGCCTGAATGACGTGATATCGGTGGTTGCTTGGGTTGTAGTCTTTGTTCGGTCTGGAGCCCATCTCAACAATACGCCACAGTGGACCTTGCCAATGTCTCCCATTTCCTTCTTATGGGGCAGTCTACACTGAACGCATTGTGATCTTTCCTCTCCATTTTTGCCTTAAGACAGTTTCTACATGACGGCATTTCTCCCGAGAGCCAGTCTGCACATTCTGCCTTAAGGTGTGGGCCCCCACAGTGACTGCAAACATCCGTTGTATCACTACATAAACGCTTGGTGTGCCCGTACCCCAGGCATCGCGAGCACTGTATAAGAGGGGACTGATCCTCCACTCTTACTCTTTGGAGGTCAATATGGATTAATCCGACCTCTATTAAGTTGTTCCATAACTGAGGTGACACTCTCACCACGATATGCGTTGTGTGTGGCTTCCTGGATTTTCTCCTATACTTGACCTCCATTCTATTCTCATTTCCCTCTATGTTTTTAAACAGCTGTTTGTTCTGTACCTTTATAGCTTTTATAATTTCTTCATCTGTGTTATACTGAAGCACGTCCTTCAGTATAACCAATGGATCCTTATTCTTTATTTCGTCAACATTCAAGCTCTTACTAACATTCTTTATCCTCTCCTTTACCCTATTTAATTCCTCCTGGGTGCAACATCCCACTATCCCCTTCCTATCTCTTGCTTTCCTGATCCTGTCTATTTTTATCCCTTCTTCCTTGACATTTATTACTGTTCTGATCCGATCCATCACTTGCTCACCCGTTTCCTTCTCATTAGTCGATGTTATCGCTACTGAATGCATGGTCGTATTGTGCGGTAGCTGTCTCCTCGGTGGTCCGGCCAGTATACTTGCGTATGTACCTTTCTCTTCCTTACTTTCATGCTTTTGTAATTCTTCTCTAAGTTTTTCCATTTCATTCTTGTTTTCTTCCAAAAGTTTGCCGTGTTCTTCCAGCTTCTTTATTAATTTATTATGTTCTTCTAGCTCTCTATTTTCATGGTTATCCACCAATTTGTCGTCTTTCTTCTCTTGTTCTTTTGTTTTCCTTTCTTTCCCTGTGTTTTTGCCAGCCTCTGCTTACTTTACCAACTGGTAGAGTCTATCAATCGCCTGGGTAACCTCAGTTTTTATGTCTGTCCTGAGGTTACGCGAGTTGTTTAGATGCAATTTTGCCTTGTTCAGGCAAGCCCTTGCTTCCGTCAGGCGATCTATGTATTTTGTTGTTTCCATTTTTGGTGATTGCTCTGTAGACTCTACCAAGACTCTACGTGTTGCCCCTCTTGCTTCTTGTGGTTGTGATGGTACAATTTTATGTTTCTGTCGCGTCACGGGGACTGCCTTTTTGGGTGAAGTTTGCTTTCCATTTTCCACATCTGCTTTTGCTGCCTCCCACTCTCCAATGCTTCTCCTAACGCTACTGACTGTTACCGTTTCATTTAATTTAGGGGATGTTTCAGTCCCCTCTGTCCCTTTTGGAGAGCCTTGCATACTGTCCTCTGTCTTTTTAGAAGGAGTGCGGAAACCAAACATTGTCAGGGGAACGCGTCCTCGTTACGTAATATAATTTTAAAATTTTTTTACAAAATAAAATTTTTGTAAAGTTATAAATTTTAAAAAGTTTGTAAAAGTTTTATATATTATACAGTTCGATACGGCTGTAGTGAGTTCGTACAGTGATATCTAAACTATCCGGCTACTGCGATAAATTTTTAATTATTCAATGTAGAGTCTCTATGTGGAGTTGCCCTACTATCTCCTAAATTATTTAAATATATATATAAAACTGACACACTCTGTTTCAAATAATTTTCTTCCAGCAGAAAAGTAAGTTGTATAAGTTAAAAATTTTTAATAGAAAAAAGTTTGAATTAATATGCAGTTTTACAACCACCACGAACCCAGGTCAGGCCTCAATCAAATTTCCAGCCATATAAAGCAATAAAATAAGATAAAAATAAAATAGAATAACTCAAAAAAAAAATAAAGATGTGTAAATGTTTTGTAGAGTCTCGACTCTACGTCGTTGTATATTAACACCACTCTACAGGGTGGCTCAACGTCTATATTTAAATTAAATTCTATACCTATCCAATTTTGTAAATATCCGTATGGCTCTATGTAGAGTCAGTTGTAAGTATTGAGGTCAATATAGTAAGGAAAATATAATACAATAAAATAAACGTAAGAATAAATTTAAGTTAATACAATAAAATAAAAATAAAAATAAAAAATAAGAATGTAAAATAAAAATAAAAAATTTTTGCTAGACAAACTATTGGCTCTACCAAGAGTCTGGTCTTATTTTCGATTCTAATTGTCTCTATTTCAATATTAAAAATGTTTTAAAAATATTTTTCCTTAAGAATTCACTTGCTCTACGTAGAGTCGTCTCTATCTAGTCTTACTCTATGACTATACAGTTAATCCAAGATCGGTTATTTAATTTCTAAATTAATAATAAATTAAAATATAATAAACAAAGGACACAAAATATTTAAATGCTCTATATAGAGTCCGTCCCCCTCTAATTTGTTAGTTCTATTAATGTATTATTATTTACAAAAGACCCCGTCCGGATCGGATCACTAGTTTGTTTATTATAGCAATTTAAAGTTTCTCATCCCCCAGAGACTAAGTCAATATGTCAACTTAGGGGTAGGGGGTTGAAATTCACCCCAAATGATCCGGTGGGGGTCGAAGACTATCCGGCTTCTGGATAGTGTGAAGGGGGGGTGACGGGGGGGGGGAAGGAAAATTTTGTCAGAATTGAGCTAGGAGGCTCCGTTTTCCTGTAAACTGAAAACACAGTTAAAACGGAGTTTTCAGAACCTCCTAGCTTCTACAAACAAAATTTTTTCTCTATTATGGCTTATCCAAAAATTCTGAAATTTTTTATATATATAGACTATTAGTTGTTCTTTACTAATGTATAATAGATAGACTTAGTATCCTGAAAAATTTTTAAGTTTTTTAATTTTGAATATTGAAACACTAAAACCAAAAACCGCAAATAGCCTATAAATCCTGAATTTACGTACGAAAAATTTTGAAAAAATTTGGTGATGATCGCAATTGATCTAAAGTTTTTTCCTATTATTTTCAGAATTTTCAGTAAGGTCCTTCAGCCACCACGTGTTTTTACCAAAATTTTTAAAATTAGCTAACTTTATTGTTTACACTCCAATATTTAAATTTTTTATATTTTTTGTTAGGTCTTATTATTTTTAATCTAATAAAGTCAATAAATGCATAGGTCGTCGCTGAAAAACTGAAGTTATTCACCTTTGAAGCTCCCGGCTGAAATACGGTTTCTTCAAAGTGCGATATCTCCTATGTTCTTGGTCCGATTTTTGAAATCGAGGTGTCAGACGTTTTGCGTCGATGTCTTGTTCTTAAATATGTAGTCAAATTCAGCCGCGCAGCATCCAATCCGAAAACACATGTCCACGTGGTTTTGTTTTTCAGTCTATATTTCAGTACACAAAAGTCGGAAAAATCTGCTGTTTGCGCAGAACCATGAAGGTCAGTAAGGCGCAACTTTTGGCACTTTAAAAACACTATGTTATAGATTTAGTTTTTGCAGCGTTTCACTTTTTAGTTTTTAAGGTTAGGAAAATATCGTTTTTCACTGATTTTTCCTATTTTTTCGATCTTTTCTCACTTTTTCCACTAATCACTGTATTCGTCTCGGCGAGACGAATCTTCCGATATACGACACTTTATAATTTGGTCCCACAACTTTGATTTTTAATGTGCGGAGCGGTTTAAAAATGCTGCGAACGAGACGGCGTTTGGAGCGCAACTGGTTAGGTTAGGTTAGGTTAGGTTAGGTTAGGTTAGGTTAGGTTCCCCACCGAACGGGTTCCCGCCTTGTCGTGGCGGGGGGCTTAGTAGCCGTGGCTTGGTCTCCCACGGTGAACAGAGAGGAACCCACGTGGCTGGCCCGAGGTGAAGGGCCGGCCTGAGGTGGCCGCTCCGAGTGGGCTTGGGGAGCCCACTTCGGATGTGTGCTGGTGGACTGCAGCGAGTGGGGACTCGCGCACCCCCTACCGCTGCAGCCGAGGTGGAGTCGCGGAAGAAGAGGAGTGTTGGTATGGCGATGCGCCACTCGCCCTATCCTTCGCGACTCAAACGGGGCCGCACCGTTGATGCGGTGGTGGTGGGGCTGCGGGGGGGAGAGGATTGTCGGTATTGCGAGGCGCCGCTCTCCCTACCCTCCGCAGCCGAATCTTGGTTGGCGGCGGAGCCATAGACCAGATCCGCCGCTGGGGTCGGGAAGGCTAGTACTTCTAAGTGCTCGTTTTTCCTGGCCCCATGGCCTTTGTGCATCGGACGCGGGGGCGTCTGTTGCACAGACGTAGTTGGAGGCCGTGGAGGAAGGCGCGCCATGTGTTCTGGTGCGCCTTACCTGGGAAGGAGAACGGGGAGGAATTTTCCTCTCCCGAGGAGGTGCTGCCATGGGGCGGCAGGCGCTAGTAGGGCCGCGGATGTGTGCGAAAGCGTTCCCGTGGCCCTGCCAATATGCGACAAAGGTGGAACACCATGGGGTTTTAGTCGGTGCGAGTACGACATAACCCGTCCTTGCCCCCCGCGAGGCGGATATGCGTAGGCATTTCCCCATGCAAAAAAAAAAGGTTAGGTTAGGTTAGGTTAGGTTAGGGTTCCCCCCCAAACGGGTTCCCGCCTTGTCGTGGCGGGGGGGGGGGGCTTAGTAGCCGTGGCTTGGTCACCCACGGCGAAACAAAGAGGAACCCATATGGCTTGCCCGAGGTGGAGGGCCGGCCCGAGGTGGCCACTCCGAGTGGGCTTGGGAAGCCCACTTCGGATGTGTGTTGGTGGACTGCGGTGAGAGGTGTGTCCTCCCCACCTACCGCTGCAGCCGAGGTGGAGTCGCGGAGGAAGAGGAGTGTTGGTATGGCGATGCGCCACTCGCCCTATCCTCCGCGACTCAAACGGGGCCGCACCGTTGATGCGGTGGTGATGGGGCTGCGGGGGGGAGAGGATTGTCTGTATTACGAGCGCCGCTCTCCCTATCCTCCGCAGCCGAATCTTGGTTGGCGGCGGAGCCATAGACCAGATCCGCCGCTGGGGTCGGGAAGGCTAGTACTTCTAAGTGCTCGTTTTTCCTGGCCCCATGGCCTTCGCGCATCGGACGCGGGGGCGTCTGTTGCGCAGATGCAATTGCAGGCCGTGGAGGAAGGCGTGCCATGTGTTCTGGTGCGCCTTACTTGGGAAGGAGAACGGGGAGGAATATTCCTCTCCCGAGGAGGTGCGGCCATGGGGCGGCAGTCGCTGGTAGGGCCGCGGAAGTGTGAGAAAGCGTTCCCGTAGCCCTGCCAATATGCGACGAAGGTGGAACACCATGGGGTTTTAGTCGGTGCGAGTCCGACATAACCCGTCCTTGCCCCCGCGAGGCGGGTATGCGTAGGCATTTCCCCATGTTAAAAAAAAAAGGTTAGGTTAGGTTAGGTTAGGTTAGGTTAGGTTAGGTTAGGTTAGGTTAGGTTAGGTTTTTTTTTTTTTTTTTTTTTAACTCTACAGACTCGTAGTCCGTACCCTTTGTTACATTTTTTTTTATAATTGTTATGACATTACATATGTAGTTTCTAAGCTATAACATCTCTCCGCGTTTTTTGAATATAAATTTTTTCAATAACATAGATTACTATAATATCATGCCTTATATCTAACGGTTAGTGTAATTTTTTTTTGCCTCTATTTTTTTTTCTTTTTCTTATTTTTCTTTTTTTTTTGGTTTGTTTTATTTTATTTTTTTTTGTCCTTTTTTTTCATGCATCTTAAACTATGGTTAGTTATGGTTTGAAACTTTTGTCTACATACTTATAACTAACTTATAACTAATTCATATATTTTTTTTGCCAGACCTTTTTTTTTTGTTTGTTTTATTTTGTTCTTTTTTTTTT
The DNA here is from genome assembly GCA_907164705.1 of Parnassius apollo. Lineage (NCBI taxonomy): Eukaryota > Metazoa > Arthropoda > Insecta > Lepidoptera > Papilionidae > Parnassius > Parnassius apollo. The sequence goes on from CAJQZP010000904.1 coordinate 4,369,509, forward strand.
CTTTTTTTTTCATGCATCTTAAACTATGGATATTAAACATCTTATACTCAATACTTAATTTATAACTAACATAACTATAATTTACAAAAATTTTCCAATTTTAATAGTAAGTAAAATTGTTGCGGTTATGTCATTTAACATCCGTTTGATTGTTGTTTATGCCGCTTCGTCTCGGACCACGTTCATAATGTTTCTTGCAACCTTTAAATCTCGATGATGTATTGCCATTTTCATGTTGTAATCCCTAATTCTGCTTGTGGTGGCAGCCTCGGCGCGCAAAATTAAACAAGCAATTGCATCTTCCTCACACCAATCGGTGTAGTAGATGCAATGGCTCGTATGGCGCGAGATTGCCACCACTGCATGAGGAATACTGTTATATAGGCGTTGTTTCTCTCTATTAGATCGCACGACTACCACCGTCTCGCTCACGAGCCCCTGAGCTTCATGTATGGTTAGAGTTCGCGATCCCTTCCCTTTTTCGTAGCCCTGGCTGATGAGATTTTCCTTTTCAGCCTGGGTGTGTCCCAAGTATAAAGTATTTTCAAGGGACTTTGGGATCTGTGAACCCATGTACCTCTTTAGCTCTAGAGATCGCAACCTAGTATTGGATGAGTATATGCCATCATAGATTTCGTTTAGTGCATATGCTACATCCAGTGGGTTTCTGTGCGTGCAGAGCCATTCTTCGTAGATATTAGCCACAAGATTTGGACGAGTGTAGTGCAGTCGGAACAAATCATGCCTGTCTATATATGGCAGCTGGTTGTTGTGGTGATTAGTACTGCCGTTACTATAGCCCCAAAATGGTTCATGAGCGCTTCGTCAATTAAAAGACGAGAGTATTTCTCAGACGCCCTTATGCCATTTACCAAGATTGAGGCCATAGTCCGCACCTTCCTTGGTGCGTCAGCTTCTACACGTGATGCTAGCCTCTCCCTCAGGTCAGTTGCAGCTGCAGTTGTTGTAGTGATTATGATATCATTTTCCTCCGCGAAGTTGTTAATAACCCAGGATGTTTTTCCACACCCGGGTACGCCATTGACCCATGTTATTTTTGGCAACTGCCAATGCCCAAGAGAGCCGCCCTTCTCCAAAGTCATGGACACAGCCTTGAGCCTGTCCAAGATCTCGTCCTCGAGCATTACTCTTGTACACTTTGCTGTTACCACTATGGGGTCCTGAGGAGGTGTTCGAAAGACAAGTTGGCCCGACCGTTCTGTCTCAGTCCCGTCCAAAGCCACAAAACCAACCGTTGCGTTGTATGCCGCCATGTACAATCCCGACACTTTCCCTTTAATTACTTCAGCTGTGTCGTTGTTGTACACAGCAGCCTCGGATTCCTCGAGTTTCACCTCAAGCTGATCTTCACAGCCTCGATGAAAAGATTCCAAGATGCTTACAGGTCATGATGTTAACCTCTCTGGTAGCTTTTACGATAGCTTTAAACTCGAGGAATGCATTTATCCAGTGGTCCAGGGGCTCCGATACCTCCCTGAGACTCGGCAGAGTGACTTGTCCCATGTCTGCTTTCGTCCATGTGCATGGAGATTTTCTTGTCTGACCTTTGGGAAAATACTTTGCGGCGCTCTTAACAGCAGCAACTATCTTCTCTGTTGACCGCAGATATTCCTTTTTCTTCGGGATTACTGCAGGGATTGCAGCAATGACTTGACCGAAGGTGCTAGCGACTGCTGCTACTTTGTCTATTGTTCCGGCTGGGATTATTCGTGTTCGCTTTTCTTTTCTCCTTTTGGCGTCCATTTTTTGTTGCAAGCGTTCGGATCCACTTAATATTTCTTCTGGGCGTATTTCAGGGTGTTCTTTGCTGTCATTAGGGTACGAGTGTGAAGGTTCGTTGGGTCTGAATGGTTTCATAAAACTGAGGTCTTCACCTCTGTCTTCGTATACCACCACCTCATGATATTCTGAGGCTTTTAATACTCCCATGTAGTCTTCTACCTTCCCTTTCTCGTATTCTACCACCATAGCATCTACGCTTATTATTTTTGGTGATACTTCTTTAGCCTCACTTGCCTCCGTAAGCACAGCTAGCATTGAGCATGCCTGAGCGAACTCGGTGATGTCGTCGCCTTTTTCGAATAGTGCAATGGTTTTGTTCCGCATACGCACTATTCGGCAGTGATTGTTTGCTACTGTTATCTTCTGTAGCGCCTCATACCTCTTACGTTTTATGTTCGTTTTGAAGGTGCTGCCTTTCAGGAGTAAGGCGAGGCCAGGTGAGATGATTATTCTATTTGGAGCCATCGCATTGCAGAAGCAAATACCCAGTCTTTCGGAGGAGTCGTCCATAAACATGGCTACCGTTTTGAGTCTAATACCTGGGTTGCCTAGTTCAGCATATTCTAGTAGTTTATTTGCTGACTGATTAATTCTACTTCTGTATTCTATTTCTGTGGTTTCATCGTTTGCTGAGTTAATTCAGAAGAAAGAGTACTGTTTCTTTTAGCAGCTAAACGGATTGTATACTCTGCAAACTTTAAGAAGTGCGGTCTTTTATCAGCGTCATCCAAGTTATTGTGTAATACTTCTTTATTTATTTTTATATCTAGTTTAAACTCAAGATCTATTCTGGCCATCTGGAATCGTGGGCAGTCCAGGATGATGTGCCAAACAGACTCCCTGATGTTGGGGTTGCACTCACAGCCGGGACTGTTTTTCAACTTGAACCGATGTAAGTACTCAGCTATTCCACCGTGTCCTGTCATGATTTGCACTTGGTAGGGTGTCAGTTTTGCTTTCCTCACGATGCGATAAGCTTTTTTCTACATCGGGGAAGAACGTTTTAGTGACTTGCCCTGTACTGGAGGAGTTGTACCTATCCTGCCATTTCCGTACAGACTCTTCTCTGATCTTTCTTTTGACATAAGACAACGGGACTTCTGCGTAGTCTGGGGTTATAGTGGCTTGTTGGGCTGCCATCTTTGCTAGCTCATCGGCGCGTTCGTTTCCGGCAGTCCCCACGTGCGCTCGTAGCCAGAAAAACCGCACTCGTCTCCCCTGTGAACGGATGTCTTCTATACACTCTTTTATATGCTTTGTCAGAGGATGGATCAATTTAGGGTTTCCCAACAGGTCGAGTGAGGACCTAGAATCGCTCATAATGTTTACTGTCTTTTCTTTGCTATTCCTTGCCAATTGAATCGCCCTGTAAAGTGCATAAAGTTCTGATTGAAACACGGTGCACGAAGGGGCTAAGCTAAAAGTAGAGTAATGGATTTCCTTGTCTTTCTCCCACCAAGTTATAGCAGCTCCGACTTGTCCCTCTATCTTGCTGCCATCTGTATATATATGGGGGGCGGTAACCTGGCGGGAATCCAAAGATTCAAGATCCGCGCCCTCAAGGAGCTCGTACTCTGTTGTTATGAGTTTAGAAGGGTGTGGAAGATCCAAATAGCTCACCTTTTTCTCCAATCTCATTCCAGGTGGTAAATAGTCTAATGTAATACCTTTTTTTGTTTTGTACAGACATGCAGCTTGTAGGTTATAAGTTAGTAGTAGGTAGTTAAGGTTAGGTTAGGTTAGGTTAGGTTAGGTTAGGTTTTTTTTTTTTTTTCTAGTTCCCCCTAACATGGAGATCAGGGACTTTTTCCATCTTTTTATTTTTATCTCTTATTCAATTTTTCTTTACTGTGTTTTTGTTATTAATTTTTTTACTTATTTTCTTTTTACTTTTTACTATAACTTTACATACGGTTCTTTTTTCTTATTTAGTTATACCTAATATTATCGTTACATTATATTTGTTGCTATATCTTAATCTAATTTTATACTAATTTAGTGGAGCTGTTTGTCTTATATACGAATATATAAGTTACAATTTCCTTATTACTATTTTAATTTATTCTTATTTACTACCTTATTTGCTATATCTCTACAATAGTTTAAGAACCTATTTCTCATATATTTATTTCCTATTATTTTACATATGTTATCTTTTTCTATTTTAATTTCTAGTTCTATTTCGACATTTACTCTTTCTCTGCTATAAACGGGACATTCGGTTATGATGTGCAGCACACTTTCCTCGATCGTTGGATCACAGGTACATGATGGACTCTCCTTGCACTTGAACCTATGCAAGTATTCAGAGAACCCACCATGTCCTGTTATCACTTGTACCGTTAACGGATCCATATTTACTTTCCTTATTATGGGATAGGCACTTATTGCATTCGGGAAATATATTTTGGTTATAGAGGCCGTATCGCCTTCAACATAGCGCCGATTCCATTCGTCAAGTGAGTCGAGACGGATCTGTCGTTTGACGAATGAAATCGGACACTTCTCATAATCGGCTTTTCTTTTTATTTTTAAGGCGGCTTCCTTCGCTAATACATCTGCCCTCCCGTTTCCCTCCAATCCTGCGTGGGCTTTTACCCAGAATAGTTTGATTGATTTTCCTTGTTGTTGAATTTTTGAGATGTTTTTTCTAATATTTGACGCTAGGGGATGGAGGGAAACGTTCTGGACAATTGTCTGCAGTGCTGATCTTGAATCGCTGTAAACATTGCAGCTCATTGCCGAGTTTCTAAGCGCGTAGTTTGTCGCTTCAAATATGGCCAGCAACTCCGCCTGGTGGACGGTGCAAAAGTCTTCCAATTTTAATTTTCGGGTATTTATTTCCGCTGCGTCATTCCATACAGATAACGCAGCGCCGACTTTTCCCTCGATTTTACTTCCGTCGGTATAAATTTTTAAGCCTTTATTGTCATTTAGGTCGACTTGTGCACCATCCTCCAGGCATGTAAATTGTAGCCCAGCTTGATACGCGGGGTGAGGTGTATTTGTATAATCTATTTTCCGTTCCACTTCTCGATCTCCTACCACTCGCTGAGAGAAACCTCTCTTTATGAAATAAAGAGAGGTTTCTCTCAGCGATGGTAGGAGATGCTTCCCGAACCCTAATGTCCAATGCAAGCAATCCAGCGAGTAGTAGGGCCGAGTGTAGGGATACGGTTTTGTAAGATTTAATAATTTTTTGAACAAACCCGCGTTAAGCCATGTCGAGCTGTTTTTTAATTTTCTTTTTTGTGTGTTGCCGATGCCCATACACTAGCCGCGTACATGATTATCGGCTCCGTCACTGCAACGTAAATGGTCCTAATGATCTCCGGGTTCAGGCCCCAGTTTATCTTTGCGGTTCTTGTAAGTTGGCTATATAGATTTTGTACCTTACAACACACATTTTTTACATGCGTGCTGAAGGTCAATCCATCGTCTATCGTAAGTCCAAGTATTTTTATTTCCCTGGACAGCGCAATATCCTCCCCGCCCATTTTCAGAAGTGGTGAGTCATACTTTATTTTGTTTGTGATCACCATAGCTTTTGTTTTCTGTGGTGCGAATCTAAGCTTGTTTCTGACTCCCCACTTCTGAACGTGTGCGAGGACCACATTGGCCCGGTCTTGGACTTCCAGTGCCCTGTCCCCGGAGAAAATCAGGACCACATCGTCTGCGAAAGCCTGGCAATATACCCCTTTGTCGCTTAGTTCCTTCAATAGCGGGTCGAGCAACAAATTCCAGAATATGGGACCCCTTATTGATCCTTGCACACATCCCTTTGCAGTTGATTTCACCCACTCTGCTCCTGCATATCTGACGCGGACTGTCCTGTCCTCGAAATAGTTGTCGACGAGGCGCCTTAGATTTATCGGCACCTAGTCTCTGCCAATCTACACTTTATGGCCGGCCACCAAGCGTTGTCGAAGGCTCCCTCTATGTCCAAGGATATTAATACAATTAACTTTTTATCTTTAAGCTTAGCTTTTATAAGCTGCATCATGTCATAGAGGGAGTCTTCGGTGCTACGCTGTGGCATGAACCCATATTGTGTGTGGCTAATTTTGGGTACAATGTACCATTTAATTCTATGGATTAGCATCTTTTCAAATATTTTTCCGAGTACAGGTAGCAGCCCAATAGGTCTGTAAGATTTGGGATGTGTGTAATCCTTTTTACCAGGCTTTCGCAGCACTACTACTACCGCCTCTTTCCACCTTTTGGGAAATTACGCCAGACTGAGGCATTTATTGGCCATGGCCAGAAACATTGTCGGGTCCGAGGTTATAGCTGCTTCGCAAATATCGGCAGTGAAGCCGTCGTACCCTGGTGCCTTTTTGGGGTTGAAACTAGACACAGACCACATCAGCTCCTCCATCGTAAACGGTGGGTCACATGAATCATCATGTGATTCTTCATTTACAACTCTCGCTGTCTCCCTTGTCATCCTGTGGCCTGCGTCATCCTCCTGAATGTCATCCTCCGGATAGAATATATCCGCCAGGGTCTTAGCTGATTTTTCGTTCCCCATAGTTTTCCCATTCAGGACAAGGGGAACATCCTCTTGTCTCTGCGTTGTGCGGCCTATAACCCTATAGATACCATCCCACATTGACTCTCGCTCTTGTTTGCTACAGAATTCCTTCCAGCTGTAAGTTTGAGCTCTTTTGACTTCTTGTTGGTATCTTTCTTTTGCGTCGAGATATTGTCCAACGACCCACTCTCGACGAATTGGTGCTGCGTATGAAATTCGACGCTTCAGTCTGGAGACTTCCTTTTTGTGCTGTGCGCTCATCGGTCCACCAGGGCAATCCTATTCGTTTTTTATTTTTTAGTTTAGGTAAGGTATTTTCACAAACTTCTGTAATTGTATTTGTTAGCTCTCCTATTTTGGTTTCTAGTTCTTTCCTCGTTACTATTTTGTCTATTTCTATTTTATTAATTAGTTGATTGTTCCAAATCTCGAGGAGTTTCTTACGAAACTCACTCCAATTTGCCTTTCTAGTGTTGTATTTTTTTGTTTTTCTTTCTATATCTGTGCCAACTGATTTTTCTAAGTTTATATCGAATAAGATTGCCCTGTGATCTGAACTGGCTATTTCTTCGGATAGTCTCCAGTTTTCAACCCTTCCAAGTAGGCTCGTCGAACAGGTTGTTATATCAATGCAACTGGAAAACTTTCTCCCACCTCTGATGGTGTCAAAGGTGGGTTCAGCTCCCTTATTTAATACATGGAGATCCAATTCATCGAGTTTAGTAGCCACGTCTATTCCTCTACCATCTGTCTTCCGGCTTCCCCACCAGGTGTTCCATGCGTTCACGTCTCCACCGAGTATCACGCTTCCTGTCCCCAGAGCTTCCACAACCTTCTCGATCGTGTCCAGGTATGGGTCGATTGGTTTGTCACACTCCAGGTAGACAGACACCACTCCCATCTCCCAGGTCCCTGTCCTCAACTTGGCCACTGCAATGTTTTCCGTTGTTAGACCTGGACACTGGGTTATGTTAATGGTGTCGTCGAACAATACAATGGCAGCTTTGATCACCTTTTCGGTGTTGGGTTCTCTGTGGCATTGTATTATTCGTGTCCCTGAGTAGTTTTTCATTTCCCCAATACGACCAATGTAGGGTTCCTGGACTAAGGCGAACGATATCTTTTTTAAGGTCGCCTCTGTGATCAGTTCAGCCGTCGCTAGTTCGTTTCTCTGAAGATTTGCCTGGATTGCGTGATATCGGTGGTTGCCCGTGACTTGGTTTCTGTCAGACCCTAGGACCACCTCAGCAATATGCTACGGTGGACCTTACTAGGGTCTCCCATTTCCGTCTCACTGGGCAGTCTGGGCTGAACGCATTATGTTCCTTCCTGTCTAATTTTGCCTTTAGGCAGTTCCTAGATGATGGTGTTTCGCCGGAAAGCCAGTCGGCGCATTCTGCTCTGAGGTGTGGACCTCCGCAGTGGCTGCAGACCTCTGTAGTTTCATTACATAGACGCTTGGTATGTCCATATCCCAAGCATCGCGAGCATTGGACGAGTGGAGATTGGTCTGCTACCCTCACTCGTTGGAGGTCTACATGTATAACTCCAGCTTCTGTAAGGCGATTCCATAGCTGTGGCGAAACTCTCATAATAATGTGGGATGTATGCGGATTCCTGGTTTTCTTTTTGTATTTTATATCAATTCTGTCCTCTTCGTCGAGTAAGTCTTTAAAAAGATGTTTATTCTGAACTCTAATTGCCTTTACGATTTCCTCATCTGAGTTGTATTGCAGCACGTCTCTCAGGATTACTAGTGGGTCTTTATTCCTTATCTCATCCACGTTCAGGTGTTCACTTGCATTCTTTATTCTTTCTTTTACTCTATTTATCTCTTCCTGAGTATAACATCCCACTATTACCTTTCTGTCCCTTGCTTTCCTGATTTTATCTACTTTCAGTCCTTCTTCTTTTGCATTTATAGCCTTTCTTATTTTTTCCAGTACCTGATCTCCGGTCTCCTTTTCGTCAGTAGATGTAATAGCTACCGAGTGCATAGCCATATTTATCAGGGGTGATTTGTTCGATTTCCCAGCTAATATGCTTGCGTACGTTTCTATTCCTTCCTTATTCTCCTGTTTTTTCATTTCAACCCTTAATTTTTCAATTTCCTTGTTATTTTCCTCGAGGAGTTTCCCGTGTTCCTCTAACTTCTCTATTAGTTTAATATGGTCTTCTGATTTTCTTCTTTCGTATTCATCTTCGTGTCTTTCCTCTTTCTTCTCCTTCTCCCTTGATTCCTTCTCTTTTCCTATGCTCTTTCCTGTCTCTGCTTCTTTTACTAGCTGGTATAATCTTTCTATGGCCTGTGTTACCTCGGTTTTAATATCTGTTTTCAAATTTCGTGAGTTATTTAGGTGCAGCTTTGCTTTATGGAGGCAGGCACGGGCCTCCGTTAGACGATCCGCATATTTTGCAGTCTCAGTCTTCAGCGATTCCTCTTTTGCCTCCTCTATTACTTTACGGGTTATTCCCTTCGTTTCCTGTGACGACATAGCTTTTTGTTTTTGGCGAGACCTATGTGTTTCGGCTTCTGTGTCTAGTTTCCCTGTCTCCCACTCTCCGATGCTTCTTCTCACGCTTGAGATCAGCCTCTTTTGATTTTTTGGAGAAGATCCTGCCTTCTCGGTCGCAATTGGGGAGCCCTGAGGGCTTGAACCCTTCGCGCTGCTCTCGGTCTTTTTAGCGGGAGTACGGATGCCGAGCATGTTTAAGGGGAACGCGTCTTCTGATCACAATAATTGATCTTCTTAATTTATATATGTCAAGAATTATAAAAAGTAAATTTGTATAAGTTGTATAAATAAAACCTTAAGTCTAACAATCCACACGTTTTGCAGTCGACACGGCTCTGGTGAGTTCAAATTAGGCCTCAACTATCTCGTGAATAATAGATTTCTATGTAGAGTCTCAACTCTAACTCGTTTATGTACGTTAGCCCAATATAAAAAATTTACGACGTTTATGTTATACTAACTGTCCTTTTATATTTCTGTTCCACTTCAAAATCTATCAAACTCTATGTAGAGTCCGTGTGCAGGCCTTGTCCTTAATAAAGGAAATAAATATGTAAATATAATTGTAAATAATTACAATATTATTTTTATGTCTTAAGATCTATGTAGAGTCACATTAAGTGTTCTAATGTAAATACAAGAATTTTTTTACAAAATGAAAATAATGATATAAAAATATTTGACTCAAATAACTTCTAGGCTCTACCTAGAGTCGTCTCTTACCTCCCCTTTATATATAATTTAGAAAGTTATAAAAACCAGTCATAAGTTTTTTCTCTAAGACTCTACTTGACTCTACCAGAAATCGTCTCTTATGTCTTAACTTACTATAATATAAGGTCTTATTTGTCTTATTCTAATAGTATTTGTCCAGAGTTAAGCCTTAAAATTTATTTGTAAATTTAAAATATTAATAGACTCTATGTAGAGTCTGTCCACGTGTGGGCTGAAAGATCTACTGATGTAACTAATTTAGGAAAAAACCACGATCGGATCGGTGCAATAACTGATGAGTTATAAGTGTTTTAAGATTTTCATCCCCCAGAGACTAAGTCCAGCAGTCGACTTTGGGGTAGGGGGGTTGAAACTATGTCCAAATGATCCGGTGGGGGTCGAAGACTATCCGGCTTCTGGATAGTGTGGGGGGGTGACGGGGGGTGCGAAGGAAAATTTTGTCAGAATTGAGCTAGGAAGCTCCGTTTTCCTGTAAACTGAAAACACAGTTATCGTGCAGTTTGCAGGACCTCCCAGCTCTTAGAATTAAATTTATATTTCAAAACTTATGGGCTCAAAAATTTTGAAAAAAATTTTGGTATGTTGAGGATTAAATTTTCTTTTCAAAAATGTATTTAATAAAATTTACGCGATAAAAATTTTTGAGTTTTTTAATTTTGAAAATGAAGTACCATAAACCAACAACCGCAAAAAGCGTATAACTCAAAAAATAATATCTGAAAAATTTTGAAAAAATTTGATATGATTATAATATATTATAGAAAATTTCTGTAATTTTTTCAGAATTTTCAGTAGTGTTTTCAGCCCAGCACGTGTTAACATATAAAACAAAATTTAATTTAAAAATAATAATTACGCTTTAAATACTTAAAAATTTTTGTCGTTTTGTAGGCCTTGGGTTCTTTCTTCCTATGATGACTGAAAATATATATGTCCTCGCTGAAAATCTTGAAATTTCTTCCTTTGAAAATTTTTGATGAAAAACTTACATTTTTAAACCTCGATTGCACCTCTGTTTTTCATTCAATTTTAACGTTCAAGGTGTCGTTTGTTTTGTCTTTTTATACACTATTTAAAGGCGTCGTTAATTTCAGCCGCACAATCGTCGATCAGAAAACACGTGTCCACGTGGTTTTGTTTTTCTTGCTATATTTTCACGAGTGGGTGTTGGAAAATCCAGCAAATGTTGCAGGGGCCTGAAGCTTGCCAAGGCGCTTCTTTTGACACTTTGAAATCACTATGTCACTGATCTTATTTTGGCAGCGTTTAACTTTAAAGTTTTCTAGGTTAGGAAATAACAGTTTTTCCGTAATAACTTTGTAATTTCCACACTTTTCACTTTTCTTTTTACGTCACTGTATTCGTCTCAATGAGACGCGTCGTTTGGTATATAACACTATATGATCGGGTCACTTTGACCAAACACTTTGAATATTTGATCGCGGAGCGGTTCAAAAACGCTGCGTACGGGACGGCTTTTAGAGCGCAACTGGTTAGGTTTTTTTTTTTTCCCCTATAAGTTTACTCTACAGACTCGAAGTCCGTACCTTTTTTTTGCTTTACTTTATTTCATTAACTTTTAAAAGACTTTAAAATACTTACATTTCTTAAATATTTAAGCCTAAGCAGTGAGTTCACATATATATGTTTATATATTTTTTTTTATTTTTTTTTACAAAGATTTTTTTTATTTATGTCTATTGTCTTACATTCTTAAGATCTACAAACTGATATGCTTACATGCGACATGCACTTACACGCAATATTTTTTTTTGGAATCTTTTTTTTTTTTGTTAATTAAACATAATAATTGTCGACCCACTTTGTGTTTTTATATATATTTTTTTTATCCTCTTTTTTTTTTTTCCTCATGTAGTTATCAACATAATCTACATACTTAATGTATATGGCCTTACATGCTATGTAATTTATTATATTACCAGATTTTCCTTTTTTTTCCCCTTTTCCTTGTACTTAATGTCGTGTAGAGTGCTCCATCTTTATGTGTTTGTGATATCTGTTGACAGGGCTTCCACAATAGCTTCGTCTCTGTTTCTAATTGCCATTTTCAGATTATATTCTTTGATTCTTTTCGTTGTCGCAGCCATTGCGCTCTCAATCAGCCTCCCAGTTGCATCGTCGCAAACGTCCGTGTAATAAACACAGCTTTCTGTGTGCCTGGACACTGCCACTACTGCGTGTTGGACGCTGTCATAAATTTTGAGCTTCTCTGTTGTTGTCCTCATTATGACCACTCTCCCGTATGTGAGACCTTGGGCCTCATGTACGGTTAAAATTCGCGACCCAGGACCCGAACCATATCCCTGGCTGGTAAGGGACTCCTTTTCTGCTTGCGTAAATGCAAGATATAAGGTGTCGGGCAGGGTACCCGGTATGACGACTCCCGTGTACCTCTTCCTTTCTAGTGAGTGCACCTGAGATCTGGATGAGTAAATGCCACTGTAGATTTCATTCAGGGCATATGCCACATCCATCGGATTCCGGTGCGTACACAGGAGTTCTTGGCTGATAGTGGTCACGAGGCTTGGGCGAGTATATTGCATCGCAAAGAGGTTTTCCCTGTCGATATAAGGGAGTTGATTGATGTCACCAATAAGCAGTATTTTTTCCGCTCCACTTAGTCGCATTGCCATTACTATGGCCCCGAAATGGTTCATGAGAGCTTCATCGACTAAAAGTCGAGTACATCTTCCCTTTTGCCTTCTCATACCATTTACTAAAACTGAGGCCATAGTGCGCACTTTTGTTTTTGCGTCAGTGGCTATGCGGTTGGCTAACTTTTCTCTAAGATCTTTAGCTGCTTCTGTTGTTGTTGTGACAATCAAATCATCCTCCGCATCGAATTGGTTTATAACCCAAGTTGTTTTGCCACATCCCGGGACTCCATTGACCCAATTTATCGTCGGCACCGTCCAGTTTTCCCAAGAATCTCCCAATGCACAGGCTCCCGAGATGGTTTCCGCCATTTTTAGGATCCTGTCCTCTAGCATCACCCTGGTACAACGGGCGGTGACCACAATAGGGTCGTTGGGGGGGGGGGTTTGAATACTAATCTTCCCTGTCGTTCTGTCTCCTCCTCATCCAAGGCTACGAAGCCCGCTGACCCGCTATAAGCCGCCATGTGATGACCCATTTTACCTCTTATGACAGTAGATGTTTTGTTGTCATAAATTGCGGCCTCTGCTTCCTCGAGCTGCACCCCAAGGAACTCATGACTACCGAGGTGGAAACTTTGTAAGATATTCTTGCAAGTAGTTTGGTTCACCTCAAGAGTTGCTTTTATGAGGGCCTTAAACTCTAAGAAAGCGTTGATTATGTGGTCTTTAGGCTCGTCCGCTGGTAGAAGTCTTGGAGGGCTGACACGTCCCGAACAGGGTCTAGTGTGGGTGGGTTTGGATTTCTTGAGTACTCTTGGAGGCTCTCTTATTAGGTTATCGGCTTGTCTTAACTTGCTCAACTTTCGCATTGCTCTTCCTGGAATGCTCTGGGCCGCTGCACTGATGGTTTTAATTAGTGCACTTACCCCGCTTTGTGACTCAGAACTTTTGCTAAGTTTTTCCCTGGCTGCGGCCTTTTCTTTGGCCGTTTTCAGTTGCAGGCGTTCTGAGCCACTAAGTGTCTCTGGATTTGCTACAAGATGTTGGGTTGCCTTTGTTGAGTCGTGATGTTTGAGGAAGCTCAGGTTTTCGCCCCTATCCTCATACACGACTATTTCATGTTTGTTTGAGGCTTTTATACAACCAAAGTGGTCCATGACTTCACCTTTCTCATATAGGACCACCATGGCATCCACACTTATGATGCGGGGTATGACAGATGCCTCTTCCTCACCGAGTCTCGTTAGCAGTGAGCATGCCTGGGCGAATGGGGTTTTTTCTTCGCTCCATGTGAACAGCAAGATCGTTTTGTTTTTCGATCTTACTACTCGACATCGTTGCTTTGCAACTTCTATTTCAACTAGCGCCTCATATGTTTTGCGCTTCATGCTCGTTTTGAGAGTACTGCCGTTTAGTAAGCTTGCGAGACCGGGAGATATTTTCACATAGTTTCGGCCAGTTGTTAAGCAAAAACTTAAGCTGAAACGCTCTGTGTTGTTATCCATGAAGAGAGCTACTCCTCGAATTCTCAGGCCTGGGTTACCTCTTTCAGCGCATGCAAGTAGCTGATGGTCTGCTTTATTGGCTGGGATGCTCTTCTCCTTTACGGAGACCTCTGCGAATTCCGCAACAGTTTGCTGCTCCCTGGGGAATGGATAGTTCATGGCGTTACGCTTTGCAGCAGCGCGAAAGATGGACTCCACGAATGCCAGAAATTTGGGCCTTTTTTCTTCGTCTTCGATGATTTTGTGTAGGTCAGACTTGTCAAGATTGGTGACTGGTTAGGTTAGGTTAGGTTAGGTTAGGTTAGGTTAGGTTAGGTTAGGTTAGGTTTTTTTTTTTTATAATTATTATTTCTACTCTACAGACTCGTAGTCCGTACCCTTTATGACATTTTTTTTTATAATTGTTATGACATTACATATGTAGTTTCTAAGCTATAACATCTCTCCGCTTTTTTTGAATATACATTTTCCCATTAACATAAATTATAATATCATACCTTATATCTAACGGTTAGTGTTCTTTTTTTTTCCTCAATTTTTTTTTCTTATTCTTATTCTTTTTTTTTTGGTTTGTTTATTGTTCTTTTTTTTTCTTCTTTTTTTTCATGCATCTTAAACTATGGTTTTAAAACTTTTGTCTATATACTTATAACTAAATTATAACTAATTCATAATTTTTTTTTGTTACCAAGCCTTTTTTTTTGTTTGTTTTATTTTGTGTTTTTTTTTTCATGCATCTTAAACTATGGATATTAAACATCTTATACTCAATACTTAATTTATAACTAACATAACTATAATTCACAAAAATTTTCCAATTTTAATTGTAAGTAAAATTGTTGCGGTTATGTCATTTAACATCCGTTTGATTGTCGTTTATGCCGCTTCGTCTCGGACCACGTTCATAATGTTTCTTGCAACCTTTAAGTCTCGATGATGTATTGCCATTTTCATGTTGTAATCCCTAATTCTGCTTGTGGTGGCAGCCTCGGCGCGCAAAATGAAACAGGCAATTGCATCTTCCTCACACCAATCGGTGTAGTAGATGCAATTGCTCGTATGGCGCGAGATTGCCACCACTGCATGAGGAATACTGTTATATAGGCGTTGTTTCTCTCTATTAGATCGCACGATTACCACCGTCTCGCTCACGAGCCCCTGAGCTTCATGTATGGTTAGAGTTCGCGAACCCTTCCCTTTTCAGTAGCCCTGGCTGATGAGATTTTCCTTTTCAGCCTGGGTGTGTCCCAAGTATAAGGTGTTTTCAAGGGACTTTGGGATCTGTGAACCCATGTACCTCTTTAGCTTTAGAGATCGCAACCTAGTATTGGATGAGTATATGCCATCATAGATTTCGTTTAGTGCATATGCTACATCCAGTGGGTTTCTGTGCGTGCAGAGCCATTCCTGGTTGATATTAGCCACAAGATTTGGACGAGTGTAGTGCAGTCGGAACAAATCATGCCTGTCGATATATGGTAGCTGGTTGTTGTCCCCTACAATGAAAATCTCGCTTGCACCCGTGATTTGTACTGCCGCCACTGTAGCCCCAAAATGGTTCATGAGCGCTTCGTCAATTAAAAGACGAGAGTATTTCTCAGACGCCCTTATGCCATTTACCAAGATTGAGGCCATAGTCCGCACCTTCCTTGCTGCGTCGGCTCCTACACGTGATGCTAGCCTCTCCCTCAGGTCAGTTGCAGCTGCAGTTGTTGTAGTAATTATGATATCATTTTCCTCCGCGAAGTTGTTAATAACCCAGGATGTTTTTCCACATCCGGGTACGCCATTGACCCATGTTATTTTTGGCAACTGCCAATGCCCAAGAGAGCCGCCCTTCTCTAAAGTCATGGACACAGCCTTGAGCCTGTCCAAGATCTCGTCCTCGAGCATTACTCTTGTACACTTTGCTGTTACCACTATGGGGTCCTGAGGAGGTGTTTGAAAGACAAGTTGGCCCGACCGTTCCGTCTCAGTCCCGTCCAAAGCCACAAAACCAACCGTTGCGTTGTATGCCGCCATGTACAATCCCGACACTTTCCCTTTAATTACTTCAGCTGTGTCGTTGTTGTACACAGCAGCCTCGGATTCCTCGAGTTTCACCTCAAGCTGATCTTCACAGCTTCGATGAAAAGATTCCAAGATGCTCTTACAGGTCATGATGTTAACCTCTCTGGTAGCTTTTACGATAGCTTTAAACTCGAGGAATGCATTTATCCAGTGGTCCAGGGGCTCCGACACCTCCCTGAGACTCGGCAGAGTGACTTGTCCCAAGTCTGCTTTTGTCCATGTGCTTGGGGATTTTCTTGTTTGACCTTTGGGAAAATACTTTGCGGCGCTCTTAACAGCAGCAACTATCTTCTCAGTTGACCGCAGATATTCCTTTTTCTTCGGGATTATTGCGGGGATTGCAGCAATGACTTGACCGAAGGTGCTAGCGACTGCTGCTACTTTGTCTATTGTTCCGGCTGGGATGATTCGTGTTCGCTTTTCTTTTCTCCTTTTGGCGTCCATTTCTTGTTGCAAGCGTTCGGATCCACTTAATATTTCTTCTGGGCGTATTTCAGGGTGTTCTTTGCTGTTAGTGGGATACGATTGTGAAGGTTCGTTGGGTCTGAAAGGTTTCATAAAACTGAGGTCTTCACCTCTGTCTTCGTATACCACCACCTCATGATATTCTGAGGCTTTTAATACTCCCATGTAGTCTTCTACCTTCCCTTTCTCGTATTCTACCTCCATAGCATCTACGCTTATTATTTTTGGTGATACTTCTTTAGCCTCACTTGCCTCCGTAAGCACAGCTAGCATTGAGCATGCCTGAGCGAACTCGGTGATGTCGTCGCCTTTTTCGAATAGTGCGATGGTTTTGTTCCGCATACGCACTATTCGGCAGTGTTAGGTTCCGAAATTTTTGTGGGACTGTTAGC